>JBAMJV010001519.1:0-121473 GCA_037951105.1 Echinarachnius parma | reverse complement strand
CAGTCTACATCCAAGACTGTTTCAATATGTAGCTATGACAAAAGATGCTGTACCCTGATCCAATTTACATCTCTGATACTGTGAAAATGCACACTTTGTACAAAACTGCAACAACATGGAGAAGCATTATTATTATCATGGTTGAATTTTAAATGAATTGAAATGAAACACTACAGTGAATAGATGAATGTCAATCTGTATTGTGTGGTTGCAAAGCTGATTACCTTAAAGTACATATTAAAATTTGTAACATTGATCAGAAAAGCACACTGGCTAGTACATACTACATGATAAACGGTACAGACATGTATTGTGCCAATGCAATCAGATGTGTCTCATCTTATGTCTGCATCCGTGAACTGTGCATTCTGAAATGTTAATCATTCATGCCTGGCTGCATCACAGCAATCAAGCTACCAGCATCTAATCTAGTTCTATGAAATATGTACGTATGCAGGATCAATTTCAACAGGCAGCATTTCATTGAAATAGCCTACTGTACACATCAGGATATTTATATTCAAACCAGGGACCATTTTTAATTTATTTGGGGCCCGGGGGGCTACTTTTCAAGCTTGCCTATGTACATGAAAATAACACTCTTAAATTTGATTTGCATTAAACTCTATAGATATGCAGATTCAGGGGGTCTCTTTTATGACTTTCTGGGGCTCTTTTTGGCATTTCGGGGGCAAATTCTCCCTGAGCCCCCATATTTTTGTCAGATTCAAACTGTTAAGTTGTTTTTATCTCTTCTTTACATCTGACTATACATTGTGTATGGTTTAAAAATGAATATGGGTCATGTCATTAAAGGGGTAGAGAGGGCGCTGCACATCACAATTTTGTTGAGGTAATGAAAAACTGAGTGTCGAATTTGAGAGAACATGCAATTTTAATGGCAGAATAAACTTTATTTGGTCAAAATCGGTCCTGAAACGGCTGAAATATCAATAAATATATGAGATCTTATAATTATTTGGGGCCCAAATAATTAGATGAATTTTTCAACAACAAAAAAAAATTTTCAAAAATTTTCAAAAGCGTTTTTTAAATAGTTGTTGATGATCTCTCTATTTAATCATGATTTCAATAAAACATCACATGCATAATTTTGAATGAAAAATGGTTAAAACCAATGCCTTTTTAGAGAGCGCCCTCTTGTGTTTAATGGCTCTTTTTGAATGATAATGGGCTTTTTACTTAGTCGTTTGTAATTTTGTATACCTTTCGAGCATGGTGGAGTTATAACTATTAGTTTATAATGTTACTGTCCAGGTTTGGTTACTAAAGTTCAGCCTTACCAAAACTGTACTACCCCTTTAAACTCACATCTGGAAGAATAATTATTGCTCGCATATCATTCAGAAAGGTTTTTCCCCTTAAAACCCTAGGGACCGTATTCAACTAACAAAGTTAAACTAAGCATTGGGTTCAGGCTAGCTAAGACTGACACTGGGTCTAACTTCCTTAAACTTTGCTAAACCGAGCGTGACTCTAATTTGGTATTCTACAGTTTAGTCAACTGTAATCTGGGAGTATGTAAGAATTTAATTTCATAATGGTACGTATGCATTTGAAATATGAAACATATATGAAACATAATGGTATACTATATGAACAATGTTGTGTAGGCATGCAAGTGTTCATCATGCCTACAAGTAAAATGTTTTTGTTTTTAAATGTTTATGGAAATTGTTATAATTGTTAAGATGTACATAATTGTTGTTATTGCCTTCTCTTGCCATTTGCCAATGGATGACACATTTCTTTATAACATTTGTATGTTTGAAATAAAATATATCTATCTATCTATATATATCTATCTATCTTTTCTCCCACTTTTTATCTCTCTCTTGCATGTTTGCTTTCTCTTTCTCCACCTCTTTTCTCTATTTTTCTGTCTTTCTTTTTTCTATTCCTCACACTCTTTCTCTCTCTCTCTCTTGCTAGCTTTCCTTTTCTATCATACTCCTTTTCTCTGTCTTTCTTCCCCGCTTCCCTTTTATCTCTTTCTTTCTATTCCGCTTAAAAATTATCATCCCGTTCTTTTCCTCCAGTCTCCTCTCAATCGTTTTAACTCTCTCTTTTTTTTCTTACTTTCTATTCTGCTCTTTACCTCTCTATTAAACTCCTCCCTCTCCTTGTTTCACCGCTGTTGTCAATTCGAGGACTTGTATAACTGAACGTTAGTATATTCTTGCTGTATAATATAATGCTTTTTCATCATTTTTAATTTTTAAGATTATTGTAATAGTGTTTGATGTGCTCACTTTTTGTGCATTATTATAATATGTTTAAGATTTATGTGTATTTTTAATGTATATATATATGACTATTATTGTTTTGTACCAATGTACCATGATCATTGTTGGTCTTCAGACCTTTGTATCATGTCATTTATACCGGAAATAAATAAATAAATAAATAAATAATTGAACTGGTAATTTAACGCCTAAATTTAGACCCATGCCTGGTTTAAATCTAAACTTCCCCGCGCCGGGGAACTGAAGTTATTTAGCAGATATCACTAGCATAGCACTCGTACTCGATCTTCTCACGATATCGTGCACGCTGCGAGCAGAGCCGTATACGGCTCTGGCTGCGAGGTACCGAAAACTTGCTGCTAACTTCAACCTTCGATTATAGCAGCCGATTTCAGCTTATACCTCCCGAACGTTCTTTGGAAATTTACCGATATTCAGCGCAGTTAAACAGGGGTCTAAGGAGCGGCAGCCAATTACAATACGGGGGGGGGGGGGGGTGGGGGGTGGGCAGAGGTCTTAAGAGCGGCATATTCTTGTTTCGATGAAAATGGGACCCGTAGGAGTGGCCGGATGGGTTGTGAAAAAGGGGGTCATTGAAAGTGCACATACTCGTCTTGCAAATATACACGAGTACCTGCCCTCCCCCCCCCCCCCCCCCCCTAAATCAACCAAATTAATCAGTTACTACCCATAAATTATGGTTTACATGAAAGACTGGCGCAAATAGTGTCAACAACAAGCATGATTTTATGTCCATAAATAAGGCTGAAAATATGATAAAATCTCTAGTATCAATGAAGTGAATGAACAATGGTATGTGAATCTGCCACTACATGTACATGGTGAAACAAGCCTTCCCTTTCTTATTATGAGCATTATTCGAAATTTAATCTTTGACGAGTTTAACACATGTATGTGTATTCAACATGATTTGCTTGTTGCATATAATGTGTTGTGCTTGCAGGCAGACTAAGTTCCTAGTACTATGCAGAATGCCAGACTTTAAAACACTTTTAAAAGGCATTGTAATGTAATTTAATTTATCTGGGGACTGGGGTTCTGTGTGTTATTTGAACTGATCAGGGAAATTAAAGGCAAATACAAATTTGAAATTGAACATATAGGTTTGTTCAAAACAACTTATAACTATGTCTATACTTTGAGTCAGCTGCAATATGTATAATATCTCTAAATTACAGAACTTATGATACACGTCTCTAGTATACTAGCCTAATTTTACTACTTTTGCAATTACTGTTCTGCTCGATATTTTCTCACGCTAAACATGATGATCATGATCAACTTCTGCATCTTAGTCACATACACATGAGTCTTAGAGCCTTTTATGGTGATGATGATCAATGAGACCGGCATAGCCATAGCTGATCAATTATACAGAATCATCGTCACGATTGTCGACGATAGTTATGACGCCGTTAAAATCAATATCAAATTTAATGCAACATTTTGGCCATCTGAAAATCAATTTGCCCAGCTGAAATTGGAAAAAAATCATACTCAGGTGGCCTGGGTGGCCAACCGCGAAAAAAAGTTAAAGGTATGTTAGTTTAGTCTGGTTGTCTTATGGAATGTATGATGTGTTTGTGTGTCCATGTGTGCATATGACTGTGATGATGTGCATGTTTCATGCATACATCTTTAGGCATTTGTCATGCATTTGTATTAAAATATGAGGTGTTTGCAAGAAAATTACTTAGTGTGTATGGGGACTAAAATGAACTGTATGTACATGTATGTATGTATGTGTGCGTGTGTGTATTGATGTGTGTATGTGTGTGTGGTATGTGCATGTGTCACTTGTAATCAATGGCCATGTTTGCTCACAAATGTGTTTGACTGTTTGTTTGTTAGTGTGTGTGATGTGCACAGATGTGAATAATGTACACTGCCTGTGTTTTTTTGTTCAAGAATGTTGCCCCCGTTTCTGACAGATGTTTGTGTGTGTGCCAGTGTACGTACGTTTGTATGTGATTTTCTGCTTTTCAATGATAGGACCGTATTATTGGCCTTCTCTACCAAAGCGTGCCAACAAATTGGCATGCATGACGAAAAGAACCGATGCTCTATACAAATTGCATAGAAGCATCTGTTCTTTTACTACTTAGTCATACATGCCAAGTCGTGGGCACACTTTGGTAGAGTCTAGAGAATGCAATTTCTGACAGATCATGATGTTTGTGTGTGTTGAAATTTAAATTTCAAATTCATTTGTGTGTGTCACTGTCACAAACAGTGTGTATATATAATGTGTGTTTGAGTTTGCCAAAAAACACCAATTTACACAAAAGCAGCACTCTTGCTTGTCTCACATCACATCACGTCACTCTCCACTATGACAATGTCAGTGTCACACACACATGTACACATGCACAAGCCACAACTTCAATAGTATACAAAATATCAATTATCATTAGATTTAGACCTCTCTTAGTCTCTAGTACAAATTACAAGTTTTAACATTTTAAATATGAACATCGGTCAAGTCAGTGTTGTGAAGCCGTGCTTTGCCTTTGGCCTTTGGCTTTGGCCTTTGCACGGTGGCACTGCACCGCACGCGCCACAACCTGCGCCTGGCCCTGGTTAGCCGTTACTGCGTTAGTTTATTAAATTATAATTTATATACTTTTTTTTTAGTACCAGAACTTAGCAATAGCAGAAAGAAATACCAATCAGATTATCAATTCACAATTGGTTTTCTAAAACCTAAAATAACCCGAAGTCTGAAGCCTTAATCATGTGTTAATTAACTTAATTCATTGTGTGGATAGTGCAGTGGTGACGCTTGACTCGAGTCAAGTCTCAAGACATGTCATTGTCATGTGAATTATTATATTAGAAAATCTAGTTTACATTTCAAATAAATAGGTAAGGTACCGTACGACTACGAACAATCACTGGTAATGTCAAACACCACTTACCAGTTCTTCTGGTTCAAGCAGGAATTCAGTGATCAAGATGCATATTTCATACAATCAGCGGATACACTGGCCACTGCATCTAAACTTAGTCATCCATTTCTCGGAACCTTTCTTCGCCGAATTCCCCCTATTATTAACTTGCCGCGCGAGATCGATCGACGCTTTTTAACATTCGTAAATTAGTAAATTTTTGCCATCGAGATGTGTACCGTACCTATACCGTACATGGTATGTAAATGCGCATTTTATTGCATGTACATTACCAGACCGGCATGCACTGCAAATCCGCTGATCGGAGTACAAACAGGGCCTCGGCTCGCGCTCGGCGCGGCTGAGGCTAGGCGCGGCCCGGGGCTAGCTCGGGGCATCGATCGTGCGACGCGTATATTAGTGCAGACGTACGGTACGTACCCACGCACCGTACTATTTGCCTGTCGTGACTGCTGCGCCAAGCCCGAGAGAGGACGCAATTCCAGAATCAACAACATGGAATCATTTATCATCGATATCAATGCTGCATAATAATTATAGTAAACGCCAGTGCAGAGCAGAGCTGGTATCAATAAAGTAATTGATCAATATTATGCTCAACGATTACTCATGAATCTTTATGTTATGGGACCAAAAACAGTGTCAAAGTGTAGGGCGTAGTCGTGGAATTGTATCAGTATAAGTGGCGTAATGAGCAAAAACTTCTCTCTTTTTTTCTTCTTTTTTTTTGGGGGGCATAACAAAATTCTGCATCACCGCCAAGCGATAGCGTACTTAAGGGTTGCCAACTTTGAGCATGAGGTGAGTGCATGGGACTTTGCGAGGACTATTTTTAAAACTCATTGGCCCGAATTCTCATCAGTGGCTCAACTTGTGCCTGGCCTAAAAAGACAAAGACTACCGGTAACACTTTGCACCAGCAGACTTATTGTCTTGTCGCTATGGTCCCCGGAGCTATTCTAATGGTTTTCTTTCATTCCTTTGAAATTCAGTCATAGTATACAGTAACAGGTCACCAGCAATACAATGTCCAGGATGATCCAGGACGCAATTTGGTTGATGACAAACTATAATATGACTACATTTCAAAGGGCCCACGGTCCTGATGTCTACAATCAGAACTCAAGGGATTGACTGGACAGTGGCGTAGCTACGGGGGGCACGGGGGGGGGGGGGGGGGGGGGGGGGGGGGCACGTGCCCCCCCCCCCCCAATAATTTCGAAAAAACAATAGAAAACATAAGGGGACATTTTTTGAAAAAACAAAGAAATACATAAGGTGTGCCCCCCCAATAATTTTCGTGCCCCCCCCAATCAGTCCGACCACGCTACGCCACCGTGACTGGATAATGAAAGGAAACCATTGGAATATCTCCGGGGACCATAGTAACGAGACAATAAGTATGCTGCTGCAAAGTGTTACCGGTAGTCTTTGTCTTTGAGGCCAGGCACAAGTTGAGCCACAGATGAGAATTTGTGGCTCTACTCAAGTGCCTGGCCTAAAAGACAAAGACTACCGGTAACACTTTGCAGCATTGTCTCGTTACTATGGTCCCCGGAGATATCATATTGTCTTCCAAGGTATGCACCAGATTGCACTATTTCGAGTGAAACATTTCAAAAGCTCCCTGCCGTTGGAGGGGGATACCCCCTCCCACACCGCCCCCCCCCCCCCCCCGCGGCTAAGGCGCTTCGCGCCCTCGGGCTATTGCTTGGTCACTCCGCTCCCGCGCATCATCTCCCCACTTCTCAAACATGACTACGCCACTGATAACAGACCAATATTATTATTATTATACTTTTTAGTTTGCAAATCAAAGGTTGATTAGACTATTATTTTGTTTTGCCGTTCATACTTTCCACAATTATATTTGACAATTTTCCAACCGGGTACCTTTTAATTAATAATAATGATAATATATAATATAAGCGTGATGCAAACAAGCCTCTAAACGCTTGAGAAAGCAACAATTAGAGTTTATACATGTATATAAAGAGAGGAGTTCGAGCTATGACTGATAATGTTGTTTGAAGATATATATTTTTAAAGATTATTTTTGAATGAGTCAATTGAGGAGAGTTCTTGACCAAGTAAGGCAGAGCGTTCCATATGACTGTGGTCCAATGAGGAGAAGGTCCGTTATCCGTTATATACGGTGATCTATAGAGAGCATTTTGGGTTATGACCAACACGTTTTGGGCAGCAGATCTGAGTCTTCTTGTTGGTGTATATGGGAAAATGGGGTTTCTTGAATAGCTGGGGGCATGGCCTATAGAACATTAAATCATGATCAACAATATTTTAAATATGCGTAAATAAACAGGTAACCAATGGAGGTTGTTCAAGAAATGTGGTCGTTACGTTTAGAACGAGTACAGTGGCGGATCTACAGGGGGGGGGGGGGGGGGGGGGGGGGGTTAGGGGGTTTAAACCCCCCCCCCCCCCCCCTCCTTGGGCTGCCAAGTGAAAATGTATCAGTGAAAAAATGAAAAAAAGTGGGAAAAAAAATCACTTACGGGGGTTCAAAATAGCCAAAAAGCTAGATCCGCCCCCTGTTTGGAATAATAATTCGAGCAGACGCATTTTGTAGACGTTGAAGTCTTGAAATCTCAATGTCAGGTAAACCGGCAAGAAGGCTAGCTGTTGCAGTAATCAATGATGTGATGTGATGAAAACGTGGACAAGTTTTTCAGATGAAGGTTGATCTATACAGGGTGGCCCAGAAATAACGGAACGGGGCACTTCCCAAAATAAAGTAACAAAATGAACATGTCCATCGGATAGGGTATCCTTTCTGCAATGAACAACGATACCAATAACAGTAATTTTGGACGTGTAGTTTTTGTTTTAGGGCGCTTTGAGTGAGACCATGTCAGGTTCCTATTTTTGTCAATTTTTACCAAGTCAGTGCCTGATAAATGAGACTTATTGCCCTACATAAATACCATTGAACAAGCGAGTATTCCGCGCGCCATTGTTAGTGTGCATTCAGCTGTGTGCCGAGCGGTGCCGAGAGAATGGGCATAATTGGTCAATAGTATGACGGGCATGCAGTAAGTCTCATTTATCAGACACTGACTTGGTAAACATTTACAAAAATAGGAACCTGACATGGTCTCACTCAAAGCGCCCTAAAATAAAAACTACACGTCCAAAAATACTTTTATTGGTATCGTTGTTCATTGGAAAGGACACCCTATCCGATGGACATGTTCATTTTGTTACTTTATTTTGGGAAGTGCCCCGTTCCGTTATTTCTGGGCCACCCTGTATAAGTACTTCCGCAGTTAGTGACCAATCTTATAGATGCCAGACCATCCATACAGCACTAACAATAATTATTGTACTAACTTGATCTTTTAATTGGATATGTTCATGAAATATAATGCCTAGATTTCTAGTCTTTAAAGGGGTAGTTTAGTTTTGGTAGAGAGGGCGCTGCACATCACAATTTTTTTGTGAGGTAATGAAAAATTGAATGTCGAATTTGAGAGAACATGCCATTTTAATGGCAGAATAAACTTTATTTGGTCAAAATCGACCCAGAAACGGCTGAAATATCAATAAATATATCTGATCTTATAATTATTTGGGGCCCAAATAATTAGATGATTTTTAGAAAAAAAATTAAAAATGCTTGCACTTTTTCAAAAATTTTCAAAAGCGTTTTTTAAATAGTTGTTGATGATCTCGCTATTTAATCATTATATCAATAAAACATCACATGCATAATTTTGTATGAAAAATGGTTGAAACCAATGCCTTTTTAAAAAGCGCCCTCTTGTGTTTGAATGGCTCTTTTTGAATGATAACAGGCTTTTTACTTAGTCGTTTGTAATTTTGTATACCTTTCGAGCATGGTGGAGTAATAACTATTAGTTTATAATGTTACTGTGCAGGTTTTAGCTACTTAAGTTCAGCCTTACCAAAACTAAACTACCCCTTTAAAGGGATCTAGTAACTTTGTTGACATGTGCAAAAAGTGATGAAGGGTTGATGCAATGTATATTGTTGTTATCTCATATGTCCACAGGGTATTGTGTGAAAATTTCAAGTCAAATGGACAATGCATGGCCAAGTAATGAGCGAAAATGCAAAGTGATATTCACTGACTCACTGCACTCACTTTGTACACGGTAAGAAAAACTCCGGGGGAGTTTTTCTTATCTGAATACTTCAATCGTACATATCTTTGTAACGAAAGGGAAATTTGAAAAACCGAAACCGGTCCCATGATTTTATTGTTAATACGAATACAACAAGGTATGATGGAACCGCTAGAATTAAAATTTTATTTTGAGGATTTGGACAATGTTACTAAGTCCCTTTAAAACAGGGCTGCTCAAAAGTATCTTCAGTTTTAATTGTTGGGATATAGAACAACAAGAACGGAAGCGTGAGCTTATATGTGAAGAATATTTGTGTCATTACATTTAAGTTTATTTCGGGTGGCCCAGGACTTGATGAGAACTTTCAGCTTGAACTTTAAAGTGATCCATTAACTCGTAATGCTTTTCTTTTCTTTCCAAAAGTGCTGTTGAGACTTTTATCATAAGTATCATCCTAATTCCTTCTGCATGATATGTGAAAGTTTCATAGAAAAAGAAAACTATTCAACGCCTAAACTTTATCTTAGATTTCATCCCTGATCGTTCGCGCAAAGTTTCCGAATTTGGATTCTTTTGACTATCAAAAGCGTTCCAGAACGCTTTTCAATTAAATCTTAGATATCTCCATACTATAGCTAGAGAGACCTTTGAAAAACCAGACCCATTTAATTTTTGTTACCACACTTAAAACAACACGGTTCAAGAGAAGTGTGAAACTCAGCCAGTGAAATTTGGTTGAATTCGAAAAAAGGGTTATGTATCACTTTAAATTTTACACGTACATTATATATTTTACCGTGTGAACTAGTATAATTTTTTTCTTCGCGAGCTTATTTCGGAAGTTCAAACATCGTGTATAATAATCTTTGCAACTAACTTTATTTCAGGGGAACCAATGCTACTCTCCTACAATTTATGGTTTTCTCCCTCTACGTTCAATTATGGGTTAATATTATTATTGTTTTGAGTGTGTAGGATCCACTGACCTAGGATCCTTTATACTGGTAATGGGTACAGTACAGTATACAGGAGGGTACGTTATGTACCCCTATAGCATCTACATCACGCGTATACTGGTGCGATAACCATAACCCGACCTCTGCCTACACTGCACTACAGCCCTACCTGTCATCATACGAGCCCGACCCGAGATCGAGAGGAGAAGAGCGACTGCGACTGGGCAGGCCAAGATATTCCTTTTTACCTTGTATGTCACTCATATGTTCAGGATCCTTGGCCAAACAACTTCGTGTAAGACTTGATTCGTGAATTGGCAGACGTTTCCACAGTCATTTTCATATTTATATGGTGAGTGCAATTTATAATATAAATCACTACAATATTATTGATAATTGAATGAATGATATGTCATTTGTTAATCATCAAACAATAATGTAATAAATCAAATTAAATGTATGTCTCCTGTGCAAAATCAAAGATGAAGATTAGGGCATTAACTAATGATACTTTGAAATCACATGCAGAGGCTGTACAATTTTGAAATGATATCTAAGACTACGACAATGCTTTCCAAACAGTTATATTATATTTATAACATTATTATTTCTTGCATGTACAAACCATTTAATACTCAAAATTAGCACAGGCCCTATATTCTGCGAAAAGCATGGGCATTCTCTAAAGTGTGCCCACGACTTGGCATGCGCTGCATGAGTAAAAGAAACGATGCTCTATAAAATTGCAGAAATAGTTAAAGAATTGGCATTCTCTACCGAGACGTACTGATGCGCCATAACAGCTAGATCGACAAATCTATCGCTTTCATCACACATAGGTCAATTAGCATTGCATATACGTACTCCATATTTGACGACATGTTCAAGACCGTCCAAGAAGTTTGTGTTGTTATTTGGGTCTTGAACATGTTTGTTCATGTAAATTTTTAATAATTAATAAAGTTAAACTACTATGCTTACCAAATATATGCTGTTTTTGTTGTGGTTTGGATTCCGTATCGTAGCATTTGAGCTCCTTTTCTCTGGAAAAAATGAGTAGTTGCTGCAGTGTTGCACACCCTGAATCGTAGTCCGCATGTACACAAAGTATGAACCCTGATGAAGGGCCTATTTGCTCAAAATACAAATTTGCTAAATAGTCTCAATTTAAGACTAGGAATAGTTTACATTCGGATTTTATTAATTTGAGTCTGATCATCATCGTTCATATTTGTATCATTTCAAGTTTTGATGAATTTGATCACACTTGACTTAATGAAATCGGAAGGTAAACTATTCAAATTCTTAAAAGGAGACTCTTTAGTAAACGTGTATTTTGAGTAAATATGCCCTTCATATATCGATTATTACGTCCGAAGCGTGCACGCCCACCCCGCGCTATAAAATCCCATCGCAAAGAAGATCGGTCTCTCATAGAATAACACGTGTTTCGTCGCGGCGGCGAGCGAGCTGCGGCTAGGCAGGCGGCGAAGCGAACACTCCGGGATTGAGAGTGCAAACGGACGCGTCTGAATACTCATGCACTAGTATTCAAGAGCAAGCTTCCTGCGCGATTTCTTGTCGGTAGATGGCATCAGCTGGGTATGTCGATGCTAACGCTTTTTCCTATATGTTGCGTGTAAATGGTCCAGTTAACTGGACCTATTTACTAGTAGATGTGGCTTTCATGGCCCTTTTGACATTATTATTGTTATTTTCACTGTCGGCATTCTAGCGATAGACGCTACCCATACACTGTGCCTTAAGAGGCAAGAACACCGTAGCTCTACAGTAAAAGTTACTTACGGAAAATCATTTTTTTTTGCACATAAAACACAACATATTTAGTATTTTGAGCGACATTTGTAGCCCTATCAATACATTTAGGGCTGCTATAATACTTTAACTCACCGATCTCGTGTGTCACTATACATGTCATTCTATAATTACGGCGAATTGTGAGATTTTCCACGATTTTCCATCACTCTTCGTCGGTCTTTCGCCGTTCAAACTGCCGTTATCGTACACAGATGCAATAATTACGTCATCGTACGGTATCGCTAGCGTGCACACAAAAAAAAAAAAAAAAAAAAACGACGCAAAATTAAAATTAGTTATTTGACTTGGCAAACTGTTACCGCTACCGAATAATTATTGGAATCACTGGCCCACAATTATTTGCTAAAAATGTAGCGGTAACAGTTGTATGAAAAATGTTTGAAACTAATAAGTTTCTAGAGAGCACCCTCTTGAGTTGTAATGGCTCTTTTTTAATATAACAGGGTTTTTACTTGTTTTGTAATTGTGTATACATTTCAAGCATGGTAGAGTTATAACTATTAATTTGTCTTGTAATGGTGCAGGTTTTGGTTACTAAAATTCAGTTTGACCAAAATGTACTCTCTTTACCAAGAACTCAACTGTCCCTTTAAACTCTCTGCAGGTGAATGACCTACAGTATTCAAACTATTTTCTGATCATTATAGACTTTTAGACATTAGTTTATAAGAACCAGTTTTGGTAATCACATTTTAAAGTGGAAATATGATATTCAAGTTTTGAAATTTCATATTTGTAAATACTAAATTGCGACACTTGAGATGATAGTAGCATTTCTAATACTGTAGTAGTTCAGTTATTTTCCAAATATGGTAGCCTGTCACAAAAAGGGGCAGTTATCAATTAACCTATTCTTATACTTTTTTCTCATAAAGGGCCATTCTTGGTCATGTGTGTGAACTAAAATATGAATAATTTTGAAATAGGATGCTTATATTTTTAGTAAGTATAGGAGGTATGATGATGTGAACTTCAAATTTAACTTGCAATACGTGTATATATGTTGAAGTCTTTCAGGTGTAACACAAAGATTTTATTAGGATTATAATGTTACCCAAGGACATAGTCAAATGGCATCGGTCACGTGTGTGACTTTGCACAGGAGCACTTTTGAAGAAGAACAAATTCAACTCAATTTCATTTTGGAAATTCTGTGAAATATGAAAGGCTAAAATGTTCATATTAGTATGTACAGACAATTGATATGTAAGTAAGAAAATGGTGAAAAATAAAAAAAATTATCTCAAACATTTGTTTTCAATGTATGTTATTATACAAGTGGGGATGTCTGGGTCACATGTGAGACATTTTGGGGTGGTCATGTGTGTGACATGTACAATGTGAATGGAAATCGGAATTTTACAAATATTAGGTTTAGATAGTAACATGAAGTTCAATTTTTACAAAGTTGGTATCAACATCTACAGGAGAATAAGAGGAATAAGCTAGCTTGATTATTTTCTGAGTAATGATTTTTATTTAAATATTGAAATATATGTAAATTTATGCAAATGAGTAAGACATTTTCTAAATTCAATATAAAACAGATATTTCATAAAACCTTGGACATTGATCTTTCCAATACTGGAATAAAACAAAGTTCTGAAAAAAAAAAAACACTTAATTTTCCCCAAAAAGTTTCACTTTTCAAAGAATGGCCCAAAACAAATTTATGGTATGTGCTGGTAATTAAAAAAAAAATGTACTAATGAAAGCAATTTTTATGTTTTAGTGGAAATAATACCGATACAGTTCTAGCTCGTGTTTCTACCGTATTTAGATCATATGTGACCTGCTATAGCAAAACCTGGCACTTGTCGGTAATTCATGTTTTGAAGAAATGGGCATTTTAAGTTCTCATAATGTGTGTAAAAGACTTACGATTGTAAAATTGAAACAATCATATATTCGCCAATTATTGACCAAATAGTTAGAACAAAGCATCCAATGAAAGCTTGTAATGAGGCCTTTCTAAATTTTGATTTTTACCAAAGAGTGCAGGGTTTTGCTATAGCCGGTCACATATAAGAAGAATATTTCTTCTTTGATGTGAACTATAATGAATCTGAAATCTAAAAAATAAAAATAACGGTTATGACCCCGGATGGCCAGTTACAAATAGTTATCCCTTTCATTACAGCACTAGTCTGGATAAGTATTGAGCACTGTGCTTAAAGGAAGGCGTCTGCTTCCTCTACATGCTATAGCTTGCTTAATACATATATACGTGCATGCTTTAGCTCGCTTTAGGTATATATATACGTACATGATGTACATGCTTTAGTTGCTTGCGTACTTGATGTACAGTGTATCCTGTATGCTATGAATCACTACCAGGCTAATCTAGGCCAAGTCACCAAGAGCACAATGTCAAATGCCTCCCACTCTGGATAGCTGTCTACAAAAAGTACAGAACTTTAGAAATTTCCATTTTCACTAATTAAAATGTTAAATGTCATAAAATGGGTAGAAGGATTTAGTTTTCATTTTGTCGATATACATGTTGATCATCCAGATGTTATGTTCTTATTATCTCAATAACTGTATGACGGATGAACATGTTTACAAAAAACATGTATGGAGACTTGTTTTATCTTGAATATATATACTCAACAGAGATAAAGATAACCACAAACCACACGTATTAGAGATAAAGATGTTGGTATTTCCACTAATGCTGAGTCGGTTCAGTCGATCAAATCAGGTCCCGATCGTTACAATCGGGTTCTGGTTTCGATTTTTCGGGCCACCGGTTCTGGAGAAACAAAACCGGACTTAACCCATCAGTGCCTAAGGCCCACATATTTGTTGTTTGGTAGTCCTACATGTACACTTTAACAAGTAGAAGGCTAGTTGTGTAAAGTGTACAAGAATAAAGAGCATAAATTTCTCTATTTTTAGAGCCCTATTTTGTTACTCTACCTGCATTAGTTATTTTTTAATGATTTTTATTATTGCATAAATCGCTATAATTTAGAAAAATCCTCAAATTGGCAACACATTGTGATATTTTAAAAGCAGATATTGGCGTTCAAATTGGCAACTTTGCGGCAAAGTCACTTCATATTTGTCTTAAATTGTAATAACTAAATATTTTCCACCTATTTTTATGTCATTAATAGGTCAATAAAATTTAGTAGTTGCCAATTTGTAGAGGAAAACAATGATCAATTTTGCCTTAAAATAGCTCTCGTCCTTGATGGGATTTATCAGCATATTATATACAATTTTCTCATAAAACAAAGTGGTTAGTCAAAAATTATATTATGAATATGAATATTCATGACTCATGAATATACATGACCTAACTTTTTCATTTTTTAAAGAAAATTATACACATTACTCAATTTTGCTTCAAATAGTAAACACAAATGGGCGCGCGCCTAGGCCAGTTTGATTCCTACGACACTACAGGGTATTATTATTTTTTATTTTTTATTTTTTTTAAATATATTATATATATATAAACGAAAGGAGAACTAATATATATATATATTTTTTTTTTTTTTCTAATCGGAATATCGGGTTCCGATCGGTTCCAGTTTATTGGAACCCGGTTTCTAAAATATCCGACATGACTCAGCCCTAATTTCCACCATATGAAGGTCACCTCCAAAACTACTTTGCATATGAAACGGGACACTAAAAGGACATGTTGCACTTCAGAAATATCATGTTCTATATTCTACAAGGTGTAAATTTGAAAAATGATGACAAAGAAATGGAATTTTCCACATATAGTCCCTTTGACACAGAAATATCATAAATGTCAGAATTTATGTAATTGTTATCATTATATCGTGAATAGCGCCCCTCCCCCATTTGGTGACCATTGGAAATTGTAGTGATTGCATCTTGTAGAGCTCAACTTGCTTTACATGTGTGCCAAATATGGAGATAATTGGTCAAGTCCTAAAGAAACTGGAGAGGGGTCACTAGCTTGCCCCCCACCCCCATTTTGTGCTTATAGTGCTATATGGGAAATAAAATATCTAATAGGCAAGGGGTTTATTTAATACAATTATTTCTGAGATTGAAGTGCATTTATAACATGGAATATTGTATTTGGTTTGATATTGCAGGAAGCCAGAATGGAGAGGGCAGGGGATAAAGTGACGTACAGATGCCGGCTATGCAGACACCAGCTCTTTGACAGCACCTGCGTTCTCAACCCCGCCCCCAACCATCACCCATTGGTGGTGGGCCAACTCGGTCTGGATCCCCCCTCCAATCTCACTCCTCATAAACCCTCTTCAACCTCATACTTTGCTGCCTATCCCCCAAAGTCTTCCACTCCCGGGACTCCCCCACCAACGTCAACCTCCCCGTTCTTCTCCTCCTCTTCCTCCTCCTCCTCATCATCATCAATATCGTCATCCTCCTCTTCATCATCCTCCGCTTCATCCTCCTCTCCCTTTTCCCCGCAGTCTTCCTCTTCCCCATCTTCCTCCCCCTCCCTCTCCTCCTCCTCCTCCCTGCCCTGGTCCCTTCCTCCAGAAGCTTGGCCAGGGATATCCAGGACGGTTTCCTTTCCGTTGCTGGAGAGGAGTGCTGCTTTGTCTGGGACATCTTCCAGCGGTGTGCTGGCTCCCTTTGGTCAGGTGTGTGCCGGACCCAACCCACTCTGGTTCATTGACGAGGAATCAACGCCTCCTTGGGTCCAGAATACTCTCGATAAGGTTGGTTCGCTTTGTTGTGCTATTTTTATGGCTCAAATTAGCCATAGGCATTATGTTTTTTAATTGATATCAGGGTGATCGATTTAGCCCCTGAAATGCCAAAAATCGCCCCCTAAAAATCATATACAGCCCAAATGTAAGGGCCCCCGAATAGACTCCAATGGAAAGTGCTATTTTCATGCAGGCAAGCTTGAAAACAGTCCACAAAAAAAAAATCCTCCTAGTCCATAACTACCTATGCAGTCCTTGGTAAACATGATGTTATTGAGTTGCGAATTGTGCAAGACTTGTTGGTTTTTATGTACATATCAGACAAAGGTGTTTCCATGATAACCGCAATATAAAACTAGATGGATCTTCGACTGCGCGCAGTCGAAAATGATGCCTCCGCCATTACGCGATTTATTTATATCAAGCCCAAATCAACATGTACACTGAATTAATTCTGTCAACTCAATTTTGATGGTACTATGTCTTTTAGATCTTGACGTATCACAATTATGAGCTATTAGTGACCTTGACCTTTGACCTCATGACCCCCAAAATCTAATCAGTTCATTGGCTCTACAAGATACATACATGTACCAAGTTTGGTCAGAATCTGTCAATCCGCTCTTGAGATAATGCGATCACAAGCTATTTTCGCATATATAATGAGCTCTGTGACCTTTGACCTTTGACCTCATGACCCCAAAATCTAATCAGATCATCGTCCCCCCAAGATACAAACATATACCAAGTTTGGTCAGAATCCGTCAATCCGTTCTTGAGATAACGCGATCACGAGCTATTTTTGCATATATAATGAGCTCTGTGACCTTTGACCTTTGACCTCATGACCCCAAAATCTAATCAGATCATCGTCCCCCCAAGATACATACATGTACCAAGTTTGGTCAGAATCCATCAATTCGTTCTTGAGATCACGAGAACGGGACGTACGTACGGACGGACGGACGGACGGACGGACGGACGGACAACCCGAAAACATAATGCCTCCGGCAACTTCGTTACGGAGGCATAAAAACCAATGCTGTATTAACGTGAAAACCTTGTAGGCGAAATACTTCCTCTGTTTGGGGTTAATTTACATTTAAAATTGTACACATAATCTTGAGGTGCTAATGTGCAAGACATCTTTTTTTATGCCTCCGTAACAAAGTTGCCGGAGGCATTGTTTTCCGGTTGTCCGTCCGTCCGTCCGTACGTCCGTACGTCCCATTCTCGTGATCGCGTTATCTCAATAACGGATTGACGGATTCTGACCAAACTTGGTACATGTATGCATCTTGGGAGGACAATGATCTGATTAGATTTTGGGGTCATGAGGTCAAAGGTCAAAGGTCACAGAGCTCATTATATATGCAAATATAGCTCGTGATCGCGTTATCTCAAGAACGGATTGACTGATTCTGACCAAACTTGGTACATGTATGTATCTTGGGGGGACGATGATCTGATTAGATTTTGGGGTCATGAGGTCAAAGGTCAAAGGTCACAGAGCTCATTATATATGCAAAAATAGCTCGTGATCGCGTTATCTCAAGAACGGATTGACGGATTCTGACCAAACTTGGTACATGTATGTATCTTGGGGGGGACTATGATCTGATTAGATTTTGGGGTCATGAGGTCAAAGGTCAAAGGTCACAGAGCTCATTATATATGCGAAAATAGCTTGTGATCGCATTATCTCAAGAACGGATTTACAGATTCTGACCAAACTTGGTACATGTATGTATCTTGGAGAGCCAATGAACTGATTAGATTTTGGGGGTCATGAGGTCAAAGGTCAAGGTCACTAATAGCTCATAATTGTGATACGTCAAGATCTAAAAGACAGAGTACCATCAAAATTTAGTTGACAGAATTAATTCAGTGTACATGTTGATTTGGGCTTGATATAAATAAATCGCGTAATGGCGGAGGCATCATTTTCGACTGCGCGCAGTCGAAGATCCATCTAGTTTTGCATGTCGAATAAGGTGTTGCCATGGTAACTGCAATTTTTGAAGAAGAAAAATGGTGGAGCTAACCAATTTTACAGTGGAATCTTATGCAAATATATGTGCTTTGTTCTTTTCTTTTCATACAGTTCCAATGGAAGAAGGGGAAGCTGTCGTGTCCCAAGTGCTATGGACGTGTGGGTTCATTTGATTTTGTGACACCTAGCAAACTGAACTTTGGTAGGCACAGGGGATCTCGAATTCACATAATGAGGAGTCGTGTAGACTGTGAATCATTTTCCCCGGTCATCGCCAGGATCCGCCCTATGCCTCAGAACAAACTGCTAGAAAGCAAGTATCCCATTTCCAGTGAAGGACAAGGTACATCTCAAGGAGTTCCTATGGAAAGACTCTTGACAGGAGCTGAAAGTCCTCTAGAGGATATCCCTGGAACAACTGCTTTTATGCCAGAACCATTCTCATCTGCATCAGATGAAGAAAGTGCTTCTGTAAACCCAAATGTAGAGGCTTTCCAAAGTCAGACATTCAAAAGCAGACCAGTCAGGCACAAGCAGATCAACAGCACCTGTCCAGTTAGGGATTCTATCCACACCGATCAGTCTCAAACTCATTCTGCCAACCGCAGACCTGACTCGCACGTCGGGACGTCATCTTCAGCGAACACCCGTCCAGCGCAACGAAGTGATCAACATCAAGTGCGTCACAGAGTAACGGGTAGTAGAATTCCAGGGGACATGTCATTGTATTTTCCCGATACTCATCGTTCAAACTACCCAGTTCAGTTGAGCTCCTCCGCAAACTTGATCCATCGAAGCAGAGACACCGATCTACAAGGACAGCAGCATGCGTGGCACTATGACAGGTTGCTCGATGCTGCGGAAGAAGAGGAGGCCGAAAGAGGAAGGTTTTATTCCAACCATCCAACAAGCAGCAGCACTCCTGCCTCCGATGCTTCCTCGCAATCCAGACCAAACGAGATCTCCGCCAACATCTTCAAAAACAGTCACGCATTCCTTCGCCCCTTCATCAGACGGGGGTTCTCTTCGGAGCAGTCCAGGGTTCCAGGTCCCTCCACAAGCCAGCCTTCAGAGTTATACTCCCAGGTGCATTCTGCAGATCAGATGGATAGGACCAGTCCCTCCTCTAGAGATTCAAGAACGACAACTTGCACGGTGTCCGGTGCGATCAGAGAGAGTGACGATGAGGAGGAATTGGGGCATGGAGACGACTTCGTCAGTCAGAATGAGAACAACCTGCCATGCCGGCCTCAGCGGAGTCCAAGGGAACAGAGGAAGGAGAGGAATAGGAAGAAGAAAGAGAGAAGGAAGCAGAGGCGATACGAGAGGTGGCTAGAGAGACAAACCCTTGGAGCGGAAGAGGAGTCAGCTATTCAGGTAAAAGAGCATAATATGCCTTTGCTAAGATATATTATCAATAATTTTAAAAAATAACAAAAAGCTGCATCACTTTATAGCTTGATCCCTTGCACTTTCCTTGGAAAAGTCAATTTAATTATCCTTTGGTTAGTGTCAGGTTTATATAGCAACTGTCTTGAAGAGCAATGAAAAGGTTTTCATGGAAACGTCCCCCATTCAAGGGTCTTTGTGGCTCGATGGTTGAGCAAAGTTCTAGCAACCCGGGTCTCGGGTAGGATTCCTGGCGAAGCCTATATTTCTTTGCGCATTTTCAACTATTACAATAACAATATATCATCAAAATTGGAACCTGTACAATCTATATATTTTGAGAGACTGATTAATCAGTTAGATATTTTAGTCATGAGGTCAGATGTCAGAGGGCCCATTTTAAATGCAAAAAATATCTCAAGAACTGAAACTTTGATTAATATGTTGATAATTTACACCCACAATTTGGTATCACTATACGCTATTGATATTTTATCACCAAAACAGTTTTGCAATCTGACCTCTGACAATGTTAACAAGTATCTAATATTAATCCATCAAAAGCGTAATATTAAGAAATTTTAAAACACACAAGCCCTGAAATGTGTTTACAAATGATAGCCTTGAATAATCAATAAGTGAAGTTTTAATTTTATTGTATCGATCTATTTATTTTTCTTATTATTAACAAAATATAATATGAACAATATCAAAAGTAAATCGTATGGACATTTCTTAAACACAAGATAAAGCAATTATATTTATAATTTTACAGATGATTATACAAGGTATTAACGACGCCAAATATTTTCCTATGCCTTTTGTTCAGGACATCAGTGCAGCAGGGCTGTACTCGCTTCTGGGCCCTCGTTGCGCAGGTAGTTCTCTCCGGGAGGTGACTACCTGTTCCGTGTGCCTGGACATCTACTACCAACCCCACACCTGCTACCCGTGTGAACACATCTTCTGTGAGCCGTGTCTGCGTCAGGTGGCTCGGTTTCATCCTGTGGTCACCCCGTGCCCGCTTTGTCGCACGACCATCCGGACGGTCAAGTTGCATGAACGTAAGTGTTAGCTTCATGTTGATCAGTCTTTTTGCCATCCAATCTATTGTATGTTTGATGTAGCTATGAAAAGAAATAGATTATCTTCAGTGAGCCCTGTCTGCGTCGGGTGGCTCGGTTTAGGGGCACTGATTTTCCGCGATCGCGGAAAATCGCGGAAAATCGCGGAATTGACCATTTGAAAAAAAAAAAAAAATTGTTTTTTTTTTTTTTTTTTTTTTCCTCTTTCTTTTTCGGACCCCGTTCCAAAGAAAACGAAACCGGGACCCGATGGTGACGGTGGGGAACCGGTGTGATCGACCAAACCAACTCAGCATTAATCATTGTTAAATGAATTTTAAAGATATTTACTCTCTGGCCTGTGGTAAGTCCTTCCTGATATCAGGCAGGACACATTCCCCCCAAATTTTGATGATTTGTGGGTGAAAATCGTGATTTTACCCTACTCATTAAATTTTGTATGGAGTTCTATGTAAACGGAATTTGCAGTTTTTCACATGTACAAAGTCTATGGCAAAACGGAATTTCCGTTTTTCAGGCAGGTAAAAACGGAATTCCTGATTTTCTGAAACGGAAAAGGCCTTTTTTTAAAACGGAAAATCAGTGCCTCTACTCGGTTCCATTCTTTGGTCACCCCCGCGCCCACTTTGTCGCACGTCCATCAGGACGGTCAAGTTGCATGAACGTATTAAAGCGTGAGCTAGATCTTTTATTTGTTGCCTACCAAGCTATGTTTCATATAGCCACATTATAATGACAACAACTGAATAATATGTAACCAAAATAAACATTTAAAAATACAATTCTTGATTGATATTTAAGAAATGCGTGTTCATACATGCACAAAATGTCAAAGTGTGATATCGGAGCTATTCATTGCCACGGGCAATGGTTCTTAACAATTCAGGCAAGCCAGAAATTTGTAACATAGCAGTTGCTGTGAAGGCAATCGCCTATCTCCAACCCATTACAAACAGCCCAAATCAAAGGACAAACTTGTTTAGAACCGTAAATTTACACTGGCTAAATAAATCATGACATCACTACTTCTGTACTTCTGTACTTCTGTAAATTTGAAGTCGGTGTTTTCTCATATTAACAGGGGAATTTTTGCTTACTGTTACTGACACGTGCATAATTCCTGTCTCTTCTAGACCTATATTTCCTCATGGGTATCACTAATAATGGAAATAATCAATGTTTTTTAAACCATTATCAACTGTTTTGACTGACCACTGGAGGCCTGGACCATATAAAACGTCATCCGAGTGCATTTGAGCATGCACTAACAAAAGTGGGTTATGTAACCGCTGTTGTTGAATCTGCCGCTATGCAAGCCTCCACACTAACTTTTTTTCTGTACTGGCCCATTCGGGCAAGTAAAATCATGCATTTGGACATTTTACTTGCCCCAGTATAAAACTTACTTCTAGATGAGATTAACACATATGAAATGACATTGTTCTCTTGTAGTTGAAAAATTATTTAGTTGGAAAACATGGCAGCTTCCAGTGTTCAGGCAAAACAGTGTTCAGGCAAAACAGATTATAGTGGTTACAAAAACATGGATTATACCCAATAGGAAATATACGACTAGAAGTGATGGGAATTATGCACCTATCAATGACATTAAGGAAAAATGCCAGCGTTTGGCTCCCCTTTTAGAAAAAAACTCCTGCTTGGACACAGCTATTAGTGCGATCTTAATGGCCCGGATTCACAAAGGAGGTTTGTACAAACCATGGTCTACATCTATGGAGTGCCATTTGTAAACTGATGGAGAAAGAATGTAAACTCCTTACTTGTTAACAATGTTGATGGTGCATAAAATGCACCAAATAAATGTTTGTCTTCTCAGATGGTGAAATTTGCTGGTTAGCAAGCACTAACAGTCATATCATTAGAAATTAGAAATTGTTTTACTTGTATACGAGCAGCACTCCATAGATGTAGACCATGGTTTAAACCATGGTTTGTACAAACCTCCTTTGTGAATCCGGGCCAATGTGTTTATCCTCTTTGTCATTTTCTTTTCAGAGTTGACCTCTGCTGTGAAGCAGCTGTTTCCCCGTCAGTTTGAGAACCGACACCAGATGGAACGCCGCACCCTCAACCGCTCCTTCCCGTTGCCTGGCAATGCCAACCTGTTGCCATGGTACCGCATGGGGTACCACCAGAACAATCGCAACCAGGTGGACTTCCTGGCGTCCCGTCGCAACCCGGGCTACGTACACGACTGGGGCATGCGCTATCTGCAGGGCGTTGTGTGGCGCGTCGTTGCATCCACAGTCGTTCTGCTTGTGGTCTCGGGCATATCTGTTGGTTTCCTTCACTTTATGTTTGACTTCTCCTAAAATGCAATGCTAGAAACTTCTTTATTACCGGCTTTAATACCGGCTTATCAAATTTTGCTTGCTCAAAACCAGATTTGGGTGGCCCCAAACAAAGGCAAAGAAAAACATGAACAAGTCTGTTCAGTTTGGTTGGCATGTCGGGTAAGTCAAATCCAATAAGAATACTATTTTGGTGAACAAAACCTAATTTTTGGTGGCTCTGCCTAATGTGAGGGTGTGCTCCCTTGAAGAGAGTCATGGCATCCATGATTATTTCTCTTCATGATGTACCAAAAGGGCGCCACCCTCATTTATCTCTTAGATATCATCCGTTTTGAACTTCCTCTCAATTTTTGTATCGTTTTGCTCTCATGGGAGGATAAACAAATTTTATATCTTATACAAATCTGTATAAAGTCTTTTTTTTTATCGGAAGTAACACAATATAATTTTGTTTTACATCTCAACTTCATTCTTGACAAATTTTGTTATGACATGCATACTCACTTTTGCTTTATATCTGCATTTATGCACAGGTGGAGTTTTTTGACGGAACGGCATGCCTCTTTTGTAACTAAAATAGGGGCTTTTTGATCTCCCGTATGATAGGCTATGTGGACTGGGACATAATGGCCCGTATTCACAAAGGAGGTTTGTACAAACCCCGGTTCAAACCGCGGTTTACATCTATGGAATGCCAATTGTAAACTGATGGAGAGAGAATGTGTACCATCAACATTGTTAACAAGTAAGGAATTTACATTCTCTCTCCATTAGTTTACAATTGGCATTCCATAGATGTAAACCGCGGTTTGAACCTGGGTTTGTACAAACCTCCTTTGTGAATACGGGCCAATGACATCATGAATCCCTTTAAATGCAAGTTACGATCCTATGGAATGTAGCAAGTTTGTCAGCGTTCTTATCTTTTGTAGTTTGTAGCATATCACACTTAATTATTACTGAAATAATCTGGCACTCTCTGTTATTACTATTGCATGTTACATGCGTGTATTTTGTAATTTTGTTTTTTTCTTTTAATCTGAATTCACCTTTTACTTTTTTCACCAAATTCTCTATAATTATTTCAAAGGTTGGACAAATGTTGACTTCTTGCAAAGCATTGTTTTAATTGTAATTGCAACTTTTCATGGGACTACTTCCACTGCTAGAGATGTGTGAATGACATGTGCCTGATTTCAGCACTAAACATTTATTATATGTTTTTGACATTGATTATTCAATTATTGTTTTATATGTTTCTGACATAAGTTATCATACAATTATCGACTGCTATGGAGGGCATATTGAAATTACGGTGGAACCCTCTTTCTAACAAGCTCTGTTATAGTGAGGTACCTGATATAGCGAGGTAATTTCACAGCTCCAGGTTCTATACAACAATATATCTGATATAAAGAGGAGAATGCAATGGGCCAAGGGTGTTAGTAATAATGAGGTTTCATTGTATAGACGAGAGGTTATCTCAAAACCATGAAATGCCGACCCGAAGCATTTGCACCGAGGGTGTATCGATGTATACCCCAGGCCCAGTGACGTAGCTATAGGTGTGGGCGCGGGGGTTATGTTGGGCACGTGAATATCGCTATGGCCTTCTCAATGATTGGGTTGAAGCCTTCATACTTACATATATATAATTGTATGGAGAAAATACTGTACAGTCAAACCTGTCTTGGCAGCCACCTGTCCATAACAGCCAATCTGCCTATAGTGGCCACAAAACAGACCCCTTGCAGGGAAAAGCAATGTTATATTAAACCTGTCTATAATTGCTCATTTTCTTGTTTCTCTTGGGTGGTCACAATACACAGGCTTGACTGCAGTTACATGCAGCATAATGGTGCATGCATGCATGATATGTGTGTGTGACGACAACGGTTGTGCTACCAAATATGGATGGAAACCGTTGCAAAATATATACCCTTTTTATGATTAATTTGAATATTTTGAATCGGTGCAACCTGTTTATGAATGAAATGTATCTCTGGAATATACATGTACTCTTAGAATGTAACACTACTTAAAGGTTATGAAACCACTGATATAGCAGCAGGCTCAACATCTAAGGTTACCCAGGCAAACATGTTTGACCAGGGCCCCGTTGCAGAGAGAGATATAATCGATTGTAAGTTACAATTACTTGTAAGTCGGATCATGTGTTCTAAATGGGAAATCTGATTGGTTGAAACGCGCACATTTTCTGACTTACAATTACAGTGGAGCCTCTATATAACGAGCTCTGATATAACGAGGTACCATGTACCTGATATAGCGAGGTGATTTCAAAGGTCCAGGTTTTATGTTTTTGTTTTTTTTAGCACAGATACCACAATACATCTGATATAACGAGGTAAATTCATTGGACCCAACATACTCGTTATAACGAGGTTTCACTCTAATTGGAACTTGCAATCGATTGTATCTCTTTCTCCTTCGAGGCTTAGAAGTGACAAGATTATGCACTTATGAGTAACAGTAAGCGAAAATGCTAGTGTTTGGCTTTCCTATCATGTTGATAATAGGTAAGCCCAATGGTTTGTGTTGAATGAATGTTTAACAAAATAGGAATAATTATTGTATATGCAAATGATATGCAGAACTCTGAAATAAAAGTGTTATCAAATGGTTAATTAATCAATGTGCATTTGTATTTGATTACTAGATGGAACCGATTCCTCTTGCGTTTTAGAAAACAGAAAGAACTGCTTAGAAACGGCTTATCCACTACAAAAGGCTAATGAATTAATATACAGCAAAACCCCATAGTGGCCATGTGTCTATAGCAGCCACCTCTTTATAGCGGCCACCTCTCTATAATAATAATAATAATATACTTGATTTATATAGCGCCTAATATGATTGATAATCATCTCGAAGCGCTTTACAATGATAATATTACCCCCGGTCATAGGATACAATGCAAACCAGCACACATTGTGTGCACCATCTCCACTCCCTGGGGAGCATTCCTTCCAAGCGGCTCAATGGGCATTGAGAAAATCCTTCACATATAGGCCAACCTGCCTATAGTGGCCACCAAAAGTGATCCCTTGCAGAGAAAACCAGTGTTAAGGAACCTCTATATAGATATCACCTGTCTACAGTGGCCACTTTTCTTGTTTCCCTTAGGTGGTTACTATAAACAGGTTTGACTGTTTGAATGAAGCCAAGCTTTTGTATCTGGCAGATCCTTTATCAAGACAAATGACCAGTAATACAATTCAACATGGAGCTATACACATAAAACGAGAAAAAATTACTATAATACAACTAACATGGTACTACGGTCAAACCTGTGTATAGTGACCACCCGAGCGAAACAAGAAAAGATCTCCAAGAGATCACTTCTGGTGTCCACTATAGGCAGGTTGGCTGCTATAGACAGGTGGCCACTATATAATATGTGACCGGCTACCTGCACTTGTCATGTTTTGAAGAAATTGGCATTTTAAGTTCACGTAATATGTGTAAAAGACTTATGATTGTAACATTGTAACAATTATTGACCAATTTGTAAGAACAAAGCATCAAATGAAAGCTTGTTATGAGGTCTTTCTAATGGTATGAAAATCTGCATTTTGATTTTTACGACAAGTGCAGGGTTTTGCTATCGCCGGTCACATATAATGAAACGATTTTCCATGTTTATAAATACTTGTGACACGGTCTTCAGCAAACCACATTTAAACAGACTCGAAATTGCTTTTTTGTAAATTGCTTTTTATATTTATATCTAGAGTGAGCTGTAATCAAAGAAACTAAATTGCAAATTATACAATTATTGTGAATTCATGTTTTTCAAGTGTTTTTTATGATTCAAGTTATTGTAATGTATATCAAACATTTTCTCTTCTATGTTAATTTTTAAAAAGCCAAACTAGATTATCTACTTCATTATGTGAAATGAATTATGTTTGAGATATATCGTTTGTTTGTTTGGGAATTTTTCGTTGAACATGTGGAAATAAGTCAATCAAATCAAATGATATGCATTGTTGACCAAATTGAATAATAACATTTAATAAAAATAAAAAACAAGAATCTGTAATTAAATGTGCAAATCGAGAATGCCTTCAATCATTGAGTATTATGGTTTTGGCTCTAGTTGGAAAAATAACTTTGGGTAAATTACACTTTACCACCACCACTCTCTGTAAATTTGTGTTGCCTCATGTAATGTGTGTGTGTGTGTGTGTGTGTGAGAGAGTGTGTATAAGTTTGTGTGTGTGAGTCTGCGTGTGCTCGTTTGTGTCATTGGTGTGTGTGTGTTTGTGTTTGTTTGAGTGTGCATGTATTTGTGTGTGTGTGTCTGATTTATAATAATCATTACAGATGATGGTGAATAATGTACCTGTACTTTATTCTGCATGTGTGGGTATATAAACGCCTCCAATTGAGCGCAGAATTGGGCACCTTGCATTCCAACTTTGGACACACCTGCAATTGTGGACCGTCCTCATTTGCCCGCCTAGTGCAAATGGATGCTAATTCAATTACCATTCGCGCACACATCAACAATTCAGAAAAAATAACATGCACCCCTGAACGTCCATGGTTGTACTGTTAAATTTCAAACACACTGTATGTGTCCTCGATTGGCATACCATACATAAGTCCTCGGTTGGGCAATGAAATATCAAACTCACAGGTCCATGTTTGCATAGGCCTTGATTGAAGGCGCTTACCATGTATGTATGTGGGTGTGTGCGTGAATGCTTGTACTTTATATTATGAAATGTGTTCCTGTACTGTTAGATATTATGTGGTATAGCCAAGGATAAACTTGGGGTGAAAAATAGGGATAATTGTTAAATTATCTTCAATTTAAATAAGCAAAATAAATATGCCAAATACAATATAATTATTTGTGTTAGTATGGGTTAGGATTTAGGGTTAGAGGTTTATGTCTAGGATGTCGATATGACATTTTGAGGGGCCTCAAAGTTTACACCGATCAAAGCCATAGAGCAGTACCCTTGGGGAAATTACCGAAATCCTCTCTATTGGCCAAACACTTTGATCAACATGGTTGAAATAGTATAAGAGAGGGTTCTTGTGGTAAAATATGAACCCTAATATCGTAAAATGCGGAAATATAAGGAAAGTTCCATGTGCCGCCGATTATATGTGGAACAGCTTGTTCCACCCGAGCCTCCCCGGCTCGCGCTCGAGTCTTGTAGCTAGCCAAGCTGCCACATGCGGCAGGGTTTTCATGTGCTTCGCATATTTAAAGTGCGGACGAACATTTACAATTATTATAACCGTTGGCGATATCGATCTTTTATACCAAAGATATTTTTCGAAATTGCAAATAAATCAATTGATACGCGGTTTTGTGGCCAAATTTTTATAATCTCATATTAGTAAATATATATTCTTTCACATGGTCGGTGATTAAAGTGAACATTTCATTATTAGTTGTGTGGGGCTGTGGGCCGTTTCCCAATACTGTCAGTTGGCTAAAGTTAAACAAATTGTCAAAATACTGTTAGCACCTCAAGGTGATAAAAGAAAAGATTGAAGATCCAAAGTGAAAAGTAATTTCCTGGCCTTCATTTTCGAACTAGAAAACAAAAGGCTTTTCAGGCTAACATTTTACAAAATGATGTGACACTGGTGTGTGATAGCCTCCCCCCCCCCCCCCCCCCCCCTCCCCCGCGACCACGTTATCATCATCATCATCATCATCTAGACAGGAGTGTAGGGTAGCCCTGTAGATCTCCCGGTCATAAACACATTGATAGCATTCCTTTTACTGACTGTGCACAGCATGCGCGCATGGAAGTCAAACGATATCAAATCTTTGATTTAACCAAACAATATCCAGGCCATGTTTGAAAGTGACGGCGCTAGTAGCAGTGACTATTATAGAATGGGTTGATAAATCCCTGCAATCTGATCGGTTGAGAGCAAAATTTGTGCAGACAATTAATTGTACTGGATGCATGAAAAGTCATGCGTCCGGTAAAAAAATCATGCGTCCGGTAAAAATTTCATCCGTCCGGTAAAAATTTCATGCGTCCGGTAAAAAATGTCATGCGTCCGGTAAAAAAATCATGCGTCCGGTAAAAAATTTCATGCGTCCGGTAAAATTATTTCATGCATCCGGTAATTTTTCTAATTTTTAATTTTTTGACTTTTTGGGGGGCGTAACAATGCCCATTCTATAAAACAGATGATGCGCAAGTTTATTTCGTGGGTCGGTGGAATTGTTTGCACGCGGTAACTATGGAAACTAGTCTAAACCCACTCGGCTTCGCCTCGTGGGTTTAACAGTTCCATAGTTACCTTGTGCAAACAATTCCTACCGACCCACTCATACCTGCGCATCATTTGTATAATGACGCAGGAAGACTGTTCCATGAACTTATAACACGCTTGCTGAAGAAACTGCTTCTGAGGTTGAGTTTACAACGGGTAGTAAAAAACTTCAGAGGATGTCCACGAGTACGTAGGTAATCAGATCTGAAAAAGAAATGTTCTGGATCGATTCTGTCAATACCGTGCAGGATTTTGTAGACTTGGATCATATCTCCCCTCTCCCTTCGGTAGTGAAGAGAGAAAAGCTCAAGTTTTCTCAGTCTCTCTGTAAATTATGCATGCACTGTGCACAGTTTTTCTCAAGATATACATGAATTTGTATTATTTTTTTATACTGTCATTCCAAAGCTCCCAGTAATTTGTCACAGAAGCAGTGATCCTTATGAACATAACAATTATCTTACATTTTGTGTCATAGTCTTTGGTTGTGTATGATTTGCTTTGATATTTGTTATCATAATAATTGAGAATCACTCTGAGAATTAGAATCGAGAGATATAGCGCCATCTCTTGGCCTAACTTGTGTACCGTTCTTTCATTGCAACAATAAACAGGCCAAATTTCCAATGGAATTGATCATCAAATACTGTATTTTGCGTCTTTAGGAACCGCTAAAATAACTGTGACATCCGTCTCTTGAGAAGTTATAGTGCTATTTTATCAGCAGCCAGTCGGAAATGTAAAGGTATGTTGTGTTTTATAAATTATCGCACTGTATAAGTTGCGTCTTTGTTGATTCCTCAGATGCAGCTGCAGACTAGTTGGCTATCCGACTGTTGATTGCTCTATCTGCCGAGGCCACCGGCGTGGCGATCTATTGTGGAACTGGAGGGATAACCTTGTGCCTTGTATGTTTGTGTAATTGGCATGAATGATCAGCAATGATCATGTTCGCTGGGACAAAGCAGTCTTGCATTGCCGATAATGTTGGAATGAAAAAGTACAATATTTCAATTTTTTAGAGCAATATTATCATGTTTTATGGTCAATGTTTAATGTATAAATTGTAAACAAACAAATTATACAAAATTGATCTTTCTAAACAAAAGTAAATATGTAAATTAAATCATGATCTTGCACTCTTGGAAGTTGGATAATCGTGAAATATAAATTGACATTAATTGTTTTAATTGTGATCATGGATGACATCACACATAGGTCAATTAGCATTGGTTATAATGTCGCTAGATTTGAGTTACGTTGTTGAATCTCCAATGGAAAACATTCGCCTTATTTCATGATTAAAACACTATCGGAAACTGTATTTGTTGTCCATTAAAGGGGTATTCCGGGCCTAATAAAACCATTCGTTATTTGAATAAGCAGAATAAGAGGCATAATTGGTGAAAATTTGATCAAAATCAGACAAGAAACACGGGAGTTATACCTATTCGAACATCATGTAGTAATGAGCGATCGTTTCAAAATTGCCGCCATATGCAACATCATTGACGAGCAACTCGCCATGGCTTTAGTACATGAAAATACACTTATTTCTCATTTTCGTTGCTAAAAATTAAATTTTCTCTGCTTGTTTTCACGAATTCATAGAAGAATATCGATGGGTCAACCTCTTTGGAATTTGTAAGCTCATAAATTTGCTTTGTTATTAAGAAAATTTAAATTTTGTAAAATTTCCATGTAGAAGTCAAAATGGCTGCAGCTCGCAAGTGACGTCACGATCGATAGCAATTGCGAACGATACTAAAAATCGGAGCAAAGTTCATCCTGTCATAACTTTTTTATTGCTCTACCGTTTTGGCTCAGATTTTCGATCATGATACCGTAGGTGCTGGAGAACCCGGACGGAGGGGGAACCCGGACAATAAATGGACAGGGTTACCTTTGAAATTAGATTTGCCGAGAATGCACTGAACATGCGACTCGAAACTTATATCAAACGATTTATCTGCATATTGCTCATAAAATACATGTATATTGCTGTTCTGTAGTCCTCCTAGTTATCCAGAAAATCGCTTGAAAGTCAGTCTTTAAACTCCAAAATGTGTTATTTTAAATTTTATTCACGATAATTTGAGATTACAATTTGTATAATCTTTATTCTCGCTTTTGTAAATCTACGCTCAGTAGTTCATTTCGGTAGAAACTTACACCAATTGGACCGCAATATCGCGGTGCCTTCGCTGATAAAAAATTATCGCTCAACGGCAAAGCGGGTTTCCGCACGGCGCGATTTCATGCACGAAGGTTCAATTTATCGCAGTGCAGGAGAACCCGGACACCGCGCACGGTGCGTGTACAAAGTCAATGACGCACTGTGCTATCTGTGTTGTGTGTGACTGTCCGGGTTCTCCAGCACCTACGGTACTTCATATTCACATCATTTTATAGCAAACATCACATTTCTGGGGTGGAATTCCCCTTTAATAAAGTTAAACTGGTATAGCAAGGGGTTGCAATACCGAACGGGTTGTATTACCTTACATGCAAATTCCAATAGGAAAAACGTTCGAATTTTGAAAGTTGAATTTGAAAGTCGGCATTAACGGAGGATAATAAATGGATGTTTAGCAAACATTTTCCACCATTTCCAGAAGAAAATAAGCGCCCTGACTGAGGCGTTATACGCGCGTTTTGCCGCGCACCAGTGGCAGCGCGCATGTCAATGACATTCCCATGCAAAACATTCACGTTTGGTGCGTCCGGTTAATACAACCCGGTTTGTGCGCTACAAACAATTCTGCTTTCTTGAAAGGGTGCCGTAAAAGTTCAATTTGCGTAAGTTTGCCGCTTTTTTCTACGAAATAAGTTATCAATTCTTTATCTTGAGAATATATAAATCACTTATTTGTGTTTTATTCATATCTCTGTTCTTCATGTTGATCGTTTTCATGGCGTAAAGAAATGGTATCCGGTAATAGGACCCGATACCATACTATGCTTACCAAACATGCTGTTGTATTGTCCTTTGAAATCCGAATCATAACATTTGAGCTCCTTTTCTCTGGAAAAAAATTAGTAGTTGCTGCACACTCTGAAACGTAACACAAAGTATGGACCCAAAGCGTGCACGCCCACCCCGCGCTATAAAATCCCATCGCAAAGAAGATCGGTCTCTCATAGAATAACATGTGTTTCGTCGCGGCGGCGAGGGAGGCAGGCGCATCGTATATCGATGGGCAGGCGAAGCGAACACTCCGTGATCGAGAGCGCAAACGGACGCGTCTGAATACTCATGCACTAGTATTCAAAAGCAAGCTTCCTGCGCGATTTCTTGTCGGTAGATGGCATCAGCTACTGTAGGTATGTCGATGCTAACACACTTTCCTATATGTTGCGTGTAAATGGTCCAGTTAACTGGACCAATTTACTAGTAGATGTGGATGACATGGTGATTTTGCCCTTCATTTTCAAAGCATTGGCTATTGCCTACCTAGTTTTGGCTTTTCTGAACTACAACTGCTCCCTTTCCATTTTATACAGCGAACTAGATCGACAAATCTAGCGCTTTCATGGCCTCTTTGACATTATTACTGAAATATTTTACTGTCGGCATTCTAGCGCTAGACGCTACGATTGCCGCATGTGTCCCACTACATGTCAGCTCTTAATTTCGGCGATTTGGGGGATTTTCCAACGCTTTCCATCACGTTTCCTTGGTCTTTCGCGGTAACTTTTTTCAAACTGCATAATGTGCATCCGTTTAGTATAACGTGCACGCACTGCATGCACAGTATAGTACTGAACGGATATAATGCACATTAACGTACGGCAGTTTCAAAGAAGGTACGCGAAAGACCGAGGAAAAGTGATGGAAAGCATTGGAAAATCCTTCAAATCGCCGAAATTAAGAGCTGACATGTAGTGGGACACATGAGATTGTAACCTAACCAGGCGCCGTACGTAGTACGCGCCTGGCATACTGAGGTGTGTATACCGTGATGGTAACACTTTATAGGCTTTAACGGCAAACACACTTATAAAAAAAAACACAATATCATACTTTAAATAACATATCTCGGTTCATACTTACAAATTATGTTATGCATGGGCATCAATGATCCAAATCGTAAAATGTCTGATGCTCCATTCGTTTTCTCTGCTTTAGTCCTGCCTACACATTGGCAGTGACCCTAAGATATTTTTAACAGTTTTAGAGATAAAAATCATACAAATTTCTTAAAACTCAACTCACAGTGTCTCACACAATGAGAAAATAGTGCAGATACCGATGCGATGATTAGATTTGCGATATATAAATTATATTTTGAGATATCGTCTTTGAACGCACGCATTGTTTTTTTGCTTTACAAGTTCGCGGTGTTTTTTTAAACCGGCACCCTCTCAACTCTCATTGACAATGCACGCAACTCAAAATTTCTTGTGCGATGTTGGCCTCATTTCACAAATTTACACGAGGCGGACGATCTACGCATAATTTATCTTCGAAATTTCGACCAGTGCAGTTTCTAAGGGTAGCGTGCATTATCACATGCGCGATTTTTCACAACACGTGCAAAATTTTACGCGAGGTGCCGGTTTAAAAAAGCAGTGCCGATGTGTAGTACACTTGCCATACACGATCCTACTGATTGTTTTACTTGTTCCCTCATGTTTTTATTGACATTTTTATCTTAAGTAATGAACATTTGTGCTTAAAGGACAATGAAATCCAGACAAATTGTTGTATGCACTATAAGACACTAAATATAATGAAGAGTCTCTGAAAATTTGAGCACAATCGGTCAAGAAATGAAAAAACTATGGCTCTTTGAAAAGAGCCATGTATTTCTTCGAGTGACTCAAATTGGCAACGCACTCAGGCAAAGTTGTGGACAACTCCCCATACATTTTGTACACAAAATTTCAGTTTTGTTCAATTTTCTCAAAATTTATGTTTACCCTTCGTTCGAGTTCAACATATGTTTTGTAGAATGCTTTTATACACCGTGTCCCAGAAAAAACGAAACCGGGTTTCATGGCAGAAATGTTATGTTATAATGAATAATTTCCTTGATGATATATATATGTCTGAAAAGCTATGTGTCTCTTCTTTTATTTGATATACAACTTATGGCACATAATTCACGCATGACTGAATTAGAACGATAGAAAGTGGTGTTACCAAAATTCAATTTGCGCGCAGAAATTGCAAGTTTGGGTGAGGTTTTGGGGAGAGTTTTAAGAGTAGTAAACGTACTTATTTTGAAAAAGGACAGACACCGCATGAAAATTCATAATTTTATCTTTTATATGATACCTCATGATCTGTTTCCTGATCCCCATGTTTGTGTAAATTCACTCATGCATCAAAGTCCATTGTCAGCTGCTAGTCAGGAAAGCTGAGCGACTTCTTACTCAACTTTCACTCATTCGGGCAGAAATCAGGCATGTTTTCATTGTACTCGTTCTCTGGCATAAATCATTATTTTTTTTAGCATGAGGTGTCATGTAAAAGATAAAAATATTAACTTTTATGTGGTGTTTGTCCTTTTTAAAAATAAGTACGTTTACAACTCTTAAAACTCACCCAAACTTCAAATTTATGCGTGCAAATTGAATATTGGTAACACCACTTTCCATTGTTCTAATTCAGTCATGCTTGAAGTATGTGCCATAAGTTGCACATCAAATGAAAGAAGAGACACAGAGCTTTCCAGGCATATATATATCATCACTTAAATTATTCATTATAACATAACATTTCTGCCATGAAACCCGGTTTCGTTTTTTCTGGGACACGGTGTACATATAACATATCATGAGTTGGGGGAATGGAAAAATGCGACTATGAAGAAAACTGTAAAAATGGGAACATTTGTGTACAAAACATATGGGGAGTTGTCCACACACTTATCAGACTGCGTTGCCAATTTGAGTTCCCCATAGGAATAAATGGACATCTTCAAAGAGCCGTAGTTTTCTTGTTTCTTACCCGATTATGCTCTAACTTTCAGAGATTATTCTTCTTAATCTCTTCAAGACTATGAAAGCAACATTTTGCTTGGGTTTCATTGCCCTTTAAGTACTGATAGAGGTTTGTAAAGTTGCAAAAAACATGCAAATCAGCCTAGGAGATTAAGAAATATTGTTGAAATATGAAATAAAAAGTCATATTTTAATGATTCATGATCATATACATTTGTGTCTATCAACTTTACATTATTGGGCATGGCAGTGTTCATGCCGCTGATATAAACATACCTGGTAGGTGCACACAAATTACTGCTGCCTTGCGCAATTGTCCAATACTTTGGTCCAGCTGTTCAGAAGTTCAGAAGAAATTTTGAATGTGACTTGTAACATCTAAGTACATTTGAACAATATTTGTTTACATGATTTACAAAATGTTCTGAGCCATGCACAATTATGTTAAAATGTACCGTCGGAAAATATAAAACAAATATAAAATTGAAAAGTGTGTGAGTTGGTGTTGTATTCAAACATGTGATGCTATTGTGAGGATGGGGGGAGGGGGGTTGGGCTCGCTCTCCGAAGTTTAAATGTTAACCCATTCAGGACTAGTCCCGAAAATACTCTGGCTGGGGTCTATGGAAAATACATGTTATAGCAAAATCAATCAGTTATAATGTTTTAAAGCAATTGGAAGAGAATCATTCTCATTCAGAAGGTCTTTTATTATTGTACTTTCACATTATGGTCTCAAAACCAAGTCCCTCCATCCAGTATTTATAGCAGACTAGTACTAAAAATGGGCTGTTGCAAAGAGAATAGTCTGACTACCTCTATTATACTTTCATAAACAGTGCCATCTGTTGTCTACATGTATGTATGTACAAAATATGAGTTCACCGGTAGTTCTATCGGTTGGACATACTGTACGTATGGATATATGTTGTGTGATGATCACTATAAAGTATAGATGTATATGATGGTCTTTGTGACATTTTTTTCCACTAGATATTAGAGGTTATAAATTAAAGGGATTTAGTAACATTGTCAAAATCCACAAAACTTACATAGAACTAGTGCCAGTTCTCACAAACCTCATTGTAATTATATTACCAGTCAAAACATGGAGCAGGTTTTGGTTTTCCAAAGTTCTCTTTTGTATAAAGATATTTATGATTGAATTGTTCAGATTTTGAATTCTCTAGAGGGAGAATTGTTCTGGGTACAAAGTAAGTGAAGTGAGTACAAGCAAATACCACTTTGCATTTTTGCTAATTTCTAGGTATGTGACATTCATTTACATGGACTTTGCACACATCACTCAGTGGACATATCATATCACAAAAATACACATTTTATTTCGATTTTGCACAGTCAAAACAGTTACAAGATCCCTATGGGGAACTCAAATTGGCAATGCACTCTGATAAGTTTGTGGATATGTCTTGTACACAAATATTCACATTTTTACAGTTTTCTTTATAGTCACACTTTTCCATTCCCCCAAAACATAATATGTTGTGTATAAATGTATTCTACAAAACATATATGTTGAGCTCAAACGAAGAGTAAACATATATTTTGAGAAAAAAAGAAAGAAAACAAAATTGAAATTTTGTGTACAAAACATATGGGGAGTAGTCCACAACTTCTAGAGACTATTTACACAGTTTTACTGGCCTGACATCAATTTCTACTTGCCCCGGGCAATCCGGCAAATGCTAGCCTTGAGCCTTGGCCCTTGGTATATGTGACCGGCTATAGTAAAACCCTGCACTTGTTGGTAATTCATGTTTGTAAGAAATTGGCATTTTAAGTTCACACAATGTGTGTAAAAGACTTATGATTGTAAAATTGAAACAATCATTTCTTCGCCAATTATTGACCAATTAGTTAGATCAAAAGATCAAGTGGTATCCAGTCTAGCTATTAAAAGCTTGCTGCCCCAAGTACTCACTGAATATTTTGTTTTGCCCTCTGGCACCAGTTCTACATATTTTATGTAGATAAACTGGACACCCAGGGCTTATCTGTTCCTGTCTATTTTGCATACATGTAATTCCTTTACTGAGAACTTAAAGGGAACTAAAACTCTAGAAAGAAAGTTCTGATCAATATGCATACTGTAGGAAACGTAACTGAGAGGAGTAATCCCTCAAACAAACAAAAACAACATGAAAAAATGAGATTTTAAAATTTGTTATAGATGAACAATAAAAACTGCAGAAATCTGTTAATTTATCAGAAATGTATTTGTTTTTTTATAGAACTCTTTACTAATGATTGAAAAGATACTGTATAGAAGATGTTATGTTATTCATATTTAATTTGTTTCTTCGACAGTACAGTATATTTGCATAAATTATAGATACCATCCTTAAAGCAGGGCTTGAAAGAAGCATGGGCCTGCTAAATAAAATTTCATTCAATGAATGAATGAATGCCTACTTTGCCCGATTGGGCAACCTAAATCAACAGACTTTTAAATATATTTTGTTGTGTTTTTTCTGTTTGGGCCACCTAAATTTGGTTGGGATCCACCAAAACTTGATATGGCTTCACTTAATAACTCAGTGCTCAAAATAAGTACTGGCCTCCTGGCCCAGGGCCAGAATGGGCTTCAGGCAACCAACATTTTTATAAATGGGCAAGTCCAAGCTATTTTGTAGGCATAACGCGTTGGACATCAGAGCGAAAATGAGAGCTTATCTTATAAGTAATATTGAAACACCAATTTTTTTTACATTTTAGATACTTTGGAGCAAATTGTATCAAATGCCAAAAAATTAATTGAAATTCTCCATGCATTAATGATTTATGCGACTTTTTGCTAGCATCACGCGTGGGACCAGAGAAAGTTGGTATTTTTTAACGTTGACTTTGAATGTGAATTCCTCTGAATTTATAAACAATATCAAAACATGATTGGTATGTTCTTAAAGTGCATCTTGTGCTCTACTAGAATATGAAATTTCATCATCTCAAAACTTAAGAGTTTCACACAGGGTAAAAAAAATTGCATTGTCACGCATGGGACATTTTTCTGCCATGTGTTTTACATAGGCCCGCCACCCAATATGCCCTTATTATAGATATTTCAAGAATTTGAGCTTGGAAAATGCTCAATTTTTGCATAAATGTTCTTTATGACATTTCTTAACAATATATAAAAACAAAAGTTGCAAAAGCAAAATTTGTCCTTATGTATTTCTTTGTTTTGGGAAATTCTTATGTAATTCTTTGTTTTTCAACTTCCATTTTTACATCTTTTTTTTGATGAAATCAATTATTCGCCATTGTCAAACAGTTATTGTTCTTAAAAGTATTTATTTGCAGTGATTAAAATAAGAAATAATTCAGTTTTTATAAATCATATGAAAAACACTATTTTCCATAGGATTTGTACATAAATCACAAAATCATGCAATTTCTGGAATGACTTCCACTTCGAAAAAGTCATGTGACTTTGTGAGGGTCTAGCTGTTCGTCATAAATTTGGTCTCAAAAGTTGCGCAAGACTTTAAAGAAAACACTTGTAAAGTTTCGGGCCAATATCTTTGCGCATTGCAAAATTATCGTGTATTTGCCAATTGGCTAAAACAAGATTTTAAAAAACCCATTGCTTTACTGTACAGATTGTCCCACGCGTTACAAAATGTCCCACGCGTGACAAAATCTAATTGTAGAATTATGCTAATAAGGTAAATGTCCTTTACTTTTGTTGCTATGTTATGGATGTCCCCCAAGGTAAATTAGAACTTTGTAGAGTTTCAGAAAAATAAACCTTTCGATTAACGAGTAATCGAAACAATAAGATGTAAAAATGTAACGCGTGGGACGTGCTGATTTTGGAACGCATCTAATTTGCATATTGAATGAGATAACAAGCTGAAAGTCATAATCCCATTTCCTTATGGTAATGACATCAGGTCAAGCCAATAATAAGTAAATAATCATTACAAGCATTTTAAATATGATTTAATTTGTCTTTAATTCAGATGTCCCACGCGTTATGCTGATTAACATATTTTGCAAATATATTTGATTAATACTACTTATTGGAGCCACCTTTAAAATTGTTGTTTTCAAATTATCAAAATTCAATATCTCAGCTTTAAAATGACATCAAGTTTCACTTGATTGGGTGAAGATGAAAATTCACCCCCTTGGGAACAAATACCTTGGACTTGCCCAAATATAACATTTTACTTGCCTGATTGTGCAACTAAAATCAACATAATTTTAATAATTTTTGCTTTAGTTTGGGGCATCCCAATGCCGGATTCACACATGTACACTTGCCCAACCTAGCCACAATGGTAAAAAGAGTTAATTTCTAGCATTGCTTTACTTGCCAAAACTAACCACCATGGGGAAAAGGAGTTAATTTCTAGCATTGCTTTACTTGCCCAACCTAGCCACCATGGGGAAAAGAGATAATTTCTAGCATTGCTTTACTTGCCCAACCTAGCCACCATGGTAAAAAGAGTTAATTTCTAGCATTGCTTTACTTGCCCAACCTAGCCACCATTGGAAAAAAGAGTTAATTTCTAGCATTGCTTTACTTGCCCAACCTAGCCACCATGGGGAAGAGAGTACATTTCTAGCATTGCTTTACTTGCCCAAACTAGCCACCATGGAAAAAAGAGTTAATTTCTAGCATTGCTTTACTTGCCCAACCTAGCCACCATGGGGAAGAGAGTACATTTCTAGCATTGCTTTACTTGCCCAAACTAGCCACCATGGAAAAAAGAGTTAATTTCTAGCATTGCTTTACTTGCCCACAGCGAAAAAAAAAAAAAAAAAATTTCTGTTTGGATTGTGATCAAATGCTTATAAAATGATCACTTACAGCATTATAGCTTATTAGTAGCCCCTGAAATTCGAAAAAGAGCCCGGAAATTTGTAGCCCCCGAAAGTTGGAAAAGTAGCCCCCGAAAATGGAGCCCCCGAAATAAAAATATAAATTTTTTCACTGCTTGTCCAACCTAGCCACCATGGGGAAAAGAGATAATTTCTAGCATTGCTTTACTTGCCCAACCTAGCCACCGTGGGGAAAAGAGTTAATTTTTAGCATTGCTTTACTTGCCCAACCTAGCCACCATGGGGAAAAGGAGTTAATTTCTAGCATTGATTTACTTGCCCAACATGGCCATGATGGAGGAAAAAAATGCTTTACTCTCCCAACTATGACAAAATAGTTAATTCTAGCATTACAAAGAAAAAGGGTTTATTTTTGGCATTGCTTTAAGTACAAGTTTATCAAACAGGGCAACCAAAGGAAAAGGGTTTATTTCTGGCATTGCTTTAAGTACTTGTCAAACAGGGCAACCAAAGGAAAAGGGTTGATTTCTGGCATTGGCTTTAAGTACTTGTCAAACAGGGCAACCAAAGGAAAAGGGTTGATTTCTGGCATTGCTTTAAGTACTTGTCAAACAGGGCAACCAAAGGAAAAGGGTTGATTTCTGGCATTGGCTTTAAGTACTTGTCTAACAGGGCAACCAAAGGAAAAGGGTTGATTTCTGGCATTGCTTTAAGTACTTGTCAAACAGGGCAACCAAAGGAAAAGGGTTTATTTCTAGCTTCAAGTGTAAGAAGAGATGCAAGAGACACGCCTGAGCATACGGTGCTAGCGAAACAAGTCGACAGGTTTGTTGCTCTTGCTAGTACTCGTGCTCATGCACACGGCACGTAGCTACGCAGGCCAACGTCAGGGAGCAATTATCATATATCCTCTTCATTTGCATACATGTCTGAATCACATCGTATCTTGCCGTTTCCAATCCCCCCCCCCCCACCCCCTCTCTCCCACTATCTCTCTCAATGATTGTTTCCCTATCCATCCATCCTCCTCTGCATCTCTCAGCCCCACCCCCACTCTCCCTCCCTCCCTCTCTCTCTGCTCTTTCCTATTTATAAATCCTCCATCTCTCTCTAATAATCCCCCTCTCTTTCCCTCTCTCAGCTTTTGCTGCCCTATCTATCTACCACTATCTCTCTCGGCCCTCCCCCACCCACTCCCTCCCCCAATCTCTCGGCCTGTTCCTTATCTTATCTATCCACCACCACCACTTCTCTATCTCTCGCACTGCTCCCCTCCCCTCCCCCTCCACTTCTGCTTTACTCTCCCCACACTCCATCTGAAATTGGATGATGATGAAAAGAGGATGGGAATAGCGTGTTAGGCAAGCCGCTGCATATAGAAGGCTCTTCAAAGAGCCTGCTCCAATACGTGATGAGCATTATGCTTCATACCTGTGCATTCCTGTAGTATGTGTACAAGTGTGTGTGTGTGTGTGTATGTGTGCATGTGTGTGTGTGTGTGTGAGTGTGCGTGTGTATGCATGTGTGTATTTCTGTGTGTTTGTGTGTGCGTGCATTTCATTAATTTGCAATTGCACATGTATGCATGTGTATGCGGGTGCATATTTGATTTGTGAGTGTGTGTGTGTGTGTGTGCAACTAACAGGGCTGTGGTTGCCCCAGCATTTGTTGAAGTATATAGAACTCCTTTCTGTTTTTTAGTGGCGATATATAATTTGCCCGTGTGGCGTTTGTTTCTCTCCCGACTCCAGTGTCCAGCTCCGGTCATCCTATTCCGCTCCGCTGGGGGGCCCCTCTTACTCGTCGTGCAACCCTTAATTTGTGCCTCTCCGTGGCCTAGATAGTTTGCTAAAAACACACCCAGCCCCTTCCATCAGGTAGTGGTTACCGAATCGGAGCAAGTCTTTCCACCCTGTGTGTTATTTCTGCATCTGTGGTCGTCAAATGCAAGTGAATTTTTAGAGAGGAACTAACAGGTTGTTTTTTACTGCATAGCTTGGGAGTTGGGACTCTGCGTGTGGATGGACATAGCTTGTGCTGTAAATCTCAGCCTTGTTCGTAAAAGGGATATTGATTGGCTTTAATACCAAACTCTGTAGACATTTGAACGTAGATAGCGACATGTACTGTGCTTTATACATGGAAGAGTGGATTTTGATGACATCTGGTTCATAACTTAAGGATTTTAAGACTTTTTTGTTTCCTCATGTTTTTGCTGAACTCAATCGTTTCTTGAAGCTTTCATGGATTTTTATGATCCTTAACAGAGGTATGTTTCATGCATTTTATGTGAAGGGTTTCGTTGCAAAATGAAACACCATTTTAAAAAGTTTTAAGTAAGTATGATACTTCACACATTGCATTTCAAGGTTTTTATTTCTGAAGAAATGATCAAAAGTACACACATTTTCTCCAAATTTGTACTGTTTTTCAGCAGTTTAAATTTTAGATTTTCCATTTTGCATCAAAACTTGTCATATTTACATGCGTAGATACGTTCTCTCATCGTGATTTGTATATATTTTTGGGTTTCAAGTTACATCTCTACGCTATTTTAGAGTAGTATCACTTAAAAGTAAACAAATGTTATTACTTCATCAACATTGTGAATATCCAAATGCTAGATAACTAATGTATTGTACAATGCAATTGAGGAATCATCTGTTTTCAATTCGATTTAGGTTCAAATATGGTTTATTCATTAAAATACATTATTTATTGCAGCCACAAGAGCTGAATTGCATGAATATGTCTTCAAGAAAAGAAATGACATACAGATGTTAACAAACGTTATGTAACTATTGTTTGCTGACAGACAAACATTTCTGATTTTTACAGATTATACCGTGAAGTGCGATCTACCCCTGATGTAGAACTAGTGCACATGCATGAATAGAGTTCATGATGTAACTATAGATGTACATGTACATGTATGGTAAAATGAACAACAAACATACTTTGAATACAATCATGTTTGCAACTTGCCTTTATTTGAATAAACCTAACACCTTTATATAATCATGGTTTTATTTATTATAAGCTTGGTTTCTGACTGATTGGTTACAATGTTTGCTGATGACTGGGTTACAAGATGCAAACACATACTCTCAAATTGCAAAGCACTGACAGTGTACATGGGTAGCTTAGTACAGTACGTATGACATGTATGTACTATCTACACCTGATGTAGAACTACTACATGCATTGTGCATTGTGTTCTTCATTTACAATGCACATTGAATTTAGCATTATTTGCTGTGTAATGAAATGTATATGCAATTGTATTTGCATGCACTTTCACATGTAGATACATCACACAAATAAACAATACACTATGTTATCTATACATGTTGATGAGGTGATGAATTTCTAGTTTGCTAAAATAATCTGTACATGGTTTAACTAAAATTCTCATGAATTATTGCTTGAAAATATGCTTGAAAAAAAATGTTTTCTGGCGGCTTTTCAAAACATTTTCATTATCTGTTGACGATAAAAAGATGTAACTTAGTCAAAGTTAGAAATATACTTCTACTCAATTTTTCTAGTTGGGCAAGTCAAAATTAAAGCTTCTTCAATTTTAGTGGTCTGTTACCTGAATAGTGTGGCCCCAAACAAAGAAAAACATTTTAAAAGTCTGATTGCCCTTTTGAGCTCGTAAAATCGAGCATTTACAAGAGTTTGGTGGTTCAAGGCTATTTTAATGGCCCCTTGGCCAGCAGGCCAGTGCTAATTTTGAGCACTGATATATAGATCTATCAATTACAGTTGAAAAGTAAGGGGCCATCTACAAAGTATGTACGCAGATTATTGTCCGAAATTGACCCCCCCCCCCCTCCCCCCCTGTATGCACTTTTTATGCATGTGGTTGAATGTAGTTTACGCATCAACGTAAACCCCGCCCCCCCCCCTCTTGTGCGTACGTACTTTGTAGATGGCCCCTATAATAAAGAGCTGAAGATGTATGATATAATATCTACATTCCTTGTAATCTTATTTCGATGTAGGGAATTTCTACTTTAGGTGATATACTGGATACTATTTTGTTTATGAAACCATTTAAAAACAATGAATTGGTAAAGAGAGTATGTTAAGTTCAAAGAAATGTACAAATAAACAGGGTATTAATAATAAAGGGTGATACAATTGTAATATTCAGTACAAAAAAAGCGTACCAACCATAATCATAAACATGGTACAAAGTACAAAAGTGCAAGTGAACCTTAAAATATGACAGTTATAAACGATCAACTAATATGTTAGCATGGAAACAGCACAAAACCGTCATCAGCTGACAACGGTTCACAGCTTTAGTATGAAAACTCTCACCTTCACCTGTGCCATAAGGCCTTAATCTATCAAATCTTGTCATATTTTTTTTTTATTGGTTCGATTTTCCACACAATTTTGTCAATTTCACGCCTCGCTGACAATACAGATCGCAATTTGAAAGCAAACATCGCACATTTCACTCACACCAACAACAATGCAAATGGTAAATGTACTGTATGCGTCTGTCTCCGTTGCAAGGGAACATCAAGGTCATTCGGAGTGGAGGAATGCTAATCAAGCAAATTGAATACATTAGTCCAGCTCTGCATTCATGAATATCTAGCAGGCTAGTGGTCGACTGTGGACTCAGTAGATAGATACATCTATGGATGGGTGATGGGCATATAAACTAGAATTTTCAGCGGGTTGATGTGTAAGATATAACATGCATTCATGCAGTATTGATTAAACACATGACTCACAGTTTTCAAATTTTGGTGAATTGGTGCTCGTAAACGCGTTGTCCCCATCTCTGATTTATAATATTTTGCAGGGGAAAGTGCATTAGTTTGACAGGTAATGTCTAAATGTCTGAATCTTGCACATTATAATAAAAGTTTTGGTATGGCTGAGCTTTAGTAACCAAAACCTGCACAATAACACTACAAACTAATATTTATAACTCCACCATGCTCGAAAGGTATAGAAAATTACAAACGACTGATTAAAAAGCCTGTTATCATTCAAAAAGAGCCATTAAAACACAAGAGGGGGCTCTCTAAAAAAGCATTGGTTTCAACCATTTTTTCCTACAAAATTATGCATGTGATGTTTTGTTAAAATAATGATTAGATAGAGAGATCATCAACAACTATTCAAAAACCTCTTTTGAAAATTTTTGAAAAACCGTAGGCATTTTTTAAATTTGAAAAAAAATCATCAAATAAATCTGGGCCCCAGATTTATTACGATTGGATATATTGTATGTATTGATATTTCAGCCATTTCTGAACCGATTTTGATCACATAAAGTTTATTCTGTCATTAAAATTGTATGCTCTTTCAAATTTGACACTCAGTTTTTCATTATCTCACAAAAAAAAGTATTTTGTGTAGCGCCCTCTATAGCAAAACTGAACTACCCCTTTAAAGTCGTTCCCCAAAAGACTTTAAAATCAAAGTCCATTCCATTGGCTTAGAGTGGTTAGTCATTCCATCAACTTACTGTACATTAAGTCAATTTGGAAGTCATTGGAGCATTTTTGAAGAGATGAACGTATCACACATTTTATTTTTTCATTGTTTTTCAGCAGGTTTAATCATGATTATCTCGAATTGGTAAAAACGGTTTGATAAGATTTTGCATCTAAACCAAACCTTAAGTTCATATATATTCTTCTTTTACCACTGATTTTGCAGGTTTGCTGTGATGTCATCCTACGACCAGCGCCAGCAGTCATTTGTGTTTGATAACTTTGTTGTTTAATCTTAATATTGATATTGATGAGAGTCAATATGGGGCCTAAATTTTCGATCCTAGCAGAATCTTCTTCACATGCTGAATGACGATGATACATAAAAATACATAATGCAGGGCTCCACACTTACCTTTTTCATCAGTGGCCCGGTCGGGCCAGTGAAATAATTTCTTCCCCTTTTCTGGTGGCCCGAAAGAACAATTTACTGGCCCGAAAATTGTATTTCATGAGTTAACTTTTTACTATTCAAAATATCACCCTTTCCTGATCAAACCTGTGATGATAGATGAAGAATGACATTGAAGAAAACAAGATATTTCTAATTTTGTTAATGTCCGGTTGAAAATCTGCTTGCCTGATAGGGCCACCAAAATATGACTTTTATACATTTTTGCTGGCCCGAATTGCAATTTCACTGGCCTTGGGCCAGTGGGCCTGCATAATGTATTATTAATGTATTTATAATTGATCATATTTTCTATACATGTCTGTTATTGCAGTTTGCTGTGATGACATCCTACGACCAGCTTCTCCATCAGGTGGAGTCGCTAAAGGCAGAGAACTCTCACTTGAAGAAGGTGAGCAGGTCAATTCTTTTGTAAAATATTGACTTTCTTGACTTTAAATGCCCTCAATAATAATATATATTTATAGATTTCTTAGTCTTTTGATGGTAAATCTATCATTGATTGTTTCTTCTATATATACAATGTATGCAAATAATAAAATATTGTCAATCTGAAATAAAAGAAAAAAGTTACCAGATTAAAACAGTTTTTTTTAAGGTGATTTTCTAACTAAAATATTGTCAATTTAAACCTAAGAAAACTGACCAGAGATATTATTTTTAAATAAATAAATATGAGCAAAGAAAATGGGTTTCCATGGGAAATTAATCCCAAGACTATTGATAGACCGGAAGCTCTTATGATTATGATGATCTTTCCCCAAAACCCTTTCCAATGCAAATGCTATTTATAAGCTATACAAACCTGACACAAACCTGAATTGAAAATTTCTAAGGAGATCGTTTTTCTGGCACAATGTATTGTATCATAGTTAGATGGCTGACATGACAGGTTGCCATTTGAAAGACAGACCATTGGTGATACCATGTTTACTTATTTGGTATGTGTTGTAGTGTATATATATATATTCCAACACAATTTTAAATTGGGGTCTGAGACACTGAGGAAATTTGATATGAACTACAGATGATTTCTAACAGATTCATCTTGCAACAAAGTATTGAAGTTGAAGTGATACATAGAACACCTGTTTGTCAAACTACGAAACTGTAGCCACAATGTTTAAAAATGCCCAGTTTCTAAACTTTCCATTATTGAATTTCACCTCGCTGTTTGTGTGCCTGTCATTGTGTCGTGACCCTTAGTTATCAGGTCGAACATTCAGCAAATACATGTATTGGCTAGTGGTACAGTACATTTACCTATTTTGATTTTTTCTGTGTGTGTGTTCAGATTTAGAAAAAACACCCCAAGGAAACCGCTGGTCATTGGATATGTTTTCCAAAGTGCTTTAGAGTTTAGGATGGGATCATAAGGATATTAAATACCACACAGATCTATGGAACTATTGAGAGAACTGAAAAATGTATTTTTAGAATGTATAGGTATGTATGCTGAAGTCGTTTCAGCTGCTGAACAGGGATTATTTGCTATTTTCAGAAGCTTCTTTTCAAGCTTGCCTATTTTTGCACTCTGAATGGCAAATCATGGGGGTTCTTTCTGGCATTTCAGGAGGCATATCTCCCTTAACCTTATTAAAAATATATTTGTATTAATAAAAAAAAAGATGCATCACTTCACATGATCCCGCTTACTTTCCTTAGAAAAGTTGATTTAATTATCCTTGGGTTAGTGCCCAGTTTATATAGCTTCTGACTATTTGAGCTACGAAAAAGGGTTTTGTGGGATCATCCCCGATTCAAGGGTCTTTGTGACTCGATGGTTGAGCACCGGTCTAGCAATCCGGAGGTCTCGGGTTCGATTCCCGGCGAAGCCTATTTTTCGTTGCTCATTTAAAATTTATTAACTAATGTTAATATTTAACTCCATTTTGTGATACTGCTTTTTTCCTAAACATCTATTAATATCAATGTTGTGTTTTTAAAAACATGTTCAGGGCAATCTTAGAATCCATGGGTCTAATTCTATTATTTTTAAGTTCTCTTGAGCCAAATATATCCAAACTGATATGAAAAGGAATCCAATGCTGTCAAATATAATGCAAACTTTAAAAAGAACATATAGAACTATACATCCACAGTCTGTAGATAGCACAGGTATGACATGAAAGTTGAAACTGATTTGTTAATACTTGAATATATAGTTGATATCAGAACAGTCATGTGTAAACGTTTCCGGAAGAGTTCTGTTTGGCCCTGTCATAATTGGCCACTGTTGCCTTCGACAAGGGCAGAGAATGATGAGAAGTGACATGTGCTGCCCTCAATGTTGATCCTGCCTCCATAGGGCTGTCAACAGTCTGACTTGTCTATGAGTAGAACAGACGAATTGCCCCTTTCACATTGAGAGATGGACTGTTTCTGAAGTTAAACCATACTGTTGCAGCACAGTCTTTATGTTGTAGATAACTTGTTGATAAAAACGACTTGTAAAGATCTAGATAATTATAGTACTGCCCTTTATCTCCCCAACTGACTGAGAGTGGAAGAGGAGACAAATACTTCAGGTTGCACATTGAGAGTTGGACCGTTTCTGAAGTGTAAAAATGTACTCTTCCAACACAGTCTTTACATGTACATGATGTAGATAATTTTTGATGGATATTCAACAGTCCAACCTTTTTAAGAGAAGGATAGCAGACAAATAAACCCCTTTCACATTTTTAGCTTAAAGAACAAAATCCACATACTTTTGCTGTAAAATACTTTCTGTCTAAAAAGCACAAATAAAATGGGCATTTCTAAATCATTTAACGACAAGAACCACAAAGGCTAGTTCTTTCTCCGTTTGAATCAATGGTGTTAACTTAAAGTTAAAACAATTAATTCATTCCGGAAAATAATGAATATATATGAAAAGACTAGAAGTTTATCAGAAAACTACTTCTGAAACTGTCTAAATTGACAACTAGATGTTAAAAGGGTAAAAATGGAAATTGTTAGATTGATATTTGACCGGCTGCCAAGAGGTAATGTACAGAAAATAGGCCACCAGTTCTGAGGGAATATTTTGTTGACATTGTTACAATATGTACAATTTAGAGGAAAGTAAATCAAACTAAATTGAAGCGTGCAGGAACTTACACATACTAGAAATATGCAAAAGGTGAGAGGAGACAAATTATGTGACCAACCTCACCCAAAAAGGCTGCTATGGGGACAAGTTTGATATGAAAAAATGAAAAATATAAACAAGAAATACAGTTATTATGGCAACTTATTTGAAAGTATTGGGTTCTTTCTTTATGATTTGATGAAATTGTAAGGCAAAATACTCCTCCCCCCCAAAAAAAACCCCAGAAAAACAATAACACTGGCTTTGTCAGTATAAAAACAACTTTTGTTTAAAATATAAATCCCTTTGGTTCGGTTTCAGAAAATGTATGCATTATTATTAGTTATTTATTCACTGTATTTTTGTAGTCAGAATTGAAATCCGATTTAAAGCAGACATCTTGATGTACAGGTTCTTTGTCTGTAGACACGTATGGCAATTTTAGAGGAAAGTGTTCTGGTGCAGAAATGCCACATTTTCTACTTGAGATGCAAGTAGATAAATATTCATGAGCAAGCCGTTGTAGCGTCTAGCGATAAGAGGACAAAGTGTTATCAAGCTAAGACATCAGCATACTATTAGAATCGTCTCGCAAGTGGGAAATACCAAAGGTGTGCATTGTACAAGTAACCCCAACCACGCGTCCGAGGAAATCCAATATTTTGGCGGTTGTGGATTTTTCTTGTTGAAATATTTGTCACCCTGAAATTTTTAAAGGCGGTATTGGATTAGATTTTGAGGGGATATATGATCTGACAATGGGAATTTTCTCCCCCTACTCGTAAAATCCAATGATAATGCAGGCATCGGGTTTCATGTGCCAAAGGCAACAACAGTGGTCGAGCATTCCCCCACCCCATGAACCTACTCCCCAATCCAGCTCAGGGGGGGAAAAGAACAGACAAGAAAACAAAAATGAGGGGAAAAAGAGCATCTGCGTTGCTTCATGGATTGAGATCGGATTTTACAAGGAGGAGATATAACTCGATAAGCAAAAAAAATATTGATTTCAATTCCCAGCAAAAACATATCGCTGCCGTAAACCTTGTGAGTAACAAAGGAACCTGCGTTGTCGGGATGGTTTACATCGAGGGAGACTCCAGAGGCACATTCCAGATCAATTCTTGGGGTCTTCCTCTTCCAGGGCACTCCCCTCAATTTCCTTTCCTATCTATTCACGATCTAAATCTGTGTTAGATTTCTTCCACCTTTTCGCTCTTTCTTCCTTGCCTCACTATAATTTTCTTCTCTGTTGCCTCTGTCTCACGCTCTTTTCTTCTGATTAATCTGCCTCCTTCGATCCTCAATATTCTCTTCCCCATGCACTGTCGTAATGTCTTGTTCCTTCTATCTCTAATTAGGTTCTTATCTTCTTATTTCGTCATCACATACTTGTTTGCTGTTTACATACATGTCATGTACTTTTTTTCTAGCTGCTGTCTCTTTCTCCCCTTCCCTTTCATTGCTCTTCATCATACCACCCCATCCCTCTCATACAGATAAGGAGCCACTAGAAGGGAATGCTTTCTTTCTCACCCCCCCCCCCCCCCCCCCCCCTCTACCTTTTGGATCCTCTTCCACTCTTCTCACCATTTTCTGCCATCCCTTATTCGCTCTCTTTCCCACACACTATCTCTGTGCTTGATTACTCCTGTTCCCCCTCTCTCTATTTCTTTTTCTCTTTCTACATTTCTTCTTCCCTTTCTCATTTCCTCTTTGGATTATATATAACATGTAAACTTGTCTCTGTTGATCGCCTGGGACAATGACCTCACTCTCTTTTGTGATCATTTCCGCAATCATGTAAGACAAATTATGGAAATGTATAAGGGCCACTCAAGGTACATGAACATGTATAATGAGCACAGAATAACTGGTTCTAGTAGAAAGTCTTGTTCCCAGTCGGGAATCTGTCAGGTCCCCATCAAAGACTATTTTATTTCCATAAAAGGTACAGTATGTATGCATAATGCACTTTGAGACATTTCATGAACAGTTTGCATATTTTGGTAGCCTAAATCTCATCTTTCATGTTAGTTGCTTTGAAGCTTTGCATAATAATGTATTCATAAAGTATCAGAGTGTATGTATATAGCAATGCTAAAAAAATAACGGAGATAGAGAACATTCTAGCTCATATTGTTGTTCAAAAAACCTGTGGCTGCACTTTGTTCAAACTGCTTTGGAAAGTGGTAAGGGTATAATGTGAGTACATATACATAAATTGGGTTATTTTTGCCCCATTTTAGCCATTAAGGCCAGTGCCAGGGGATCACAGTGTGGGATGTTCATGTACATGTATGGAGCTGATTGAAGACAAATCAAATTGTCTACTGTACATACAACAGGTAAAGAAAAACAACCTGTAATGAAACAGACACGGCTCATAAAGTAGGCGATACCACCGCAAATTTGGGGGGAAGCCTCTGGATAGTCACTGGTTGATTAGTGACTCATGGTATCAATTTTTGGGCTACATTCATTGTATGTGGGTCATCTCATTGTAAAGGGGCATAGCTACATGTACATACAGGGTATCCTATGATACATTTCATCAATATCTAGTGTCATTATTCACTTCGCTTGTATTGTAATTTGATGCGATGCGGTATCTGCTGTATGCATGCATCCAAATTTGTTCTTTTTATATATTCCTGCTGTTCCCTCCCCGGTGTACTATTCACAGGTTCAATCTGTCCTGTGATTCATTCAGATGATATTGAATGCTGTTCCAGTTGTTTGAAAAAGGAAATTTGAGTAAAAATACAGGGGAAAGTGTGGAGTGAATAAATCACAGCGAATATGCCCGAGTGCATGTACACTCACATGCACAAGTGTGCACAAATATGTTTTTTTTTTTTTACCCTTTCAATTTTGTTTTGTGCTTGTCTAACATTTCCATAATTTTGAATGCTATTAGAAAATATTATTTTGTTATTTTGCTTTCTATTTTTAAGAGCTGAAAGAGGCACACATGTTCCTTACGAAGGACTCCCACCCCCGCCCCACCAGCAGGGGCATTAAACATGAACATTTTGTATGTTTATTAATGTACACAAAATTGTAATATACCTTACAATCCTTTCTTTAAAATTACTTTTCTTGACTCATGACCTTGTGGTTCCATTTTGCTCTCTATTTTTAGGAGCTGAAAGAGGTAGACACGTTCCCCATGAAGGACTCCCATCCCCCGCCCCACCTGCAGGGCCAGGGGATGAAGCAGGGTGGGGTCAGGGAGGAGGAGGAGCTCCGAGCCCTGCACGGTGTTGCCATGACGACTCCAAGTGTGCCCTCCTCATCCTCATCCTCCTCCCTCTCGTCGGCGGCCACTGCAGTGCAACAGGGTGGACCTGGAGGATTCCAACCAATCAGTTAGTACCTTTAATCATTTTTAAACAAATTTGTATTTATGATGCGTTCATGTAATACTGTTAATTTCACATAGGGATAAACCAGGCCAGGCCACTTGGCACATGCTCGAAGGCCCAGGGTCAGTACAAATTAAAGAGATAGTTGAGTTTTGGTAAAGAGTATGTGTTGGTCAAACTGAATTTTAGTAACCAAAACCTGCACAATTACATAACAAACTAATATTTATAACTCCACCATGCTCGAAAGGAATGAAAAATTACAAATGACTAAGTAAAAAGCCTGTTATCATTCTAAAAGAGCCGTTAAAACTCAAGAGGGCGCTTTCTAAAAAACTCATCGGTTTCAACCATTTAAAATAAAATATTGTCCATGTGATGTTTTGTTGAAAAGGTGATTAGATAGAGAGATAATCAACACCTATTTAAAAACCTCTTCTTGTATATTTTTGAAAAGAGGAAGCATTTTTAACATTTATTTAACGGCTGGTTCCAAATTATCTAATAATTGTGGGGCCCCACAATTATTACAAATGGTTATGTTTATGGATATTTCAGCCATTTCTGAACAGATTTTGATCAAATAAAATTTATTCTGTCATTAAAATTGTATGTTCTTTCAAATTTGACACTCAGTATTTTCATTATTTCACAACCAAATTATTTTGTGTAGCGCCCTCTATACCAAAACTCAACTATCCCTTTAATGTTGAGCCAGTACAATTTAACAAAGTGGAATTTTGGTAGCTCTATCTTGCAACTTGATTTCAAATTAACCCGTTCACTACGAGATTCTAAAATCCCCATAGACTTTGTACATAGCACACCCGGTTCCCGTAAGCAACGGGTTAAATGCCCTTGCATGCGAGAATGTAGCTTTTCTTAATGTTAAACCCATGTTAAATTTTAGTGAATGAGAAATGTATAAAATAAAGTGCAACTGCATCTTCACCCTGATTAAAGGGATCTAGTAACTTTATAGCATGTGCAAAAATGTGATGAATCATTTATAAAATGTGTATGGTGGTGATCTAATATGTCCACTGCGTAATGTGTGAAAATGTAATGTTAAATTAAAATTTTAAAAACCTTGATTAAGGGATGGTTTCAGAAACAACAGAGTCCATGTGAAGAAGGGACTACCAGAACATGAATATATTTGAGTCTAAAAGCATTTGCAGCAAAGCTGGAGGGCTGTTACTGGTAATAAGTTACACATTTTGTTTTGTTTTGCTAGTGTCTGCATATTAGTTTTAAAATGTTGTTTTTATAATGTAATCAGAGGGTTATCAGAAGAAAAAAAACAGTACTGGCATTTAATTTGATCAAAAAGGTTTTGAGTCAGATTTATGGGTTGATCATTTGACGGAAGAAGTGATTGTGGCATCGGCAAAAGATGAATCGAGATCTGTCGAGGCAAAGAGTTGTTTGACATCACCCGCGTCATCAGTCATCCAAAAACAGACTGGCATATCTAGGGTCAAACCAAAGGGAGAAGGGGGTGGGGCAAGGTTTCACATCGAGGGACAGGCATAGGTATGTACAACATTGAAATTGTATGTATTTATTATTTATTGTTTAATGTTTACCAAAGGTGGAGGGGTCAATGCGAGTGGATCTCACAGGCAGGATGTGTTCCCCCATTCCCTCCCGTCCTCCCTGAAACTATCCAACTGAAACCATCTCTGCATTACCTCTGACTAATTCTTGTCATACCTCATAAATCAAGCTCAATCATCACAATATGCAGCAAATATATGTTTGCCTGAGCATCGCTAACAAATTTGACCTTCATTATCCCCCTACCCCCCTCCTGTCATATTTATTTTCCACCCTATTCTTCTACTGGTATCTCTTCTTTGGAGAATTCACCAATGTGCGTAGCGATGGCACCTTCACTACCCCCCTCCCCCCCCCCCATTTCCCCCCCCCCCCATTTCCCCCCCCCCCCCCCATTTTCCCCCCGTCCTATTCTCCTATTGGTATCTCTTTTTCAGAGAAATCAACAATGTTTGTAGCAACAGCATCAGGTGCACTTTGAATCTTTGGAATAAATTGAAGTATAATAAACAGGGTTTTGAATGTCTAGCATGCATGTTTATTGTTTTTTGTTTGTTTTTGTTTTTGTTTTTTTATCCATGAGCAAAACTTCAACTTCAAACAAATGCTCTGTAATGTAAGACATGTTTTTTCAAATTGATTTTGGAGATCAAACGATAGTCATCTCATCTCACTAAAAACAGGTACATGTGGGAATACATTTTATTTTGTTGAATTCTGTATTAGTACATGTATATAGAAGATGGATCGTTTACTAAAGCCAATTTACACTTTCCAACAAGAAATTCTTTTTAAAAAGTACACATGAACGTGTATAATTTGTATATAAAATGAGGTATGTGCCTCATATTTAAAATGTGCAGAAAATAAACTTAGTGGAATCGACATGTATACACATTAACAAAAATCCAGATTAGATATGAAGTTTGGGTGTGTGAAGAGATGTTAACCCTGTTAACTTCTGGATTTTGCAATGCCTATTATATAGCTAATACAGGTCCCAAAAGGTTCCCTAGGCAATGGGTTAACCTGTTCCCTTCTAGATTTTACAATGCCCATTGAGTGTATACAGGTCCCAAAAGGTTCCCGTAGGCAATGGGTTAACCTGTTCCCTTCCAGATGTTGCAATGCCTATAGAGTTAATACAGGGCCCAAAAGGTTCCTGTGATGGGTGATGGGTTAATTGGCAAATGGATGCATACTCCGCCGACAGGATGGAGGAGAGTCATGTGAATGCTGGCGTCTCAAAATGGGGTACTCCCTCGTCAAGCGGAGTGGACGTAATAAAATGTGATTTGCTTGCTCATTACCAACTCTGGCAGCGGTGCAAAATGGGATGTGTTTTCTCAGCGGTAACTCGCCGCTTGGTCTTCACCCATTTGATCTGCTAGCAAACTTGTTCAGAATGTATAGGATAAGGATTAGGATTAGGGTTAGGGTCAGCGGTTGAGATTAGGTTGGATGGATGTAGTAAAAAGTGATTTGCTTGCTCGTTACCAACTCTGGCAGTAGTGCAAAATGGGATGAGTTTTCTCAGCGGTGACACACTGCTTGGTCTTCACCCATTTGGTCTGCTAGCAAACTTTATCAGAATTTAGAGGATTAGGATTAGGTCAAGGGATCAGGAGTAGGTTTAGGGATTTAGAGGTTTAGAGTAAGGTTAAGGGTTTGGGGGAAAAGGAAGATTTGGACATTGTATGATCTAGTAGTATACTAAATGGGTGTAGACCACTCCAGCATAAACCTTCTCAGCGACCTATGTCAAATTAGGTAGAGAAACAGATTCAAAGAGATTGAGAGAGAGAGGGAGCAGGAGACAGATAGAGTGAGAAAATAGATAAAGCGTGAGTAAATAAATGAAAGAGAGACATCTAAGAAATTGAAAATTTAAAGTTTACGTGAGAGAGCGAGAGTAAGAAGAGGGGGTATCAAAAGTGGAAAAAGCAGAATCTGAATATCTTGTGCGAGTTGATGAATGCCTCAGAAAATCATACCAGCTTGTATCCATAGAAATGGGGTCCACCAATATCTCCCAGCAGACAGCTTGTCTGCGAAGAAAGCACATATTTATCGGGGAAACTGGTGATTGGCAAATGCTTTTGGTTCAATGACTATTTGATGGTTATTTGATGGTTTGCGGGCTAAGAAAATGGGGCTTACTCATACATGTACATGTATGAATTTCCCACTTTCGGGTGCGGTGCATTTACTGCGTAATATTGAGGCGACTTTTCAATTTCACGTAGTATTATTTGCCTGGTGCATTTTGTCATACAGTTGATGAAAGCCACAAAGTTATGAATTAGAAAGGTAATTGACATCAATATGTCTTTCAATTTTTGTTTTAATTATTGATTATTTATTATATATATTCTGTTAAACATCATTAAAGTGATTAATTATTAAAGTACTAATAAAGTTTACCCTTTGTGTGATTGTTATTGCCCACAGGTAATCCGTTGCTGGCAGGAAAGGGCCTTAATTTGCCAACATCATTAGGAGCAGGTGGGACTGATGCGGCTATGCGACAGGGAAAAGACAACTTCCTAAGGATGCAGGAACTGGAGAGAGACAGGTTTGTCTTTTTTTTGTGTGAATTGATTTTATTGTTGTTGTGAAAATTGAATTTGTTTATTACCTGGCCAAGGTGTTTTTTATTTCAAATTTAATTTGTTTTAATGGTCTGTTTTTTCTCAATATGTTGGTTTGTTGTGACTTGTGTGTGCATGTATGTAGCTAGGATAAACATGACACATTAAAAAGATAATGTAGCAATATACATTTGTATACATTTCATCATATTTCTTTCTTGTTTTCTTCTTGTCAATCTTGTCATATTTCTCTTTTATTCCATCACACCTTTTCTTTCTCCCTCTCTCTCAGGATATTTTCCCCATATTTCTCAGAAGACCCTCTTTTTTCCTCTCTCTCTCATCCACTTGTCCCTCCGCTCTCCACCTGTGTATCTGTCTTCCCGCCGCATCCCCCTTTGCATGTCTTTAATATACTTTTCGATCATATTGTTCCTTTTTGTCAAACTTGCCATATTTCTATATTCTATTATCACATCTTCCTGTTCTTTCTCGCGCATCCCCCCCCCCCCCCCCCCACCCTACTCTCTCTTTTTGGCTCTATTAAAAAATGTTTTTTTTTTCTTTGAACACTTGTCTTTTTTTCCTCTCACTACCCTCCACTGGTCCCCTGTGCGTCTGTCTACCCGTCCGCATCCCCCTCTGCCCTTTCCAAGCATTTTGTCCCCCGCTGCTATCCGTAATCATTGTGTCACCAGGGACGATAATTCTCTCCACTCCATCCACATCCAGCTGTTTCAATAAACTACAGCGCTCTTTATCATTTTTTTTTTTTTGCTTCATCACAATTATTATCTCTTTTAGTCATCTCGATCATAAATGTCATAATTTACCTATTAAGTACTCCGGTCCATACTATTTTCTTCATCACAGTTCATTTTGAACAAGATACAAAATTTACCATATTTAGCCCATGTGGACTTTGTAGAATTTTTTCTCACTAGAATAAGAAAGAATAAAATGTGTGATATCACTTCATGTGACCTGATTGATTGTTTATGTTTGTGATTTTTAATTTATATTTTATTTATGGAAAGAGAGCCAATTATTTTTATATTATGTTTATATTTTCAATTATATAGATATTTTGAAAAGAGAATATTACATGCAGTTCAGTTGTGGATACTGAGTGAGTGATTTTATAGAAAGCACAACAGATGTCTTGTAGTGGAATTTGAAGGGTAAACAATAACACGACTTGCAGTTTTCTTCAGGAAGGACATCAATTTGTTATCTTCCTTTTAATATATGCAAATGATGTAGAGGAATTTTTCAAGATAGTGCGCAATTTACTTAAATGTACAAACAAGCCTGCTTGTTTGGTAAAGGACTTGTTTAATCACGAACGCAAATTAATTACCGCGCGAGCCCATAAACAGGAGGGAACCCATCATCGTGAAACTCATTAGCAAGGCATCTGTTATTTTACCATGTAATTACGCGGTGAGTCATGCAAGACTTCTATTAGCAGAAGCCTCTTAATTCATTATTTTCATCCATAATCCGATATTTCCATATCATGCTCCTAAATAGAATATTATTTTTGGATGACGTGTATGTTCCTAACATCTAAGTAGGTACTATAAAGTGAAGAAAATAAAGGCAAATTCCAATTCCAAGGCCACTTTAAAGACAGTAATGTTCCAATTAAAAAAAAGATAAATACAAAATTGCTTCTGATGTCCCCTCTTGATTATTTCTTATAATTAATTGCTTCCTAGCTATTGTAATTAATCATACATTGCATGTGTATGTACATGTATTTTTAAAAAATCAAGCATTCCAGTCATTCCAATGATTAAATATGTTCAGGGCACCTGTAAAATATTCCAAACAGCAAACACCCTCACAGATAGTTACATGACTGGTGAGCGCGATTACATGCTTACTTCTCTATTATTGAATTATTACGAAGCGAACAACATTTACATTTTTTGGTTTACCACATATAATAAAGGTGTTAAAATTCATATTTAACTTAGATGAGTATTTCAATATTCTTTTTGAAGCAGATTTCCAAAACTGTTTTTTTGCCGTAAATCCTTAGTTTGCCAGGGTCCTATTTATAAGCAGTGAATTAAGAGCTGTTTCTTCTTGCAATTTCGCTGTGAATATTGATCAGTAGCACCGACGCTGTTCTTTGTGAATCATCTTGCAGCCTCAATTTCTTTTTCTAGTACCCAGCTTTATCGAATGTTAATATCGTAGTTTGCCAAATTTGGTGACTCCATGAATACATGTGCCTCATCTGCACATTCTGTTCGTGAAGATGAGATTTTTCCAAAGGGAATAAACAAAGAGAGAAGAAAAGAGATAGAGAGAGAGAAATGGAGATGGAAGGAAGAAGGGGGATTTAGGGGTTTAGAGAAATTTCTCTTTTTCCTCTCTGCTTTATCGGAGATGTTGATTCATTGTTTTATATCTTGTTTTCATTTTCATTTTTTTTTTTCTTTGGTGTCCGCTTTGATTGGTCCTTTATTGATGTAGATTTTGCGGCACCACAAAATCAATAGGAAAGATAGGAGAAATGATCATCAACATCACTCTACACATCACTCCAGTATTAAACTTTGCCCCCTTTCAACTTACCGCCAATACAATATCCTTTGCACATTTTGGGTGAGATAGAGTGCACATTAGAACATATGTTGAGGCTTGAAGGGGATTTTGTATTTTTTTATTATTATTATTATTATTTTTATTTATTTTTGGAATGGGGGGGGGGGGGGGGAGCTACTTTTCAAGCTTCTCTGCATCTCTGCCATATATTTTCAGTATTTATCACTCTAAAATGTGGTTTACGTTAAACTTTACATTAATGAGAAATTACATTTAGGATTTCCAAGTGCTCTTCTTTAGCCTTTCAGTGGCTAAATAGCGCTGAGCTTAGCTCTAATGTATTTTTGACACACTGCTGATATATATAATTTTCATTCTGCACAGTCCCTTCCCTAGACATACTGTACATGCATGTATTTATAGAAAAAAATTGAAGGTAGGGGAAAAATTACACCGTGGCATTTTCGTGGGTCAGAACAATTTTCACGAGTGACTAAAGATGGCTGTGAATTTGATTACCAACTATCCTGTGGCAATAATCAGCTTGATGCTGGTGCTGAAATCCAAGGGTTGGGCGCAGTGGGGAAAGATGAGCAGGGGACCCATTCACATCGAGGATCAACATTTTAACCATTTCAGAAGAGGTTTACCCCATGTATCTGGATAACATTTACACAAATTTGAAGGGCTAAAAGGCTGTCTACTACATGTAAAAATAATAATAATAATAATATGAACATTTATATAGCGCAGCTACTATAAATATATACTCTACTGCGCTTAAATAATTATTTTATTATTATTACCCATGGTCATGAGGTACATTTCAAACCCACACAATGATGTAGAGTAAAACCCAGGGCTTGACACTAGCAATGGTCCGATGGCCCAGCACCAGTAAGAATTGATGTTGGGCCAGAACTTTAATTTCATAATTTGAATGCTAGTAGCTCTGTTGGGCAACCAGACTTTTCAAACTGACAATGACCGGATGAGAACATACTCTGTTTATAGTCCATGGGTCCCGTTGCAGAAAGATCGAGTTGCAATCGATTGTAAAGTTGCAAGTTAGATGATGTGATTAAAGGCGCAATTCTCATTGGTTCAAATGTGCATATTTTCTGACTTGCAATTAATTGCAACTTTACGATTGATTTCAACTCTATCTCTTTCTGTAAAGGGGCCCATGACAAGCCTCATGCATATTTTCAGTTTTGATCAAGAAAGGTCCAATTGAGATTTTTATTTGTAATATTTTAGGCAATCAAAAATTGAGAGAAAAAATATTTAACCTTCCTGACCGGGCCATTGATCAGATTTTCATGAAAGAGTACCATCTAGCGATGTGAATGGGGTTTTAGATAATGCCACTCAAACTTGGCTCAACACAATGCAGGGTAATGTAGCATGTAGGGGAATACTGTAAATGTGACCTTACACCACAAAACGACCGTTATGTCGCTTTCGTAGTTTCTTTTTTATTAGCTAAAATAGTCAATTTTTTTTTCAAAATATGAGATTTAGGATTTTGGTATTTCCTGAATAAGCATATTTTAATCTAGCTTCTGTACAATTTTGAGCGTCGGAAATCATGTTTAAATATTATTTTTTCATCTAATAAATGTGATCTTATTACAGCGCTTTAATGGAAACGGATCTTTTAAATGGCCCGTTTTTCCCTTATTTTAAAAATGCTTCAGCCATATTCCAAATCTTTGGTGTTCATTTTTGAGAGGGTTTGCTTAGTCCAAATATGACGAATAATATACCATTTTAAAGGTAATGACTTCTATATCAATGTTTTATGAAAAACAGCACAATCAGTTTTCCAGACTTATTGGTCGTTTTGTGGTGTAAGGTCACAAATACACACACACACACATACAGAAGAGGGAGAAAAAAATGTTGACAAGGCATAAATTCTTCTTTGATTGATATTAATGAGTGCATTGTGATGGTTGGTTGTTGGACGACTAATTTGATTGTATACCCACCGGATGATGATAATGCCTCTGTCAGCAGGGAGGAATTGTGATTGATGAAACGCAACAATCATGCAAAAGAAAAAAAAACCTGAGTAAATTCAAGAAAAACGGAGACGTGCCCATTTGTATGATCACCTCCATTATGAAGATGCCCGGAGGGTACAAACTGTTTGGGGAAAAATTTATTCAGATTTTTGAAAGAGGAAATTAGAATGGCAAATTGCGAGAAATATTGGCTCTGGTGTTATTGTAACCAATATTGGAATATTTACTAAGAAAGATACAATCGTTGTTTGAATGTCTTCCCAGCTTGATAGTTTTTAATGGATGAAAATTCATCCATGGACCCTACTGTATATTATGAGCCAGTTAAATTTTAAAGTGATGTACAGTATAATACATTTTCTTTGTTTTAAGGGATACAAGTGGTGTTTATTCCATGGAATATTGGCAATGATTTAATTTTCCTTATTAAAATAACAAACTTGAATTTGAATGCAGGACTTGACTTTAGTCATGGCTCGACACTACCACTTGCCCCCTTCATTGCCCGGGGCAAGTACAAATTGATATTGGGCAAGTACAATTTTACAAATGGTCTCGTTTGGTTGCCCGATCGGGCAATTAACATTTTCTGTTCAACTACTAGAGAAAAGTGTATTTCCGTACTTGTAAATCTGTACTAGAAGGAAGCAAGAATTTGCCAAGCAAATTGAACAACCGAGTGCAATAATTTTTTCTTTTTTGGAAGCAAGTTTAAATTTGAAATGTTTTGGTTTTACTTGCCCAAAAGGACAAGTTGAAAAAAAATTACTGTCGAAGCTTGCTTCAGTGGTGGCCTTGGTGCCAGTGGCCACTATAAATTTTGGTGGGCCACCTGAAATCATCAAATAGGTGACCGGACTGGCTACTAGAAATTCAAATATGATTATGATGCTCATGATAATCATGTTGATATTAAATTGATGCAATATTTTGGCCACCAGAATATCTATAAGGCCATCTGAAACTCGAGCAGGCAACGAGAAAATGTCTTCCTTCATACGTATTATCTGTTACAATGATCAAGTCCTTTCCACCTTACACTTGCACTAATTTAATCAATCTCTTTATAATAGAGGAAAGTAACAAAGACAGTTAGGCACATTTTCAAAGCCTGTAGAGAAGGAGTTTTCATGCGCAATTTGAAATTCTAAAATTATCCTGTAGTTTGGGGCAGTAAAAGTCACATTTGGCCTTCTTTATGCATCTTAAATGAACACTTCACGAGGAAAGCTCACGTCAAAAATTGCGGCATATCTGAAGAAAAAAATATGTGATTATCCATACTCGCGATATATAATCAAATCAAGATTCGCTTTCTCATTGTAAGCGATATCAGTATGAAGAGGTGACTCATGCAAATTGCCGAAAGAACGAACGAACGTGAATCCTCGTTTTAATCTAGTTTGGTATAAAGCCCCCCCAAAGGCGCGCAGCCTGTTTTGAAATTGGCACTAAATTGTGGTGTTAATGTGGTTACACAGTTGGGAGTAAATTGCACCTGGAAAAGATGCGGCTCTGGAAGATACTTTCACCTCTGGGTATTGGGACCTGAGCTGAACAGAACATACATGTACATAGCCATTTTCGAAAGACACTTTAAAAAATCCTCCCATTTTGAATTTTGAATGTGATTTTTATATAACAAGCCCACATTTGTTCATAGATTTTCTTGACTGAATATTTTTGAATGCTTGTACTGAGATTTAATTCGCTGGGAAAAATTGCACTTTGGATCTGTCTACTGCATTGTTCTTTATTCCACAAATATGTTGTAACACCATAAAGCTGTTGTTTGTTTGATCAAAAGATAGCCTATGAACAGAACAAAGTGGGTTATGTCTGGAAGGTTATCAATTATGAATTTCACAGATCAACCATAATAAAAAAAGACTATTTAAACTCTGTTCTGGGCATGTTTGTGAATTATCTTATAAACTTCATATTGCTATTTAAGAATATAGTTGGAGTAATGGTTTGAAGTGTTATGATTATTTTGTGTCTGCTTTGTGAGGGTGTGTTTATAGGTGTGTGTTGTTATAACGATTTGGGAATATTTTCAATTTAGGATTTAGAAGAAATAAAATTACCAAATAAATTATAAATATAATATTACCATTATATATCTTCCATTAAATGGTGCATTACATAATGAATTAAAAAACTCATGTGATATGAATATCCCCTGCTCGAACTAAAAGAAATTTAATCAGACTAAAATTTAATAACAGGGATTAAAATGTGTTTTGTAAGAAGATCTTGCTCCGTTCGTCTTCTTGATTAAAATTTGCAAGCGAGACTTTGTCTGTTTATTCAAGGTTTTTTTACTGGCCCGCCCAAGTTTGCAATCGTTGGTCGTGGAATTGACCATGGAAACCTAGAAACCTTATATCTAACCAGCCCGAATCATCAATCATTACCTGATATTGACCAAGGGGAACCATGAAAGGTAGATCTTGACCCTCTTTATGTTTGATATTGACCACTGAAAGCCTTCTTCGATATACTTGTAGAAAGAGTATATCTGCCCAGTTTGAATCTCTAATCGTTATTTAATGTCCGATAGTTACTGAGGGGTACCTCAAAAGGGTAGATCTACCTTTTTGTATGTTTAGATATTGATGGGATCACATACAGGTGCAAATTATAGAAACCTTATATCTGCCCGCCCAGTACAGATCGGCAATCATTATTTGATGCTGACCAAAGGGGACCTTGAAAGGTAGATCTCTACCCTATTTAGGTTTGATATTGACCACTGAAAGCCAGAAGCAAGAAGCTTGGTCAAATATACAAGTAGAAACCGTATACCTGCCCACTTTGAATCTCCGATCATTGTTTACATGTGATACTGAGGGGTACCTCACAAGGGAAAATCTACCTTTTGTATGTTCAGATATCAACCGTGGGGATCCCATATTGTATGTAAAACTAGAAACCTTATATCTGCCCAGTAGGACCGGCAATCATTATTTGATATTGACCAAGGCGAGCCTCGAAATGTAGAGTATATATCTACCCTTTTTATGTTTCGTATTGACCACTGAAAACCAAAGATGTAGATGCAAGTAGATAAAGTATACCTGCCCAGTTTGAATCTCTGATCATTATTTATGTGAGATACTGAGGGGTATCTAAAAAAGGTAGATGTACTGTATGCATGTTTAGATATCAACCGTTGGGATCCCATACAGGTGCAACCTTATATCTGCCCAGTACAGATCAGCAATCATTATTTGATATTGACCGAGGGGAACCTCAAAAGGTAGATCCAGCTAGTAGCTACCTTGTTATTTGTTTAGCGTTGACCATGGCATAGAGCTCCCTTCAAGTAGATACTTATAACCTTTCCACTGCCCAGTCCTAATTCTGCAATCATTATTAAATGTTTGCCGAGGTGAATTCGTGCAAAAGGGTCGATCTAACTTTTGTTTGTTAGATATTGACCATGGGGATCCCATGGATACAGATACAAGTAGATACTTTTTATTCCTGCTCACTGCCCAGTCCGAATTCTGCAATCATCGTTCAATATTTTCAGGTGGGAATTCATGCAAAAAAAGGGTCATTTAACTCTTTATTTGTTAGATATTGACTATTGGGATTCCATAAAGGTGGATGTAGATATCCCTTACCTGGCCAGTCCAAATCAATAATTGTTGCTTGATATTTGCTGAGGGAATTGCAAAAAGACTAAAGTACTGTTGTTTGTTTTATTTTGACCATGGGGGAGCCAAAGAAAGTAAACAAAAACATACCTTTTTCATTTACCTGGCTAGTCTGAAATCGGCAATCATTGTTTGATATTTGCTGAGGGGAATTTGAAACAAAAGAAGAAGTTAAAAAATGTAACTTCTAACATTTGTTAGATTTTGACTGAGAGAAGGCCAGACAGGCAAAGATAAAGAGCGTAGTGAGGTTCAACCCTAATAGTGAGCTACGGAGGGGGGGGGGGGGGGGGGGGGGTGTTGGGAGGGGGCAATGTTATCTATGGAAACCATGTTCTGTTTAAAAAAAAAAAAGGAATGGGGCAGTGAGCAAGGAGGGGGGGGGGGAAGGGAGGGGGTCGTCCCTTTTGTCCCCCTACCCCCCCAATACAGCTATGCTTCTACAGCAATGGTACATAACTATTGTTTGTTCGGCAGTTGAATAACAAGGCAAAGAGCATGTTCATGAAGTCACCTGTGCAGGTACTCTGAATGGCAGAGATAACAAAAAAAAATGAAGAAATCGGCATCGCTTTGAAGATTAAGATGAATGCGGCTGCCCTAAATTGGAAACGTGTATCTGATATGTCCCGTTCACATTTCACTGAGAAGCTCATGGATCTCTTTTATTTCTGCCTGTCATCTGTAGTATAGTTGTGATTTTTTCTACAAAATATCTGATATATTTGAGGAATCAAAATTTGGCAGCTTATTTTGTAAATAGGTTTTTGTTTTTGTTTATTTTGTTTACTTTTTTTAGACTCTTGTTGCCCCGTTGGCAAGTCAAATCATGTTTAACCAATTTAATAGCCAGAAACAACTATTAAAGATTTTGTAAACAACAAAGATTTTGTATGTTTACAAAATCTCTAATTTTTGGTGGCCCGAAACAAATTGTTGGTCGGCCCCCTGCTAATATAGAGCAGTTAACAAAAAATAAGTGATGCAATGTAGATTCCTTACTATTGGGCCCCATAGCGAACCCCAATCTTCATTTGCATGCCACTAATAATGCATTCAGATCAGGGACATGGGTGCCATCGGGAGAATTAGAATACCCAAATTGAATTCTGAGTATCTACCCGACCCACTGGAAGGTGAACCAGGGAAGTGCACTTCAAGAGCGGGGGAGAGAGGGGAGAGAAACAGATATCTAGACAAGCAATAAAATATAGAGGGAGAGAGGAGAACGGAGGAGTATTAGAAAGAGAGATGGGTGGGGAGAAAGAAATAGAGGGGGAGAGAAAGTATGGAGGAAGAATAACATACCAGGGACAGAGGAGGATGGAGGAGTATGAAAGAGAGAGGGGTAGGGAAGAAATAAAGAGAGGGGTAGGGAGAAAGAGGGGAGAGGGGGTGGGGAGAAAAGGAAAAGGGGTAGGGTCAAGTGGATATAAAAATGAAGAAACAACCACAAGACGATTAAGAGGGAGAGAGGAGGATGTATGAGTAAGAGTGCGAGAGAGGAAGATGGAAGTAGGGGAGAGGGGGTGGGGAGAAAAGGAAATGGGGTAGGGTCAAGTGGATATAAAAATGAAGAAACAAACAAGACAATTAATAGGGAGAGAGGAGGACGTATGAGTAAGAGTGCGAGAGAGGAAGATGGAAGTAGGGGAGAGAGGGGTGGGGAGAAAAGGAAATGGGGTAGGGTCAAGTGGATATAAAAATGAAGAAACAAACAAGACAATTAATAGGGAGAGAGGAGGACGTATGAGTAAGAGTGCGAGAGAGAAAGATGGAAGTAGGGGAGAGGGGGTGGGGATGAACAAGAAATGGGGTAGGGTCAAGTGGATATAAAAATGAAGCAACACATGAAAAAGAGAAAGAGAAGGGGGTGGGGGAATGAATAAGAAATAAGTAGGGTCAAGTGGATATAAACATGAAGTTGGGTATAAGATAGATGTGTAAATTAAAATGGATTAAAGTGAAAAAATATGCGGGAACAGCATGATGCAGAGAGAGGGGAATACATTTACTATTAAACACAGATTTAGAAATACATTCCAAATATAGAATTAAATAAGGAAAACACATTTCAAAGAAATGTGTCATGTGTGAAGTATATTTTGATATTTATATATGTAATCAACGATATTTGTAAAAATTGGAGGAGCATTACAAAAGCTGTTTATTTCAAATGATTTTTATCTTTCATACACTTAACTCGGCACGCAGCATTTGTTGTCTTTTATTTTTCAAAAGAACAAAAAGATGCAATACAAGTATGGAAGTAAAACAAAGTAACCACATACTTTTAGCGGCGAAGCAGACAGATTGGGGCAGGCAATATTGATTGATTCAGCGAGAAATGGAATGCATCTGCGGATGAATTCAAAGTAGCGGAGAAAATAGGAGGACACATTTCGGACAGTCGGTATTGAAATCAAAGAAGCGAAGAAATAGGAGGACACATTTGAGACAGTCGGTATTGACATTTTTATCTTGTGGAAGGAGCCTGATTGTGATTGTATTGGTCTTGCGGTAGTCTTCGCCGATGCCACATATCCACAAATTTATTGAGAAACTTGAGAGATTGGCCTGGGTTCAGGAATTTATAGATATTTATAACAAAAATGCTCCATGAAAATGTCAAGACCTATTTTACAGTGTACAATTTTGTTTTATTGAAGAAATTGTTATTTAAAATACAGGCTGACAGTTTGGTTTTTAAAATTATTTTTCTTTTCATGGATGCAAGTTCAATGCGATACAATACAAATTTCCATGATGAACATGGTTTATGTATTCATGTGTAGATAAAAAGGTCTTAATTCACAAAATATTTTAAGCATTACCTCTTTTTCGGTACAGTTTGTCTACGAAATTCTCTTATTTCACATGATGTGTATTACATAATAGTATAAATGGAGTTGTAGTAACTTACAACAAGCAGCTTATAATGTGGTTTACCTTTGTATTTTATCTGAAATAAATAAATAAATGAAATGTAGTTTGAATAATAGACACAAATAATAGAAACATTATACAAAATATTGTACTTGTGTACCCAATCCGGCATTCTCTGTGTGAGTTTAGTCTTCTCTGCTGATATTAGAATCTTGAAGGAAATCACTCTGACTGTGAATGCGTCAGCCCATCTCTCTGCCCGGTTCGCTCCGACTAAAACACTAAAACGGGGCAGGCAGCCCAGGCATCGATTGGCCTTGGAGGACGCCATCAGAAAACGCATTATAGAGCAATCTACTCTCACATCTTTGGATGGATTGGGGGGAAAGCCTGAGGGATCTTGCTTGTTTTCTATCTAGAGCTCTCTTCCTATTTCCCCCATCCGATGTGCCTCCCCCTCCCCCCTCTCTCTCTCTCTTTCTCTGCACCCCTCTCTCCTTTTAACTGCCCCTCTTTGCCCTTTCCTGTCCCTCTCCCCCTCCCTCTCTTCCTCCTCTCTCCTTCTTTGTCCCCTCTCTATTTCTCTCTTCCATCCTCTCTATTTCTCTGCCCATTCTCTTTCTATCTTATTCCAGCAAAAGTGATTGTAAATAGTGCAATCTGCTCACTGAGGCTAAGGCTGATATGAAGCAAGTTTGTGAGCTTGCACATGTCTTAGTCACTCTCTCCCCCAATCTTTCCTTTTCTCCCCCCCCCCCCCCCCCCCCCCCCCCCACCCCAATGGCCCATATTCACAAAGGAGGTTTGTACAAACCATGGTTCAAACCATGGTTTACATCTATGGAATGCCAATTGTAAACTGATGGAGAGAGAATGTGTACCATCAACATTGTTAACAAGTAAAAGGAATTTACATTCTCTCTCCATCAGTTTACAATGGCATTCATAGATGTAAACCATGGTTTGTACAACCTCCTTTGTGAATACAGTCTCTATCTTTGAAAATTTATTTCCATGTTTCAGTGTTCATTTTTATCAAATGAGTTCTGTATGTTCTCTTGTATTCAAATCAAATGTCACTTCATTTGAAATGCGTTTTGGTGGATTATGACTGTAAAAATTCTTCCAACATTGCTTTTTTGACTGAAAGGATTATCTGCTCATAACATGCGAATAACCAAGACCTAAAGGATGAAATAAACGCGGTCTTCCATGCATACGATACATTATTACATAATTCATAATTCAATATTGCGCAACACAAAAAATTTCAAATTATATAAATGTAGTTATGTTTTACGTATACAGTGTAGTGGTTATCTTTATGACTGCCACATGATTATCATTCAATCATATCCTTTTAATAAAATGCCAACATTTGCGTCATAAAGACTAAATTGCGGAAAATATTGAAAACTTCATGGATCAAATCACACTGTCAAATATATGTGAAACATTATGAAGTGCCACATTAAGAGGTGCTTTATGATGCGTACATTCATGGGAAAGGTCATATTGACCTTTAAATGTAAGCGTGATGATTGTCTCTTTATGTACTAGCCCACCTAATAGCTGTGCAGACCATTTAGTCGGAGCAGGTGCATGTAACATATTACATGGTCATTGAAATTTCAAAAAATGGACAGGAGACACCATTTCAAATATTGTAATGCCTAATATTTGAAAGTAATTTCTGAGCGGAGTTAATTTTTGTTTTAGTCTTTCCCTTGCAAAATGAAGCCTATTCATTTTACTCCCTATCGTTGTACATTCTAAGATATACACTGTCTTATGCCTCTATTAGTCTTGTTTTATTTTTGTTTTTAAAAGTAGCTTTTAGTGGATTTAAAATTTGTATTCAGCTTATTTTGCTGAAATAAATTAGACATTTGGGAATTCATTCAAAGTATGCTTAAAATCATGATTTAGGGGATTTAGTCAGGGGATTTTCAAAATCTACTTAAAATCGTGATTTATGTGCACATTCACATCTTCTTTTTAAACCCCTTGACTACGGAAACCGGGTGGGTTGTGTACAAAGTCTATGGAGATTTCAGAATCTCGAAGGGAACGGGTTAAATGAATGTATTCAACGTAATACATGTATACAAATCATGCAAATCTCTCTCACCACTGCAACCATATGACTTGAGACACCTGCTTTCTTCACACAGCAGTTAAATTGGAAATGAGCAGAAATTAATTTGGAAATGAAGCATCTGGGGATTTTCAAAATCTACATAAAATCATGATTTATGTGCACATTCACATCTTCTTTTTAACCCCTTGACTACGGGAACTGGGTAGGTTGTGTACAAAGTTTATGGAGATTTCAGAATCTCGAAGGGAACGGGTTAAATGAATGTATTCAACGTAATACATACTGTATACAAATCATGCAAACTGCTTTCACCACTGCAACAATATGACTTGAGAAACCTGCTTTCTTCACACACCAGTTCGATTTGAAATGAGCAGAAATTAATTTGCAGATGAAGTGTCAGGGGATTTTATTTATATTTTCGCTAAGTGTCAGATTTTGAAAGCTCCACTCGGTCCCTTCCGACCCGATTCGCACGTCGTCGTCGACTGTAAGCGATTCCGCAGGATAATTGCGCCAAGGCTGACAGCGTTTTCAATTAGCCAGCCTCACCATATCCCCTAATGATGCCATTACTGCTGTGCAGTGAATCATAGTCCAAAAAGCTTGAATAGTTATTTAAAGGGATTGTTCTGTTTTGGTCTTAGATTCAGTCTTTGATTTCTTACATCATAAACAAGAAGTGGTATTACATACATTTGTGATGTTTATAGCATATTTTCTTTAAAATTATATGTTGTAAATATATGTTACATTTTAGGTTAAGCCATTAAGAATGATTGAAAAATGCTTATATTACAATTCAAGAGCATTGTTTGAAGATCTATGTAAATATTAAAAGGCAATTGATAAATGCAGTGTAAGTAACAATTATCAAAACAATTTTGTTTTGCTCATGCACGAATATAATTTCACATGGAAAGTATTTCATATTTTGATTTTTTGTCCTGTGTCAAAGAACGCAAAAAAGCTTTAGAGTTAATTTAACCAATTATGCCAAATAACCCCTTTAATACTTTGCATAGCTGCATTCGGATGTAATAGGCACCAGTTGATTGGCTCAGACTAATGGCATAAGTCAGTTTTTGTTGTCTATTTCCTTTCATTTACCTGTGAGTAATGCTTACAGATATTGATGATAATGTCATGGATATAATGTATACGATGGCTCTCAATTTCCCTAGTTATGCCAAATCATGGCTTTGAAAAGCAGTATTTGGATGGTTAGCAACTTAACTTTCATTACATTTTATTTATTTACACGTTTGTTTATTTATTTGATTTTTTGTTTGTTTATTTATACATTCATACAATTTTGTATTGAATTAAATTTATTTATTTATTAATCTATAAATATGTATTTATAAATGTATTTATTTTGAGTAAGGAGGGCTAAGGCTAATTTTGAGCATAGATATTTAAACCACTTTTCTGTATCACTTGGTTGGTCCTTGTGGATGAGTCTGCTTGCCAACTTGGACAAGTGAAATCATGAATTATCAAAATGTACTTGCCAATAGAGACAGAAAATGTACTTGCCCGCTTACTTTTAGATGAGATTTTCTCTTAAGGAATGACGTTTTTCTCTCGTAATTGGCCAATAACGTAGTTGGCCCATCTTATTTCTGAAATTTTACTTGCCCGTCATCAATTTTGACGTGCTTTAGGCAAGGGGGCAAGTGCTTTGGTCAAGCCCTGGGGGGTGTTTCACAGAGATCCTAAGTTGATCTTAGCACTAAGATGGTCTTAAATATTATAGAAAGCCATTAGTGTCTTTAAAAAACAGTTTTGTACAAGTTATGTTGAAATGCATAAAATGTTGATTCAAATCATATATATATTTTCTAATTATCAAAGAAATTTCATGAATTTTATGTGAAGATCATGAATCTCTTTGATATATGATTTGAATCAACATTTTATGCATTTAAACATAACTTTACAAAACAGTTTCAAGACACTAGTGGCTTTCCATAATATTTAAGACCATCTTAGTGCTAAGATCAACTTAGGATCTTTGTGAAACACCCCCTGGTGTATGGCTGTATCATTACATTGAATGTATTGGACTGGTGAGATTTGCACCATGTTCAGATCTACTACTGATGTACATGTACAGGTAACACCAAGATACATGTACATGTAGTGAACAAAAAAACATACATGGGGGATTTATTTGGCTCTTTATTCTTAAAATGCCGGAGTCAGGGCTAGAGTAACCAACGTGAGACCTTCTCTCGAATTGTTATTGAACAATGGCCATCAGGTTAGGTATACATAAGAATGGTCTAATCTCTCGTTTGTAGAGTTGCAACATTTGGTGTGATTTTCTGCTCATCTATTTTCCTTAGATGTCAATGTGTATTGTTGATGCATTTTCAAGTAGACTAATTTAATCAAAATCTACTTAAAATAATTTGATGTGACATACAATTTACAGTCAAAATGTCCATGTACAGTACATGTACAACTGTAAATACTGTTTAAAATAATTCGGGTTTGATGTATTGTCATGTTGTCAGTGTGCATGTTATGTATCCAAAAGAGAGAGAGAGAGGGAGAGTATTTTGCTCTCATCTGCACGTTTATGCAAGTGCAATTACACATAAAAGAAAACTGGTCGATAATGGCATCCAGCTATAGACAAAACAATTAAACCGCGTTATCCAAAGAGTAGTCAGAAGTTAATCTCGCTTTAATTAAAATCTATACCCGGACCTGCATTGATTTTTATTAAACTGGGGCGCACATACTGTGCAAATACCTAAGACTGGTTATGAATACACAAACCAATAGGGCACTCGCAGCAAGACGGGTCGATGTTTGCTGTGCGTTGATGGAAAAACCGATGTTGGCCATCTTGTGCATTTCTAATGATTAGCAAATACAGCAGGCTCGAGGACCTGAAGCAAGGAGTCTTAATTATTTATGGGATCTCGCATGGTGTTTATGATGTCTTCATGCTAACGTTATATAAAACAAATAAACGTGGTAAAAATCGATCTTAGAAACATGGATGAATGAAGACTAAGACTAAGGGAAGCAGTTCTTAAAGACTAGGTATTTATTTACTCAAGTTTAGAAATATTCTGCCTAGGAACTCTACATGTACCTGAAATTGTTGATATAATTGACAAAATACACAAACTACAGTGTGTATAAATATTGTGATCTTGAAGTTAGCAACAATTTTGTTGTCTATATATCAGAATTAAAGTTGATACACCATTCGGCACAATCATTAAAACTTCCATTATAATGACAGCATGTCTTCTTCATGAATGGTGACTTGAAAGCAATGAATTTAGAAAAAGAAATCCCATTAAATTTGAAAGGCTGAAAGAGGTCTCGGGGGGAAAAAGTGAAAGCCTTTTCTGGCTTTCGTCTTGAAGATGCAGTGAATTGTGCATTATAACTGAGTCATAGCCTGATTTACTATTCTATATAAGTTGGCCAAGTTCAAGGTCAATTTTATGTACAGGTGAACGGAATGCGTTTTTGATAGTATTTGACATGCTTTTACAAATTGCAGTATCGCAGTCTTGTGAATGATGTTAGAGTGCCTTGCAGACACTGGTACTTGCCCTATATAGCCCAGGGCTAGTAAAAATGGATGTTGGGCCAGTACAAATTTCATGAAAGTCCTATTTAAATGACAATGAGAAAATCATACATGTATTACTCATGGATGTTAAGCCTCATCCATACTTCTATGGTTACTTCTATTAGTAAATGTTTTTTTTTTTTTTCAGCTATAAAAAGTTTGAGATGAAATTATTTTACTTGCCCGACTGGGCAACTATCATAAGAAGTTACAAGTATAGTATGGAATCTTGATATAAATGAGTCAGGGTTCACCATAATATGATATGTAAGTCGTCAATTTCAAGGTCAATCTTGTTTACAGATGAATGGAATGCATCTTTGATAATATTTGACAGACTTTCACATTTTTGCAGCATCACAGTCTCTTGAATAATGTTCAAAGGTCTTGCAGCTTGAACATTGCTAGATTTGGTGGCACCAAGACGAGATCGCCTAGGTCCCAATTGAATGATGCATTCTAGCTGTGTATTTTGTGTGACTTAAATGCATTCTAGCTGTGTATTTTGTGTGACTTTTATTATCTGCACTGGATGCTTTTATACATAACTGTTGGGGATGATCTGTTTTGTATTAAACGCACCTTTTTCATTGATTCCAGAATAGGATATCTCAGGCTCAGTCTCTCATTGCGTTTGAAGAGAAATTGTTCAAAGGGCCTTGGTTAATGTGTGATTTCCACATCCTTCTGTGAGCTTAGAGAAATAAACCTGGGGTTGAGGGACTCAAAACTTGCCCGGCCCAATCACCAAACTTTGGCTCTTGTCGAACTTGTTGATATTAAAATGCTCAAAATATTTATTGCATTAAAAATGGTGGCCGTAGCAAAAGCTCTTAACTTGTTCAAATCGGCAACCGAATATACCAAGACTTTGTAATGTTTCCATTTGTAATGGGTCACCAGATTCAGGTTTAGTGCCATTTAAATGTTAGAAGCCTAGATCTTCTTTGCCCAATCGAGCGAAGAAAGGAGCAAATTTCTAGCATAAAGTGAAGAATTTTGGGATGTGTGGTACATTATTAGGTTTGCTTGAGACATGATGTCTTTATTTAAAATTTAAACAAAGAAAAGGGTAAATTGTTTATCATAGCTATATCCCATCCGAATAAGGTTCAAGCAAGGTCCTCCATCTAGCGTCAGACTCCTGCCCCCTGGAATGGAAGGTTTGTCAGATATGGGAAGACAGTCAGTGAGAGGAGATTAAACCACTAGACGATGCATGGCGGCACATTATTCTAATCAGTTTTATGGCCTTGTGTCTTCTGCCTCTTCCGGCTGGTGCCCCTAGATAAGTAGCCCTTTGCCCAGGCTTGAAATTAGCATCAACGGGGGCCATTGACAATGTCATTAATTTCATTACTTTCATTAATTCTAAATTCTGCTACCATGATGTACCATGATGGGCAACCTAAAATGAAAGAATGTGTATAAAAGTAGTCTTTGATTTTGGCCACTATCTTTAGGGTTAAGTGTTGGGCTTGGATCTATGGAAATGGTATGTTTTATCAAAATAAAGTACACACATGGATATGTGGATATGGTGGGGCAGTAACTATACGTGCGGTGCAGTGACTTTTTCGTATGGGGACCCTATATTAAATAATTTGATTATTTTGAAGTGATATATTTTACAAATATATGCTGGCAGTTACATGTAGGGGCGTAGATACTTCTACATTAAATTTAAAGAAACTATAAACACTTTCGTTTAACCAAGGAAAAATTATATTTGTGACAGGGCTCGAAATCAGGATAATGTATGCGCTATTAATTGCTGCTCCCCATTGCAGTAGAAATGGTGGAGGAGCTTAGAGGAATTTTAATGTTGATTAAGCTCCACTCGGTGTAATTAACTAACCGCCCTCGTAGCTAGAGGGAATCAGGCTAGCCGCAATTAACCGACTGCCACAGAGACCACTGCCAGTTCCTTGTAATTGATGGTTCCTCGGCCGTCCCCCATCTTATTTTGACCAATCAGAGACGACATGGATTTTTCGTACCATGTATTTTCCATACACTCCAGTCTCCAGCCCAGGTATTTTCAGGACCAGTCCTGAACGGGTTGAGATATGTTTTTTGTTTGTTTATGGTCTCGGTCTGAAACTCAAAATATCTCTCTTCAAGATTTGTATTTTGCTCTAATCCCTTACAGATTTCATGTAAAAGTATTGATAGCTGGTTTGTCTTATAATTAACTCAAAGGTTATTTGAAGACTTTCTTGCCCGAATAGGCAAATAGAAAAAAAAAAGTTAGCATAGAGGGCATACAATCTGCAAGTTAATTCAGTTTTTTTGTTATAACTTCCCACTTTCCACAAAAATTGTCTCTTTAACGTGAGATGGCATATGGTGTCCTGCTTGCATGGTTGCGCACTGAACAACCCCTGTGGGGGTGGCATAGCTCTTGGGAGGGGGTGTGCAATTAACACCTTGGTATGTGTATATGTGTGCGTGTATGTGTGTTTGTTTGTTTGTGTATGCGTGTGTATGTGTTTATAAATGTGTATACATTGTGTGTGTGTTTGTTTGTTTGTGTGTGCGTGTCTATATGTTCTTATGAGTATGTGTGCATGTGTTTATGTGCATGTGTTTGTGAATATAATGTTTTTGTGTGCTGTGCAGGTTTTTGTGTGTGTGTATGTGCGGGTTTGTGTGTGTATAAGGATATCTTGTGTATACTTGAATGTGCTTCTGTATACACGTGAACATGTGTATGTGTTTTACATCATTTAAGTGTATGTGTGTGTGTATGTCGAGTGGTCAAATATGCGAATATTGGCGTGTGTAAAATATTCCAGAAGAAACTCTGAGTCAGTAAAATAATAGATGAGATTGTCTTGGCCGTGAGCTGGGCGTGAGAAAGAAAGTGATGATGCATTATTGACAGTTAATTCAGAGACGAATTGGGAAAAGATTGGCTGATTCAGTCCATGGGGACCATTTCTCCATCTCCATTTGTCTCATGAGGTGTGGGATATTACAACTCTGATAGTCTGATGGATCATTAGGCAGAAGAAATGAAAATTACATGTATGCCTACTTCACAATGCATCAACAGTTTATGTTATTCCTCTACAGAAAATAACAATTCATCAAGTAAGCATTAATTTGTTTAGTACTCTTTCACCAAAATGTTCCTAGTCAGAATGTAGTTGCATTTGGGTGAGAGAATACTGAATAAATGAATGCTTTAATTGATGGATTATGTTTTTATTTTTTCTGTAGTGGAATCAGGAAAAGTGTTGATCTGTTCTGAATCATACAGCTTCATTAGAGGCTTTTCGCAAATGCTACGGAGGGATTCTACTACGCTAATCTCAGCTGGTGGTCGCACTCAGTCCAAAAATACCCCCGTACCGTGGAAATCTACTACGGTTGTCCGCTGAATTAGCGTTGGGTGTAGAGCGAGTACGGAGCGGCATGGTCAGCCCATTGAAGTAAAGCCCTTCAATGGGTCAGCCAATCAGCGCGCTTGTTCACTCGAGCAAGGAGCGAACCCCGTATTCTTCACTGCGAAACTGCAAATAGTTCGCGACGTAGCCACGGGTACAATCACAGCTGATTGCTTCCCCCGTACTCGGCTTTTCCGTAGCATATATGCGAAAAGCCTCTATTAATCTTCATGTACTTCAGCAAGCAATGGTTTTTATGAGTAATACATTGTTATAAGTTATTAAAGGCATGCTTTATATATTTCCTTCCAAAATTGAACTGAGGTAAGTTGTAACTGCCTGTAAGAGTTGCATTACAAAAAGATTATTTAACTAGTTTTATTTTCAAGGATGTTTTCGAATTAAAAAGGATTAGCAAAATTGGAACGAATTTCGGAATGTATTTCTAGGCCTCAAATGCCCTTGTCAAGTCAAAGGTGATTAATTTTGATTATTCTTAGATAAATGGTCACTAATTGCTTTGTTTACTACATGTTGTTGTGTGTTATTGATCATTGAAAGCAACATGTTGGGGATTATTTACCAGTGCCAAAACTAATTTATTTTCTCTCATTCTAAATATCCTTTATGCATGCACATACACACACACATACACATGCCCACATATGCACAAGCATGCACACACAAATGCAAACACACGCACACACAAATGCAAACACACGCACATATTTTCACATTTACACAAATGCAAACAGTAATGTCCACACACACACACACTCACACATATAAACAAACTGTTCATAATATACAAGGCTTCGTAGCGTATTGACATGTACCAGAGAATTAGAAAGTGCATTTAGTTCCACTTGTGATGGCAGACAATTTATCTTACTTAAGCCCATCTCTCTCTCTCCCTCCAGTCAAAGAAGAACCAGCCGCTGCGCTGCGAGGGTTTATCCATTTCCATTTTTCAGAGGGTACGGTAAAAGACATCTGTAGGGCACACATTACGCCCCCCTCATTAATCAATCCCCTTCCAGCGGCCTCCCAGAAACCAAGCAGTGAAGTTGCACAGGATGCCAGGACTTGCGCCACAGGCTGTTGCTGAGAATGTGTTAGGGTGTGGGGTAGGGGTGAGGGTGCAAAGATAGTGAAGTGAGAGAGAAAGAAATGATATTATGTAGATAGATCTATGGATACATGTAGAGAGAGAGAGGTCCGAGAGGGCAGATACAAACAAATAAAAGCAGAAAATCATCAATGTGTATGTGTAGTGTAGAGAGAAAGAGAAAGAAAATAAGGGTAGGAAGAAAGATAACGAGAAAGAGGGAGAGAGCTTTTAGAGAGGAAGAGTAAAGTGATTTGATAGAAGTAGAGCACTAAAAGAAAGAAAAGGAAAGTTAAATGTGTGATTTTAGATGGAAATCTGATAGGGAATAGAGATAGAGAAAGGCGAGAAGTAAGTTGGGAAAAGTTAAAAGCAAAGACAATGAGAATATATACCAAAAAATTGTTTAATTAGGTAAATTGATAGCAGAGTACATTAGGAATACATCTTCCCAAGTAAAATATCTTTGTGGGCATGTATTAAGAGAGATGTAAATATTTGACTAAATGATTACCTTTGAGTTTTTGTTTGATATTATTTGAGATCTACTTCTGTCATTTAAAATGATAAATTGCCAATAAAGTTATTACACAAAGTTTCATCATAGTAAATAGAAGTAACAATTTAGAAATATTAAAAGGAACTTTTAATCATATTCCTTGTAGCACTAGAGCCTACAGCAATACATTTATTTATTTGTAGGAATCCTAAAGTAAATTAGTTATTTTGTTGAATATTGAACACATGGATTAAGTTTTTTGCTGACAGGATCATGATAATGTAAACAGGAACTGTGTGATGAATGATGGGATACAGTGAAACAGACACAAAGGGATGATAAGCTGAATGATGGAGGGCATACGATATATGGTAAATTGTCAACGCTACCTTTCTCTGTGATGTAAACGAGATTGTTAGTTTTGGTAATGGTAAACAGTATTTAATACATTGTCAACGCTACCTTTTTAGTGATTTAAACAATTAGTTATTTTCTGGTAGTGGTAAGCAGTATAAATTCAATTGTCAATACTACCTTTTCTGTGATTTAACATAAATATGGACTTATAAATAAAAGATGGGATTGTAACCTTTCTGACTAGATTCATTGTGACATTTAGACATCAGACTCTTCTTCTTCATTTTCCTGCCGTTTTCATAGTTTTTCAAATTTTAGAGAGTTTATTCTAAAATTTATCTTTGTTTCTAATGCCTAATTAACCGGTAGAGGACATTTCATTTCAGTATTACATGCATTTTCCATAAACCTCATCCTGATTATTCCGGGGACCCATTTTGAATTGGTTAATAAAAGACAGATGATTGACTTGTTGTATGTATACTAAAATGTATTTGCCTAGATGAAAAGTCTGTGTAATTGGAAATGACTCTGCATGAAAATCATTTATAAAATATTTGTCCTTGATCTTTCTGTCTGGAAAGGGCATCAATGTTTTATGTCAAAGTGAAAGAAAATAGAAATAAAATAATAGTACATGTATAGTACAGAAATACTATTTGTAAAGAGAGTTAAGAGACATACTGTAAACCCATATATATGCACATGTACATTGTAGGTCAAAGAAAATATGGGTCTGTTTCTCTTTAAAGGGAATGTATCTTCAAATTGAAAGAGCGCTGTAAAGAAATCACTGGTCAGCGCTATGTCTTAGCATCCAGGTTGTTTTGTGAATAAGCACAACCTACAACTCACTATCCTCTAGCATAACATTCTGAAGAGCGGACACATGCGTATCAACATGGTGACACCCAGTTTGCTCTTTGAAAGCACCTGCCCCCTCTCGTAAGACAACTCGGTCCCTTTAAAACATTTAAGCGGGTCAGAGATTACTCTGCCTGCCACAATCAAGATCTCGACAGGAAATAGGACTGAAGGACACAAACAAGTGAAGCAGAAAAAGAAGAAGTATTATAAATAAATGAAGGAAGAAAAGGGGGAAGTGTTATATCAACATATATCAACAGTGACTGCCCCCTCTCACAAGACAACCCAGCACCTTTAAGACACTAAGTAGGTCAGAGATTAGACTGTCTGTCAAGATTCAGTAGTTAACAGGAAGTAGCACTGAAGGACACAAACTGAGTTAAGGAGAGAAAAAAGAAAGGAAAACTATTTAAAGAAATACAAATGAAATGAAAGAAGGAAAGGGGGAAGGGATATATCGAAATGGCATCTTCCAGTGATCTTTTCTGAAGTGCCTGCCCCCTCTTGCATGACATCCCAGTCCCTTTAAAACATTTTAGTAGGTCAGAGATTAGACTGTCTGTCAAGATCCAGAAATCAACAGGAAGGAAGACTGAAGGTCATGAACAAGTGAGGGAGAACAAATGAAATAGAAATATGAAAGATGAGATTAGAAATGAAGAAAGAATAGGGGCAAGGGGAACTGTTAAAGGGTAACCCATTCCCCCCCCCCCCCCCCCGTTTCATTTGCTCCTAAGCAGGACCTTCAACTATAAAGTCAACTCGAATTTATAATTTCCTCCTCGAAAGCTAAAATCCAATTATCAGTTTAGAAGTAATCCTTGACTTCAGATCTAATCAAAGTCAAATAGTCTTGAACGGGATGGGCAGTGTTTGTCATTTATAGAGCGATGTAAGTCTAAATTGCCATTTGTTGTTTTCCTGTTTTGACAAGAAAAGCCAATCTGTTGAAATTAATCAGTGCTTATTATTGGGAAAGAATAATAGTTCTTGAAAAGAGATGGGATTTCATTTCAAATGAAAGTCTATTGATAATAAATCTACCAAAACAAATAAAATCATATTGTAGATTTTCAGACATTCTTACAAAGCAAAACAAAACATCAAAAGAGTACACAAGATCATTGTTTAAACATACAGTTTGAATATAAATTAAAGTAGCAATATTGTTTAGCAATGTTTGTTTATTGTTTTCATATCTTTGAATTGGGATAGTTGTTCCAAGTATAAAGAGACAGTGTATTTATTTCCATATGCACAATGTACTAAAAATAAACTTATATCTGGAAATTGACTAATAGTGTATTGTAGTATAGCTTCCTGTTTGAATAATATCACATATACAAGTAAGGTGCCAACAGAACTTCAGAAAGGCAAGTTTGTCATATTTTTATCGGTAATTGATTTACAATGCCTCTTTGAGCTGCCAATTGAGGCATTGATGGCGTAAACACAGGCTGTGCTATAAAAAGATGTCCGTGAGTGGCAAAACGTCATAGAGAAATGACTGAAAGTGAAAGAAAGAGTAAGAAAGAGAAGGAAAAAATGGGAGAGATAAGAAAAGAGAAAGATGAAGAATGAAATAATGGAACAGATAGGGAAAGAAAGTGAGAGACAACTAGGAAAAGAGACAAACAGAAAGGAAGAGAAAGGGAAAGAGAAGGATAGCGAATGAAAGAAGGGAGAGAGAACGAGCTAGAAGGATAAACAGAGAAATTGGTATGAAACTTTGCGAATGGGTAAACTACACATACACATGTATGCCCTTTGGTTTTCGAATGGGGAAAAGCAGACTGAGACATATGTTTATTAGTTATCTCGGCATGTATCTTTAGCCATTTGCTGTTTAAATGTGGGTCTGGAGAATTTCTAGCGAAAGACTCATTAAAAGGGGTTGAGGGGGATGGGGGAGGGGGGGGGGGGGTTAGTCTCGGGAGAAGGACGGTTAGAATTAGAAATGCAGTGTTTATGTTTGGAGTGATATATTAGATTTCTGCTCTGTGAGCCGCGTAATCAAATCTGAATAGGATTGGCGCGCAACCCAAGATAGTGAGCTGTAGGAAGTAGGAACCTCGGGAGATCGTTGCCTTCCTGTCTTCTGTCTGTGCTTTCCTATGCCGTCAGACCTGCCTGTCAATATAGAAAAAAACATCTTGCTAGATATAGTCAATTTGATGACCTGCAGACGTTTAATTTGATTCCAGACATGTGTTCTTGAGATGGGCATTCAACTAATTTATGCTGATTTATCAACTGTCATAGTTTGCATTTCTGTTCTTGTGAGTTGTGAGGTGAGTTATCCGTATGCATTGCATTGCGCTTATTATTTTTGTACTAACTGTGAGAATTTTTGTATTCATGCATTTGTGCATGATTTACTAATGTATTTGCTGTTTAAATTAGTGTTAATGTTTTATTGTCAAGCTCACCTACATTTAAATAGTAATCTGATTTCAGAACTATGATTTTTTCCTTAATAATTTGTCTTAATTTCAGAGGGTAAAATGCCTTGAACCAAGATATTGTTTTCCATTTCTCACCATAGTTTAAAGAAAATGTAATTAGATTTTCCGATATAAATAAGCTCTGCCTCCTACAACTACTTACTACTTTCTGCCTCCCGTTCTATTCTTTTCTTCCCCACTTTGTTCAGTTGTAACAAGAATTGTTTAATACCAAGATATCTGTGCAAGATGTGAAGTTGCCAAATCATTTCCGGTTCCTCTCATAGCTTTTTGTAAAAAAAAAATGTATTCATCTCAAACAGGACATCACTTCTATAAATAAATTGCATTTATTGTGTCCGTTCACACCATGTTTGCAGTTTTCAGTTCTTTGAGAGAAAATTATGCACAGTTATTTTTCTCACACATATATGGCATCGTAACAAATTTGTATTGAGCTTACAATGTAGTATGTACAAGTTTTTTCAATGTAGGTCATTTTACAAATTTGAATCCACGACTGCCCTTAATGAAGAAAGTAAACCCATCAATCTGTGTGTATCTTGTGATAAATGATATTAGACTGTTGACCGGTTGCTAGAAGCAGGGACGCAGCACCCATTAGTTGTAAATGTAGGGCAGATGAAGTTACAAGCATGTGAGATGGGGGAGGGGGGGGGGGGGGGGGGCTATGGGGCTGCAACAAAAAGAAAAACTTGAAAATGCCAAACGTCAATAAAGAATCTCATAGTTTAGGTGAAAGCAATGGGGCTGCACCCCCCCCCCCCCCCTTCCACACACCAAAAACAAATAAAATAGAACAAATAACAATTGTCAAGTAAATGCATCTCATATTTGAGTAAATGCAAATTTGATTTCCAGGAAACATCTTTGCCATTTCTGGCGAAATCATAGCCTTTGCGGTGGAAACGTAATATAAATTTTGAGGCAACCATATGGTGATGGTAGGAAGGATGATATACACGCAAAAAAAAAAAAAATGTTCAGGCAAAATCATCTCATTTTAGGGCAAAATCATCTCATTTTCATGCAACAGTATGACAAACACAAGAAGGATGATACTGGCGCTAAAATCTTCAGCCCTCCCCCTCCCTCCCCCTTCCCTGATAAATACTTGCCCCTATATGCCTGTGGATAGAGTATACAGTATAACCTGTTGGGGAGAAAGGGGTAGGGAGACCATGAATAAATGATGAACGCCTCTTTCCCAATGAATAATTCCGGTCGGCGGCGGAGGAGGTGGTGGTGGTGGTGATGATGGGTAGTCGACGGTCGTCAACCCTCGTGCCCAGAGATTTACGCCAGCGAACGTGATACACTCACGAGTGCGTTTGGGTAAAAACTGGGGCTGACTCACTTTGCATGCAATTAAGTCGTGAAAAAAACGAGAACGTGGGCAGGGGGGCCACCATAGGGGGGATGCTTTACTGTCGGAGGTACCCATGCAGCTCAGTTATGAATAGAAAGAGGTTTATACGAATAAGAAGAGACCATGATAGGGAAGAATAAGAAGGGGGACGGTAAGCTCCGCTCATGAGCAAAGACGCAATTAAATCGAGGGAAGATGAGAAAGTGGGGACATGGAGAGGGGTGATATTTGACGCTACGCTTCTGATGCATACTGCATGTACATTTGAAGAAGTATTTAATTCATGCAACTCTTGTAAGAAAGGAGATGAACATCATGAGACATTATCATAATAAGGAAGAGAATGAGAGACTGGGAGTTTAAATACACTAATTTGTGGGAGATTTGTCAAAAAAGTTAAATTCTATGGAGTGAAAATAGATGGGAAAATGAAAAGGGGGATATATACCAAACTCTGCTATAAATGTACATAAATCTACATTGTAAAGCACAGCCTGGGGCCCACTAAAAATGAGGTATGGGCCACCAAATATCTCTACTCTCATATTTTACTTGCCCAACTTGCCAAACCAAAATTAAGACTTATTATTATTCTTGCTTTAGGCCATTTAGATGTAAAAAGTCTTGATTACTTTGCCCAACAGAGCCACGTGGGGAAAATGCTAATGAAGAAGGAAGATAATACTGTATCATAGTTTTAAAAGGGAGATTAAAAGTAGTAACAATTTAAACTTTTGAGTATGTGTCAATAGGCAATACTAAATGTTGACTTTAGAAACAATTCTGTGAAAAAAGCTATGTCATATTTGTGTGACTTTATTCATGTATTTCAACTAGAACAATACAATTATTTTCTCTGAATGCTCTCATTATCAAATTTAATCCAGCAATTAATATGCCAGTAATTCAAAGTTGCATAATTATTTACATCCCTATTTGGTGACACATAAAATGTGCCAAACAAACACGCTTTACCCTATCAATCCAATTTTGGCTTGTCGGTGTCATAAATTTGACAATTTGTCATTTCAGTGATTCAGTTTATTGCCGTATTGAGGAAATTATTAATTTGTAGTGTGGGAATCACTCTCATTCTGATGCACATTCCAACCTAACCAAGCTCTGAGTCGACCCCCATGTGTCATATTGTTTCCTTGAATTTGATGAATTTTACTACAATACATGATGTTTGTATACAAGTATGTACGTCACAAAATTTGGAACGAGTTCGAGTTCGACTCCGTTCAGTTTGTGACTCAGTGTGTTGTCACGGTGTATCTAATAATATACCATACACATGTCGTTTTAGCAGAGTGCCCTACTGTTGACATTTTATTAAATCCCAATTTGTTTCATAATGGAACAATACCCACAACATGTACATTCTATTGATTGATAATAGTTTCAATACTAAATCCATTACGTATATGGAATTGCAAACTCTGGATGATAAAAGTTACATTTGACTCTTGTCTAAATTACATTTATGCAAACTTTATTGCTAATGTTAGTTTATCCATGTACACTGTATGCATACTGGTCATCTAGTTAACCCATTCACTTCGAGATTTTAAAATTCCCATAGACTTTGTACACAACCCACCCGGTTCCCGTAGTCAAGGGGTTAAGAACTTAACAATTCAGATTTAAAATGGGACTACAATTTGGCATTAAAATGAGAAAAAAAAAGAAGAAAAAAACAGTTTTTTTTTAGATGGAAAGACATACATGTATTTGAATCATAATGAGACTATTTGTCAAACATGCTCAGTTTAGGTACAAAAATTACATACTCTTCTGGGCAATCAGTTCATTTTTTTTGATATTTTGTAAAGTAAATGAAATTCAAGTTATTTTCTTATCCTTTTAAATGTAAATCTGTATGTTAAATGTGGCCTAGAAATAATTCCTTAAATACTCTTACAGAGTCTGGCTGTAGTCTATAAAGAATATATAATAAGTACTGAAGAATTAATGAAGAATTAAATGAACAGGATTTTAAAGAATCCTTATAAATCCTAAGGGGGGGGGGGGGGGGGGGGGGTTCATTTTGACAAAAACAAATGTTTCTATCTATATACATGACAAGGAAGTTACCAAGTAACTTTAAGAAATGTGTGCTGGCATCGCCCGGTCACTAGGGACCGATGCTGACAGACCTTTCAATGATGAGTCTTGAGTGATGGGTGTATTGTGCAGTGTTGTGTTGTGTTGCATTCATTAGGTTAACCACGTTACCGCAACCGACCGACCGGCCCATCGTGCATCCAGCCTCTAGGAAACTAAGACGATTCCATTTCTCTTTTGACATGTGTAGATCTCATTAGCTGTATTGGCACTTGGACCTGAAGCTATGCTATTCCAGTTAAAGGGAACTTCTATTTGAAGTTAAAGGAAAATTTCTTGCGTATTCTTGTTGTTTTTCAAACTTCTTAATGATAAGAAAACAAAAATAAGTGCTAGAAATTGGTGTTCCTATCAGACAAGTCAAACCACGACCATGACGTTAATTTTTGGTGGCCCAAAATAGGATTTACAGTGTAGGTGGCCCAAAACAAAGAAAAACATTTTTAAAACAATTATGTTACATTTTGGTTGCCCAGTAAGGCAAGTAAATTTAACATTAATTATAAAGTTTTGGTGGCCCGAATCTCATTTTGGGTTGCTTTGTTTCAGCACCCAGTTTTAATTTTGATCGCTGCAATACAGTCAAACCTGTCTTAGTGGCCACCTGTCTATAGCAGCCAACCTGCCTATAGTGGCCACCAAAAGTGGTCCCCTGCAGAAAAAACAGTGTTGTGTAGCCTGTCTACAGTGGCCACTTGGTATTATTTCCCTTGGGTGGTTGTTATACACAGGTTTGACTGTACATTTATTAAATACCCTTTTACTAATTCAAGACTATTTGATTTTGGTATAACATGCCATCTCCATAGACCCCATCCAGCTTGAATAGTTATAGGACCACTTTAAAACTTGTGTATTGGTTAAAGGAGAATACATTTTGTCACTTCACATTCATATCATACCACTTTAAATTGGAAGTAAATTTACAGATTATGCATAGTTTGAATTGAATGCACAGGTATAAGGCTGTAGATGTGTTTGGTAGTATTTGACAACTTGGCAAGTTGAAAAATAATGTTTCATGACACTACTTTATGCAAATGTATATTTACCAAAAAATCACCCTTACAAATAGTGTACATTGTTTTTTCATTATTATTATTACTATAGATATTTATCAATAAATAATGCTAAATGAATACCCATAATTACGACTGTATGATTAAAATTTATATCTGAACACAGAATCTGAAATAGCCTTCAATACAAGTGACAACAATTTTGTTTCTAATTTTGTTTCTAATTTTTCTTACATCTCATCGATAAGCAATCTTGAACATCATCTTTAATCTTAGCAGCAACTGGAGAATAAGAATTATATCTGATGACATGTATGGTCGGTTGAGAAAGAGAAGGGCGATAAGTCACTTTTTGTACTTCTGAGATAATCATGCTGAAAGTTTGAAAGCCACGTGTAGAAACCAATGTAGCGCTATTTTATATTTGTTGAATGTTTCCAAAGTTAGACACGATAATTCTTATCTGAAAATTGTGCATCACCTAGAGGAGGCTCCGGACCCTACAAGATGGTATTGCAGAACTCAATTTAGCCAAAAATTGACTTAACGCCCTTCTCGCTCTCGCCCGAGGATATGATAGATGGGATTGAGGCATTTGTTGTTGTCTGTTCCCAGCATGCAGCTGTCAGACCGCCAGGGAATGTTGCCGGCTCGAGCTAGACTGTTTCTTCTCGGTCGGCTTGCAGGGCCCAAAGAGAAAACGAAAGGAGAATTTTTAGCAGTCACGAGTCGAAAAAGGTTCCTGTTTGGATTAGGACTGGCGAAGAATGAATTCAAGAGCCAAGATTCTAGGAGCAAAATTTTGAAGGTGCTTTCGCAAGAAGGGATGGTTCCTGTATTGGATTAGTACAGGTGAAGAATGATATTACAGCTCGGCTGATAGTGAGTGAACTTGAATGTTTTCTAGTCATAGGAGCAATGTAAGAATATTTTTGTTTGGATTTGAGAGATCTAAATTGGTAAGAGAACGATTGTTGCCCTCACGAGCATGACTGTTTCGGCTCGTTCCCGCTAACTTCTGACGTAAGAGCCAAGATGTCAGGAGGGGAATTCTGCAGGGACTTTACAAGTCGGGTGGTTCCAGTTTTGGATTAGCACAGTTTGCAAAGAGCGATATTACAGCTCAGCTGATAGTGAGCGAACTTGCATTTGTTTTCTTCTCCAAAGAACATTGTAGGAATATTTCTGTTTTGATTGGGCGGATCTATACGTTTGTAAGGTGTAGATTGCCTCGTAAGATTGCCTTGTAAGAGAGACTTTTTCAGCTCTTTCAGCTTGCATCTGGCGAAAGACAAAATCAGAGCCACGATGTTAGGAGGGACATTTTCGCAGACAAGTAGCAAGTAGCAAGTATTACACGCAGCAAGTAGTATGGTACCCTCTTTGGAGTAGAACATGCAAAGAATGATTAATGTATTGCAGCTCAACAGATAGTGATTGAAATGATATGTTTTCAAGTCAAAAGAATATATTGTAGTCTGAATCTTCCTGTTATGATTGGAAGGAGCGAAATTGTTAAGAAGTGGATTGTCACGAGGGAGACTGTTTTTTCCGCATTCAGCTAGCTTCTGGCGAAAGAGAAATTTAGAGCAGAGATTTTTAAGAGGGATATTTTGAAGGCACATAAGTAAAGATGGTTCCTGTTTAGATTAGTACTAGCAAGAATGCTGCATCAGCTGATCTGGTAGTGAGTGATTTAACGTTATTTTATTGTTATTATTGGGTGTGACATTATTCACATTAACTGAACTGAATGTTGTCTAGTCCACAGAAATTGTAGTCCCAAGTATTCCTATTTGGATTTGAGGAAGCTGAATTTTTTGAGTAGATTGTTGCCATCAAGACTGTTTTAGCTTGTTGTGCTTACGTCTGGTTAGAGAGAAAAGAGCGAGATCATTTTGAAGAGTTGACCGGTGCAGTCATGAGTAATAGATTGTTCAGATTGTTTCTGGGAAGTAAGGAGGAAGCTAAATATATTTTAAATAGTTTTAGTATCTACCCTCTTGTTTCATTTGATTGGACTGGAGCATAAAGATATATATAGCTTAGAAAATGATATTGCATTATCAAGTACAACTGCTTATTGTTCGGATTAAAGGCCAAGCAAGTGACGATAGAGCCAAAAAGATAAGGTAACAGTGAAAATTGAAATTGAGTGAAAGACTGTTTTTGTGCAGATTCATACTGATGAAGAATAATGCTCAATCTGATATTGGGGTAAAATGTTGCTGTCATTTAATGACAACTGTTCTTGCTTGTTTGGATTATAAATTTAGGCAGAATGATTGAAGAGGGAGCCAACCTAATGACTAGGGGTGTGGTGAAGGCAGAAAGTCTTTGCACATTCCCTGATGGCAATTTGGGGATCATACAAACATTTTTTCAGCTTTCTTTGTATGTAAAACTAGTTTTTGCCTATTAGAAATTATGACTAGACATGCACCACAGCATCAGTTAGGAGACACATCATCATTTGATTGACTTGGTATCAATCCTAGAGCTCAACTTCACATTCTTGAGATTAAGGAGATATATTCAGGTATGTGCATACTAATAGCCCGGTCACATATCAATGGATTGCGCAAACATATGTCAAACGGAGAGCTAAATTTTCCATCCGTTCTATACGCTTCTTGTCCGTTCCTTGTCCGGTGATGTATGTTGTTCTATGTTTTGTACATGAAGCAATGGAGACGACTTTCATCACCGGACAATTTAATTTCGCAAATTGTCTATTCGTTGGGCATACGTTTCCGATATCCGTTGATATCTGACCGGGCCATAAGGAACTACATACTATATGTATCTATAGGCCTTCTGTATACTATACTATGTCTATAGCATGTCATTTATTAGCAATCAACTGTCATCATTTGAAATGCATTCTGCATGTGCCACATGTGGACTTTGGCGTTCTATCATAGATAAGATTTGTCTTTGTGTGTAAAAATAACACTCAGATTTATTTTAATAGGCATATTGTTATCATTTACAATCAGTCTATGATTTTTTTGTTGTTGGGTAGTTGATCAATTAGCAATCTTGGCAAGCCATTAGAGGTGACCTTGGGCTTGGGAGTCTTGATAGGCCGTTGACGTGTGTGTGTGAATAAGCTTCCAGCTAATATGAATATAATGCGGGATAATTTGCTACCCAATCTTTGATTGCTGCTGTTTATGAGTGCCAGACGTATTTGACTCGCAAGGATTAGCTACTCTTCCAACTACTGCTGGATAATATGGCACACTATCTTTGAATTTTTTGCTGTTATAATGGCTATTTATATATATTTGAGTCATGAAGTCATCTATTCTGCGGTTTATGGATGGATGTTGTGCTAGCTGTCTCACACGCCTTAAGTATATAGATGTATGACGGTTGCGCAAATCTTTTATTCTTTCGAAAAGGCATTCCATTAGCTTTCAAGGGCTGGATAATAGGATACACAATTTTTGAGTTGCTGCCGTTACGCTCTTGGATACATGTGTTCGACTCACAAAAGATCTACCCTACATTATATGGATGGATGTTGTGTTAGCTGTCTAATACACACCTACAGTACATGGCATTTATAGATAATGTATGGATGTTGCACACGCCTTTTTATGTTTCTTTAAGGGCGGTCCATTAGCGGTGACAGGCATTACCGTTTATTATGTCATCTCTGTTTACAGCGAACATACCACTGGTGTAATATTTGCATACATGTGAATGTGTGTATGAGTACAAGGCATAATTATTTGCATTCATGTACGTTTCAATGAACGCAAGCGGCAGGGAATCACGCTCTGTTTAATGTGAAGGGAAATGTTTAGTTAATGTGATTTGATGACACCATATGGATATTTGGTGAGTACTTGTGCTTTTTCTTTGCCTCAAGATCTTCATTTCTTGTTTTTGTAGTAAGCAGTTTTAATAATTTAATGATTTCTTTGATCTTGTTCTCCGTGTCTTGGAGCAATGATTTGATTTGATTTATTTGATTCATTTCCACATTTTTAATAACAATCTGATAGAAACAATATGAAAGGAAAATTATATTGACATTACATATTTATCACTTTACAAATGGTCATATATATATGCTTACAAATTATCGTTTCTATTAAAAAATTAACCTGAAATAAACTCCCCCTTTTCATGGATCACAATCATGATCATACTCCCATATTAAATTTCTCTCTTAAAGACAACTAATCTGAATAAAATAAAATTGTTATTAACCCATTGCTAACTGGAACACTGTATGAGAATTGCACTTGATGCAAGTGATTGAGTTTAGAGCAGAAATGAAAGGGATCAAAAGCAAGCTCCCGTCCATATCGTATTTGCAGCATCGCTTTCAGTCTTGAGCGGATAGTGCAGTTCGTGGCAATTACTTGATACCTAGGCTTAGTCGAAAATTTGTATTGATTGAAAATATTGCAAGATTTCCTTCACTCCCCGCGAGAAAAGGGATTAGGGAGACTTTAAACTTTGTCTGGTAGAACAAATCCATATCGATTGAAAATATTGCAAGATTTCTTACACTCCCCACAAGAAAAAAGGATTAGGGAGACTTTAAAACTAAATCTGTTTTTAACCTGTTCAGGACTAGTCTTTGAAAATACTCTGGCTGGTGTCTGTCGAGAATGTCTGTTATACCAAAGTAGCATAATCTTTGACGGGTTAATTGGTTGATAATGGATTTTAAATGTGATAGAGATTGGATCAAGTAAACATTATTTCTCAAGACTCGTTTTGCTTAGATCCGAACAAGTATAAATGAGGTATTTGAAACATGGATTTCCTAAATTCCATTCAATCCACTGTGATAATGACATTATGATTATGTACTGTACTACTGGGCATCTCAATGTGTGTCTCACAAATGTATAGAGCATGTTAGTATTGATGTGTTTGTTTTTAATAATGACTGCTTTTTTATGATGATTTGCATGAAATGTGCAGCAACTCAAGAAGATACTCATGAATGGAGATAATAATATGCAAAAAACAAACATTACTAGCGATCGTTTGTGAAACGAATCGGGTAAATTGATCCTAAGCCCTCTTTGAATATTGTTAGCCAACAATTACAAGCGTATTTGGGTGCATATTAAAGCGAGGGCCAGTGCGAGGTGGTAATTTACTAGTATAGGAAATGGAAAGAAGAGACTATACAGAGCTACAAATTAACCTTTGTCTGTACATTACCCATTCGGTCAGGTAAAGTTACAGATTCTGAAATGTTAGTGGCCCAAAACCTGAATCTGGTGGCTCCCCAATGAATCAAAGCCTGTCACATTTAGTTGCCTATTCAGGCAAGTAAAGAAACTAATTGATGAAATTCTGGTTGCCCTGGGCCAGCGGGCCAGTGCATCTTTCAATTCCTAGTGTATATTTATGCCTCAGTTTTGTAGCTTGGAGCTGGCAGCTTTATGTTGTTTTAACCCTTTGAAAACTTGCATACAGGATTTGCATAAAATGTGTCATGAATTGCGGTAAAAGCTGCTTCAGCTAGCCTAATTTCTTACTTTTGGTTTTCTTTGCTGCAATAGTAACATAATTATTAGTGACATTTTGTTTTGAAAGCTGTATACTGGATTTGCATAAAAATTTGTATTAAAGTTATTACAAATCACAGTCATGAACTTGTGGTAAAAGCTACTTCAGCTAATTTCTTTCCTGTTTGCTGGCTTTGCTTTAATAGTAACATCATTTTGAGGGACATTTCTCCTTAGGGTTCGGTAGATTATGCTTTCCTCTTCATGTGATTGGGTTAGATCCTGTGGGAGAATTGTACAATTATAGACTTCTGTTGCTAGGAGCAAAGGAAATACACTTGTGCCTGGGTAATTATACATTATCCACCTGCTATTCTTGCCCTTACCACAACAATGTTTTAGCATTATTTGTACGCACATTTATATCATTCATGGGAATGAATCTCCTTCTGCCCCCCCCCCCCCCCTTCCCAAACAAACAATACATAAAAGAATGCAGAGTTATATTATCTCTTATTTTTTGCATGATGGCATTTTGTCCAAGTTTTAATCGAATGCAAGACGGAATACACTTATGTCTTTCAACACGATCATACAATTAACAATCAATGCAAAATCCTGTCTCATTTCTCTACAAGGTTGGAAAATCAACATGTATTTATAGTAAAGTCTATATCCCGTTGAAGAATATTTGATTTTAATATAACATGCAACGTCCATAGACCCAAGCCAGAGTATTTTCTTGACAAGACTTAAGCGGGTTAATTATGCATATTATGCAGGTAATTAGCCTGAAGAATAGTAGTGTTACATGTAGGTAATCACTAGAGCTCAGTGTAATGAGTGAAAAGAAAATTAACATTACTGTCAAATCAAAACTGGGCTAGGGAGAGGGAGGAGTGAACTACAGTGATAAAAGATGGGGGAAACTCTCTCCCGTAATCTAATTGTTGGTGCATTAGCCGAGCAGGGGTACAATAATTGACACACATGTAGGACAATTCCATCAAACATGAAGACGGAGCTGGGCGGGAGGCCGTGATGGAGACAAAATTTATATTAAAATGGGTGTTTGAATATGCACACACTATTACAAACGCATTCCGTGCATGGGCCGTTAGTTCCCCGATGACTCACCAAACTCCATTTTGGCATGTGTATACCAGAATGCATTCATTTCGGCTGAGAGAGATGGTGGATGTAGCGAAGTGATGTGAGCGAGAGTAGAGTACAGACACATAGCAAGGTGATGCTATCCTGTTAGATGGAGGGGGGGGGGGGGGGGGGGTGTGCAGGGTGCATTCAGAGGGGGTGCAGGAGTGCATCGTGCATCCGACACTCGACGCTAAGCAGGTGAAAGAGGCACTTTGGGGCCTCGATGCGATAATGTCCCAGTTTCTTTTGGTATACCTGCTGTTTTTTGCTCAGGTAGAGAGATGGTCGATGTAAGAGTGAAAGGGTGATAAGAGTGGGGGTATCGATGCATAGGGAGGTGATGCTATCCTGTCAGAGGGAGGGAGGGGGGAGGGGGGAGGATGCATTGTGCAGTCCCCACTTGATGCTAGGCAGGGGAGAGAGGCACTTTGCCACCTCTATTCGATGATATCCTAGGTTATTTGGGAATACCTGCTGGTTTTGGGTAGGTAGAGAGATAGTCGATGTAGCGAGGTGATGTTAGCAAGATTACAGATGGGTAGAGAGATGATGCTATCCCGTCAGAGAGAGGGGAGGTGGGTGCGAGGATGCGGCGATGCATCGTGCATCAGACACTAGAGCCTAGGCAGGTGAAAGAGGCACTTTGGGGACTGGATGTGATGATGTCCCGCAGTCCCTGGTTGTTTAGGGAATACCTGCTGGTTTTGCGCAGGTAGAGGGATTAATTGGGATTCTTTGGGGCATTATTGACGGGTAGACGGAGACCTGATAAAGATTGTCACGACCAGGGATGTGACAACGACAGCGATGTGACAGCGGGATGAGGGGCCTCCCAGTGAGGGAATGGGGAAGATGAAAGTGCAATGTTGACGGATAGGAGGATGCAGGCCCAGGGATGTCAAGTGCTCAGGTGTGCTTGATGGAGAACTACTCGAGAGGAGAAAGAGAAAGAAAGAGGAATAGATGGGGGTGCTCGGGTCTGCTTCATGGAGAACTTCAAGAAAGAAAATAGAGAGAAAGATAAGGAGTAAAAAGAGGGTAAGGGGAGAGGGGTATTGAGGGGGTGGGAGACTCAGGTGTGCTCAATTGAGAACTACTTGATAGAGGAAAGAGAGAGAGGGAGAGGGAAGGGGTTGAGAAAGGATTGGAGGGGGGTTTACTCAGGTGTGCTCGATAATAAACTGCTTGAGAGAGGAAAGAGAAAGAGGGGGTTAGAGAGAGGGGGATGTATGGGTATTGAGGTGGGTTACGCAGAGGGGGAGAAGGAGAAGGGGAATAAGAGAGAGGGGAGGCAAGGAAGGAGGAGAAATACTGATAAAGATGAATAAACATGCCATTCAAGTGTGCTTCGATTGAAGAAAGCCAAATATAGAAAGGGTGAGATGGAAGAAATGAGAAAGAGTAGATTAAGTTACTGAAATATACAGTACTATGTACAAGTAGAAGTAAAAAGAGAAATCCATTTTGGAATATTGAAAAAAAGTCAACAGCATATGTTTACTTTTGGATAAGAAATGATGTAGACCAGAAAATTGAATTAAGTGTTATTTCAATTTTCTTGAATTAAATGTTAATAAGCAATTTAAGGCATGTGTTATTATGAAAAGAAACAATAATCTACACAAAGGAATATACATCATCAACTTTACATTACATGGGAGGATAGACTTGTGCAAACGATGATGGATGAATTGCACTAATCCCTAAACAAAATTGACACGATAACTAATACATCCTTGAGGTTAATTAAAACTTGTAATTGCTAAAGATAAATTTATACAATAATTCTTTTGCCAAGATTAGTTAAAGGTACACTTGAGTATTGGTACTTCCCGAAATGCCCCTTAACACTAAATTGGTTGGTTTTAATTCCATTTGAAAGTTCCTTGAATAAAACATGTAAAATGAGAATCATTCCCTTTCAAATGCTCTCATAGTTGAAACATTTGATTTCAAGATATTTTATTCATAAGTCTACCGGCCGGGGGACAATTTGACTTTTTAGAAAAATACAAAAAATGCCTATAGACTACTTTGAAAAAAAAAATATATAAATCTGTTTTTAAATAGTTGTTGATGATATCTCTATTGAATCATTATTTTAACAAAACATCAAATGCACAATGGGTGAGTTATAACTATTAGTTTGTACCGTAATGATGCAGGTTTTGGTTACTAAAGTTAAGTTTGACCAATACTCAACTATCCCTTTAAGACATGAATGTGCATATGGGTGTGTGTGACTCATTATTTAATTTTGCTTCAATTTTGTTTTAATTGACATATTCAAAAGTTGAACAGAATGTATCTTTTCTGTTTAGCAGTTGTTACAGGATTTCGTGGATTCAAAAAGATATCATCAGAAATTCTGCAGATGACTTTATGCTAAGCTGCATTGATTTTTTTTTATGTAACAGTTATGTCTGCGGAGTGATAAGAGTATAACAGCTGATCTGGAAATTAATATTTGAACGATGATAACAACATATCGTAAAATAGAAAAGGATTTGATACAAGGTCAACAATGGCAACTGGTTGCCCAGGACAAGGAAAATGTTACTTAGGGCCAGCATATTTTAAAGACCCCAATCAGGCAATGAGATTTTCAAACTGATTATGACGGAATGAGAAGGTCCTCTTTTCTTTTGTGTCAAATCTCAGCCATTACCACAGTTTTGATCAATATAAAAGGGACTGAAATTTGGAACAGTAGACATATATTTGTCAGATCTAGACTATTGAAGATGTGCACAAAATTGAATTGTACATGTTTCCAACAGGTTAGATACGTAAAAAAAAAACATTTTACATTTATTTATTGTTTCGTTTTGATAGTAACTTGTCGGGATGCCATTTCATTGCAATCAGTTAGCTAAGTATGTTTTGTGGATTTTGACAATGTTACTAGACCCCTTTAAAGATACACCAAAGATTAGGTTACAGAAAATGTGCATTCAAGCAAAATTTTATTGTATCCAACAGGTTAGTTACGTGAGTAAAAACCCATTTTACATTTATTTATTGTTTCGTTTCGATAGTAACTTGTCAGGATGCCATTTCATTTCATTTAATTTCAACCAGTTGAATTGATGATTCATCTGCTGAAAGGTCAACTGAATGGTAGATGACCTAGAAATGTTCCCCTCTTCATTCTACTGTTCATTCTCCAAGCTCCTGGCATTAGACGAAACAAATGATACATGTATACATGCAGATATTGCCAGTTGCCAATGTAGTTTGTATGTTTGTTTTTATACTTTAGATGTACTTGTCATTCCATCTCGGATAAACTTTGATAGAGCGGATAGTTATTAGAAATGGTCTCTACGTGATTTGAATGATTTCCATAGGGGAAAAAAAAAAAATGATTGCAAAAACATCCTCCGTCAAGACGTCCAAAGATGTCCAAAGACGCCATGCCGTCTGTGTCTTACGTCAATTCAGAGCTAATGACTCTGCGCATAAAATGGAATAACCAGTTCTAATCAAACACAATGGGGCACAAGAACGGGGCATCGTAATGACAGTTATTATTGCCAGAGATTATCGAGCTGCGAAGAGTAATCAAAATCAAGAATTTATCATATTTGATATTTCAGTGGCATGTTTTCAAGTCCCGGGAAATTGAGCAGTTCATCTCTCTGATCATGTTTGTTATGTGCCTCACAAATCATCAAATCATCTTGCATAAGAATCTAAATATATGTTCTAATTAGCTCGAGCATTATATTTTACAAGTAACTGTTTTTCAAAGAAAAGGTCATTGCTAGTATTAAGAAAGCTATAAAATGTGAAGATTCAAATTTATTAGTGAATTTTATCAATTATCATTGTAAAGAACTTACAATTAAACGTTTAAGGGACACCTGTCTCTAATGAATCTTAATATGTCCAATTAGACAAGTGCCAAACAAACTACTTGCAATACGAGCAAGCGTTTCAAAAAAATTACTTGTTAATCTGAAGGATTATATACATGTTTCTCGACAAAAGGTAGGTTGTTTTTCCTCAGAACAGTCTTGAGGGCAATTAGTCATTACTATAGGGACGCATTTTCTATTTCTGGTTTTCGCCGATGCATATAAACAATGTTTTCACATTCATCATACTAATGTACTGTACGTGTGCACGAAACATGCGTTCTACTCGTAAAAATACAAAAATATGAAATAAGCATGGGCCACCAACATTTCATTCATGCTATAGATGCATCACCCAACTGTGCAACCAATCTGATATAATATGTTATATTTTTGTTTCTTTTTGGCCAACTAATTCAAGTTCGGGCCCACCAGAGCTTGAAAAGTCTGGAATTTACTGCCCCCGAAAATGTTCACTACTATTCCTTTATAAGAAAAAAGCCCTTAAAAACACATATATGTGACTTGAAGTAGTGAAATGTATTCAATGCCATTTCCAAAAGAGGAAAAACAAACAAACACATTTGCGAGTAATGTACATGTACTGATATAAATACATGTACTCTATGCTACTCCGAAATGGGATAAAAACACATTTGTTTCTTTATACTGTCTTCGTCACAAGGCTCAGGTGCGCGGCGCTGGCTTTCATGTTTGATTGCAATCTCCATAAAAACCCTTTTTATATCCGAGGGGCCCCTCATATCCCGTCGTCGAGGAAGCCATAAGTGAGAAGGTTGCCGAGAGTGGTGTAGCTATGGGAACAAGAGGAGGGGGACATTTTGCTCCCCTTTCTTTTTATTGTTCCCCTCCAATTTGCCCCCCTCTTTTGTAGGGAAACAATTTATTATCAAACCAATGCTATATTAATTAACAGTCTCTTTACCTTATTTGTCCAGTCGGCAAGTAAAAATCAAGATTTCGCAAATATTGGTAGCCCCTTACCTGATGTTGTAGCTCCAAACAAAGAACATAACCAGTTCAATTTTATATGGTTGCCCATTCTGACAAGTAGAAACTGGATTGATGAAATTTTGGTGGCATAAGATAATTTTTTATTTGGCCCTGGGCCACTGGGCTAGTGCTTATTTTGAGCCCTGATTAGATACATACCAAATTATATTTTCGGCCTTGGCTCCCGGTCTCAAAGGAAAGCCTGTTCCCCACGCTACACCCCCCTCTTAACCCTCTCTTACCCCCATCTTCACCATCTCTATGACACCTCTCCCCTCCCCCCCCCCTTCCCGCTTTGCCCCCATTTTACCCCCCTCTTTCCACTATCTTCACCACCTCTTTGACACCTCTTTGACACCTCTTCCCCCCCCCCCCCCCCCGCTTTGCCCCCATTTTACCCCCCTCTTTCCACCATCTTCACTACATCTTAGCCACTTCTTTGCCCCCCTTTTGGGTTATTCCTCACTGTGCCTCAGATTGCCCAAGTCTAGCTGTGAAATATTGCGTAGATCACGTAGCCAGTTGTGGCAGACATCTGCAGCGGAGCGGACTGCCGCTCTTTCATCAACATATGATAATTTTATGACATTTTAAGGGGCGGTCTTGCGGTTTGCCCGTAGCAAAGACGCCTGTGTTGCCGTTTCTGTTGAGCAGCGGGCCCCAAATTGTGTAATATATTAATATTATGCTTCATATATGTGTACAATATACATACGAGTACTTGCAAATGAATGGTGAGTTGTTTTTGTCTGTAAAATTTGTAATTCTAATCAACAGTTTGTATCAAAATTGAGAACATATGGATTATGGATATTTATCAAATGAAAAGTTATGAAGCATTTATGCGCATACGGTAGCCATAAACAAAACATTAACATTTAACAAGGGATGATTTCAATTCCTACAGACACATGTATGTTACAGATGCACAAATAATTATATACACATAGTATGGTAATTATGTACACACTTGTACACAAAGACACTAAATTACAGGGTTACATTAAAAAACCATAACACAAACACATAAGCTTCCTTATACAGTCATACATACATACACACACACACACACATACTAACACTTTCAGATACAAACCGTCCCATCTGAACAAACAAACACACACACACATCCGCCATTAGGACCGGGATGGTGTTGTACAATCATATTATAAGAGTGAAAGAGCATCTCAAAGATGAGACTGACAATCAGAACAACTCCATGCCCCGTCTTCGAGATAATCCAGTGAGGGATTTAGAGGGTCTTTAGATAATTGAAAACGATTTAAAGGTCATCCATCGATGCACTCTTATCGTAGCTTGATAGGCTAATGTCATCTTTAGAAATTGTGGATTGATGATAAGGGGATGATTATGGATGGATTCAAAGTTTTGATTTGTTAAGAGTTTGACTTCTGAATTTCTGTGAGTTTTAATTAGAGTTAACTCTCAGAACGCCAAATTAAATAGTTAGAATCCACCTAATGACATTAGTGTAAATTATGAAGGTATTTTAACATGAAAGTGTATGCTAATACTTTAATAGTTAATTTAGTTATAACAATATTTAAAGAATGAAAAAATACAACACGAAGGAGAGGAAGAGCAAAATATCATTATGCTATCTTCTTAAGATGTAGAAGTAGCACTTTTGTTTTATTTAAAGGCTGAACTCAAGATTAAATAATGGACTAGAGATTGTTATCTTTAAAGATGAACAGCAAATGAGGGAAGAATGAAAGCAAGAAGGAGGGAAGGAAGGAAGGAAAGACAGACATGTTATCGTCATGAGATATAGAAGTAGCATCTGAGTGTGTCTTTGTTATTCAAAAGCCAGACATATAAGTTTACCATGGACTAGAAATTATTTTCTGTGAGAAAAACAAGAAATGAAGAACAAAAGAATGGTAAACAGAAGGAAAGAAAGAAAGAAAGAAAGTGGAGACGAAGAAAGCCGTATCATATTCATGAGATAAAAGTCGGACATTCTGATCGTATCATGGACTTGACATTCACTGAATGCCTGCTTTTTCATCGGCTGCCTATAGTCAATAAATAAAATAATAATTAAAAAGCCCTTGGGGTACTTTCAACCATACTCCCTTTACACATGAATAAATGTAAAGGGCATGATCTCTTTGAACTTGAACAAATACTAGTAAAGGGCATTCATCTCAAATGCCTGAATGCTGAGCCTGAATTAATGAATGTTTCATCCTCAACAGTTGCAGAGGTGCAAATGATCTGTACTGTGCTCGTTTATATGTACATATTTTATGAAAGATATATTGTACATTCAGGTTGCATTTTCTCTGGCATAATGCAATGGCCCCCTCAAAGAATGAAGAGTATAATGTGAGATTTTCACAGACTGTTTGAACTGCCATATCTTTAATAGCATATTATGAACTGTCATGAACAGTTTATATTGTTAGCATGCAAAGCCCTGATAGTGCCTTTAAACTATAGACCAGAACCTGCCCCTGACATAGTATAGGGAATAGTTATGAGAGATGTTTGTGCAAGAAGATCCATGCATATTTTGACATGTGTGCAGATGTGATTGTCAATTTCCTTCACCGCGAGGGATTTAGCGGTACATCGCATGGAAAACTATTATGAATGTACTTGATGTAGTGGACTAGGGCATAGGTTCGTCCATGCTGCTTGATTTGATCAAACTTGGAATGGCGGTATGCATCACATTGGTCTGTAAACTTGTGACACCACAACGGTGTGGATTGTCTGCGTGCAGGGAGCAAGAAGGAAATCAAATAGCTTAATATCTTTCTACTCACTTTAAGACATATTGAAGATAATGATGATATATATACTAGATTTATTTATCACCTAACTTAGTAAATACAGTACATGAGCTGCCATGTAATATTTTTGGATATTACATGGCACTGTTACATGGCAATCAGATGATAAAACAGTTGTTAACTTTTCTGTCGGGAAAATCATGGAATGTTCCCCTCGGGAATTTAAAATGCTATTTCTTAAAGAAAATAAGTCCCTCGACTACGTCTCGGGACTTATTTACTCTTCCCTCAATAGCATTTAAAATCCCTCAGGAGTGGAACATTCCGTGCTTTTCCCTCCACCACCAGTTAAAAACTGTATAAGAGCGCCTAATATGATTGATCATCATCTCTATTAACTCCTTGAGTGCCAAGCTCACATTTTTGCGAGTAACAATACATACAAATGCCATATAGCATTAAAATCCCTGGCACTCAAAGTGTTAAAAGTGCTTACAATATTATTACTCTGGTCATCGGACACAGCCACAATTGGATCTGCACATGACGTGCGTTTTCTACTCTCTTAGGAGCAAGGTATTCAGTCCTTTAAAATATAGGGGTGGGGCACACAGAGAATGTGTTGTAAGTTATATAATGCTGAAATTAAATTATTTCTACTCTTCCAACCATGGGTCAATTAAAAAAGCTTTATAGATAGGCAAATCTAAGTTACACTGTCTGGAACCCATATTCATGAAACCTTGCTACCTTAGTTTCATGCTGAATCTTTTTTGGATGATAGGACAAGATTTTATGAGTTAGCCTTTGTTACCTACTAAGTTAGCATTAGTTGGCAACTTAGAAAACAACAACATTCTTTCCACTATCATCCAAAAGAGCCTACATGTAAGTATGAAACTAAGCTAGTAGGGTTTCATGAATATGGGGCCCGGTACCAGCATCTAGATCCGTATCCATAACAATTGTAATATGCATCTAAAGTGTCTTTGCTTTTACAAACTAGACGATATTCTTGAATTCTACGCATATAAAATGAGATAATTAAACGGTCTGGAGTAGCGGTCTAACTGTTCTCAAGTGTTCTTGAAAATTCATAAATCACTATTCATCCATGCCAATAAATGACGCTACAGTACAGCACATCTAAATGTAGCTCTATAAACGTACACACACATACTGTGCATGTCCACATACAGGCACACAGACGCATATACACACACGCACACACACGCACAAACACACAAACATGTGAGCACATACACACAAACACGCACTCACACACACCCCCGCCTACACACACATGCACCTACACACACGCACACACAACAAAATTATTCAACAGTCTATTGGTGCCCTGTTTTGTAATATTATATCAGGTGTATACAGTCATATGGTAACAGAACATTAACTCTCTAATCAAACCCACTTTTTATTACCTGGAAATGCATCATCCCTACAGTGGACGTCCCTGATCACTCTTTTCAGCGAATTTAGATGCATAGAGGTGTTCGTTAACGATTGACATGTTGATATACTGCGATGATATGTAATTAGTTCTTACGTCATATGCAGCACGCGTATAAATAGACATATACATGTATATAGTAGAGGAGTTTTTTTGGGGAATGGGCAAACTTGTCTGCACTACCGACTGGTGAATATTTACTTCTAGGATAAAGGTTACAGTGATTTATACTAGAGACCTCTACAACATGAAATTAGATTACTTGAACTACATGTATGTAGATTTATTGTGAAATTAGTACAGAGAATTGATACAGGCCTAGATTTTTTATGTTAAAAAAAATACATTTTAAGTGATTATTTGATACAATTTTACTCTTTCAATAAAGCTGGTGCACACTTCTTTCCCCCACTCCTTTTCTTAATCTCTTTCTCTCTTATATTTGTTAATGCACATTTGTGCATGTCAAGTGCAGAGTGATTGTGGGAATGTATCCGAGGACCGGGGTAATGATAATACAGTATCTTTGGCATCGAGATATCGATGCGCTTTTATAAATATTCATTATTATTGTCAATTAATTTTGTATTGCAGACTTTAAGATTGTCAAGTATGGGGATGCTTCACCGTGGATGGCCAGGCTAGTTTTTGTACCGCCTATATCACAGCAAATGTGTATTTCACACAGTGCGCAAGGTGTTTGCAACATGGCACCACTCATCTGATTTACCAATCCTAACCACATTTAGGTAAATATTAAGTTGATGAATGATTTATAATGATATATTTCCCTTTTTCTGTATTTCTCCTCTATTTATACAGATTACTGATTCTGAATGAACAGGCCAAAGAGGAGAACCTACGCAGCCAATGTCTTGCCCAGCTACAGAGCTTAACCAGAAGGATTGAAGACTTGCCAATAACAGACAGTGTAAGTTAACGCTTTCATGATATGGTGCAGCGTGAAATGATTGATTATTAATGATAATAACAATAATAAAATATAATAAGTTATGATGGTATAATGATGATGATGGTGATGGTGATGGTGATGAAGATGAGGATGTGGGCGATGACAACGATGATGATGGAAATGGTGATGGTGATGATGGAATGTGCGTGATATAACATACCATACCTCTGGATTTCTATTTCTGATATTGTTAACCGGTTCAGATCTGGCCTAGAAAATTCTTGGGCTGAAGTCTACAGAGAATTCACGTCACAACTTATCATACTTGTAGTATGTTGTGTTTCCATCCATAATTTGATAAGGAATATTATAATTTAGGTAAAATAAATATGGTTTCATTTTCCCAAAACAATAATATTTTATCGCCAACCTTGATAAAGATGCAGAACTGAATTTAAAAGTTTCTCATTTTGTTTACAACCTTTGATTTGTATCACTATGCATTTTGTTATGTGATACTTCGTCCCTTTTTTCACTAAAGTCTGTGTAAATCGAATGAGGGCTGGTTCTCTAATCAAATATCCAGCTATAACGTATAATATGGCAGCAATTCTACCACCAAAGGACGTCTACAGCACTAGGGCTTTTACTGAACAGATACGTAAGAATATGAGTAGGTGCCATGGTGGCTAGTACTTGTGTAATGCAGTATGCCTCTTGAAATGATAGAATCAGAGAAAACTAAATGAATTCAACACATTCAGAAGTGAGAAAAAACTTTTTTTTTCTCCAGATTTGTCTTCGCTCGTAGAGTGGAAAGACATGCTTGCTATAAATACCAAGGTCAATAAACTGACAAATGAGATTGATATTGTGGTGAATTGAATAGCTGTGTGTGAAATCATGTCTCCTAGGAGCTATGGGGTACAGGCACTGTATTTCTATTTTTATTTATCATTTGGACTTGTATAAAGACTGACGTTGATTGAAATGGTCATTTGTAAATTTGATCCCCAAAATACTCTGGCTGGGGTCCATGGAAAAGTAAAAATAAAGCATTAATTTGATTTGAAAATGTTACAAAATTAATTTATAGATATTGTAAGTAACAATATTTTGCACAGGAAAAACTAACTTCAGCATCTCAATTTCTTATTTTTCATCTTATTATTTTCCAGTATTATGCAGTATTTCCTTCAGACAGCATACTTGAGTATGAGGCGCTCCGAGAGTTGATGCAAGAAAGAATGGGCTTGATAGAAGACATCTTTGCTCAGTACCTCACTCAAAGTTATTTCACGCAGCACCTACTTTCAGCAACAAGTAATATTATTTGTCATATCATCATTTTCCTTTATTTATTCAGTACTCGGTACATACAAACATGTCACAACGCCAGCTAGAGTACGAGGTGCGTCAGCTCCAAGACGTTGATGCAGGAACGGCTTGGCTCCGGGGAGGACATTTCTGCCTGGCACCTTACTTAACAAATCATGTATTTCACATAGCAACAACTTATTTCAGCATCTCAATTTCCTATTAATCACCACATTATTTTATTTTATTTTATGCAGTACTCACTACAGACCGACATGTCGCGGCGCCAGCTAGAGTATGAGGCGCGTCAGCTCCGAGAGCTGATGCAAGAAAGGCTGGGCTCCATGGAGGAAATCGCAGCCAGGCACCGGCTGCGCATGCAGAGACTCAGTGCCATCGAGTTTGAACTGAGACAGGTACAGGAACAACATCAACAACAGCAACAGCAACAGCAGCAACAGCAACAACAGCAACAGCAACAAATGCAGCCACCCACAAAAGCCTGGGAACACAACCCACAGGTAAATTGTTATTTACGCATTGCCGGCGGGAACCTGGTGGGCTATGTATTAATTTATATTGGGGTTGTGAAATCCAGAAGGGAACATGCAGGTTGACTGTTATTATCATTATCAAGTTGGTTTGGCTTGTCCATTTTTGGAACAAAGTCAATTACAGTAGTCACCACTTAAACAACATAGCGTGCTGCGAACTGAAGATTGGAACCACAAAAATGTTGCTTCTAAAGAATGTAAGATTAGGCAAAATTGTGTATGTTTCATTAAAGTATGGATACATTTTATTTCTAGTTTAACAGTCTAAAGAAAGAAAGGAAAATGTAACAATATGAGAATGAGATTTTCTAATAATGAATCTGCCTGTTCAATTTTCTAGTCCAATTTATTGTAACCTTGTAAGCCTGTTTTTAGAACAGTGTACACTATTTTGACAGGAGTTAGTTTTCATTACAATATATTAATTTGTTTTCTTGACCCTTTCATCATGACCCTGTAGGCCTCTATCTCCGACGATGCCTTGAGGTTAGTCTACAGTCCCAGTCTCAACATGGGCGGCGGCATGAGCAGTAAGCGGTCGTCGGCGAGTTCCCACGACTCAAACTCTCACGGCAGCCCCGCTACCAATCGGCGGGCCACTAGCCTGGTGCTCGACGCCAAGACGGATCTGGGTCTTGGGGGCTCCCCGCCCAATGGCCTCCGCACGAACACCACCATGTCTGGGCAGTCAACCACAGACAGTCCTTACATCCACCTGTCGAACGATGGATCGGTGCAAGGCAGTGGTACGATGCAACCGCAGCATCAACAACAACAACAGCAGCAGCAGCAGCCTCAACTTCCGCAGCATGCTGCCATGGGTGCCTCCACCACCTTACCGGGCAATGCCCCCTGCCCACCGAACTTCTTCAACGGGGCGTGGCCCTTCCTTACGAATCTGCATGGAGGAGGGGCGTTGAATGGGGGCGAGACGGTGGATCAGGTGCTGGGGAAGTTGCCCCCTGGTTTGGGTGGTTTGGGGGGTGTGGGTGCTGGTGGTGCGACCGGAGAGCAGGAGACGTCCAGTGTGATGAGCTTTGGATCCTCATCCTGCTCGGGCACTGGCCCCAGGAAGGGCTCAGGGAACGGTGCGCACAGCCAGCAGCTTGGAGTCAAGGTATGTCTCCTTGCATTTCATTTCATTTCTTTTTTTATTTTATTCAAACAGATCAACACAATTTATTTCAACACATGTTTTTACATAATGATCACTAAAATACAATGTAAATTAATGGATTGTTTAAATATTCATCATCTTCATGCTTATTGATGCTCATTGTTATAATGCCCAGTTACTAATGTTCTCCCATCCTTTCTCTGCCCCTCTATTTGCAGGTTGGGTTTGTGTACTCGCTGCTCTCCATGCTGGGGTCACATGACAGGGATGACATGGCCAGCACACTCCTCATGATGTCCCGCTCGGCTGACAGCTGTCTGGCAATGAGGCAGTCAGGTAATGTTTCCAAAAGATCTAGATACATGTACAACTCAGTCCTGCCTTAATCACACAAGTGAAGCCGAACGCACACAGAGCTGACTCGACCTGATCCAACTGACTGGTTTTATGTCAGGCTAGAGTCTGACTAATTAGTTGAGGCATGTTGAATCAACCCCAACTGGTTTCCAACTCGCTCCTTACTTGCAAAATCGGAGTTGTGAGGCATCGTTCACTTAACTTGTTGGAAAAAGAATTAAGACTATATAAATATATTTCTCAATTGTAAAGTTATTATAGTGATCTATTTACTTTGTAAAATTACACCAAAATCACTTGGAGCTTTCATATTTCCCTTGTACCTTGTTGTTTGGCTTGATGTAACAGAAGAATGAAATGGGTTTTGATTTTCAAATGTCCCCTTAAGTACGGATATATTTTATATGACTGAAGAAAAAACATTCAAGGAACGCTTTTTAATTGTACAAATGTCTGTCAGAAGCAATCAGCAGTAGGTGATTTTCCCCTTTTTTCATTAGGTAAAAAGATTTGTTTTCTATGAAGCTGTCAAAACTTCTGAAGTTAAAGGAATACTTTGAAAGGTTCTTGAGAATTATGTTGCAAATCAGAATTCATGTACATACCTGTGCTAGCATGGCCATGCACAGCATCTTGCACTAAAACTCTGCTGAGTAAATACAAATTTATCTTTGATATTCTATGATTTTTATGTTTCATAGGCTGCATACCCCTCCTCATCCAGATCTTTCATGGCACGGACCAGGAGTCTGTCCTGGGTAACGAGAAAGCCAGAGGGCTAGTGCCTGTGCAACCACTGCCCTGAACAACATAGTGCACCTAAACTTTGTCTAGAAGATGAATAATCTCTAAGCTATTTTACGATTTCTCTCTTTTTCTTATGTTTTGCAGGCTGCATACCCCTCCTCATCCACATCCTTCACGGCACGGACCAGGAGTCTGTCCTGGGTAACTTCAGGGGAAGCCAGAAGGCTCGCGCATGTGCCAGCACAGCCCTGCACAACATAGTTCATCTGAATCCCGACGAGAAACGGCGCAAGCAGGAGGGTCGCGTACTGCGTCTGTTGGAGCAAGTCAGGGCCTACTGCGACTCACTGGTGGACGTGGAGAACAAGGATTGTGGTGAGTGCCATTTGTTTTTATTGATTACTTGTTCGTTTGTTATTCCTCCAGATCAAATATCGTCCCTCCATCCCTAGATGGTTGTGATAGCTGTGTCAGTGACAGGGTCAGGCCCTCATTGATGTAGTCCATTCCGCATTCTCTCCCGAGACGTGGCCACAGCATGACAAAAAGAACTGATGCTCTAGATGCATGTGCATCCCGTATCCGTTCTTTTATGTCATGCCGTGGGCACATCTTGAGTAGAGAATAATTCCATTCAAGAGGCCTATTCATTGCTTTAGCCTCTCTAATCCTGGTTTAACCCATTGCCTAAGGAAACCTGTAAGGTCCTGTGGGGATTACCAAATCTAGTAGGTTAAAAGATGTTGTAAATCAGAATCGTACGATTGACGATTGTTTTATTTTAATTTTTTTTATTATTGTGGACATAGATTTGTATTTCAGAATGCATGTCAAATTGGAAATTGACATAAAAGGCATAAACTCAAAGAACTTATCACCCATTTCCATACAATATATTCAATGAATTACGCATTTAATGTAAATCACTTTCAATACATGCCTCTTTTGTATTTTGTTAGAAATTAAATATGAAATATATATTCATCAATATTTTGTTCACTTTGCAGGCACAACCAAATCTTCTCTCCCAATGGACCACAACCCTGGCCCGGCAATGGCTGCCCTCATGAAACTGTCTTTTGATGAGGAGCATCGTAGTGCAATATGTCACCTCGGTAAGAAACTAGAACCCGTATTTCTCAAAGATTTAAAATTAAACTCTGTAAGGAGTGAGTTTATGTTACTTGCCAACTGTGTATATCCATGTAAGCCTTTGTTAGCTACTAAGTTGCATCATAATAACCAGGAGAGTTTTGTCACTAAATACTGTTTGATTCCATTTCATTAGAAGAATTTTTTTTTTTACTAATTTATGTTTCAAATGTTAACCATTATTTCAGTCAAATCAGTACTATTTCAAGTACATGTACTTTTATCAGTTCACAGTATATTTTAATAGTCATTATAATGTTCTCTGCTTTAATAATTGGGGAGACTTACTGCCTACCCAATTAACAGGATGACTCCCATTATGTTGAAAAAATTTCCATGAATATGTGAAAAATGTTTTGTCAAAACACCCATTTAGATACCCAATTAACAGAAGTCCCACTTTAAATATTACCCTATTATCCAGAAACAACTTTATTGTGTAATATTGATATTTTCTTACAATCATCATCTTTTCCTTTCCCTTCCCAGGTGGCCTTCACGCAATAGCTGAACTGGTGCAGGTGGACTATGAGGTCCATGGCAGCAGCAGTGACCAGTACACGGTGACCCTGAGGCGGTACGCCGGGATGGCCCTCACCAACCTCACCTTCGGAGATGTCACCAACAAGGCCCTGTTATGTTCCATGAAAGGGTGCATGAAAGCCCTGGTGGCCCTGCTAAGTGCAGAGAGCGAGGACCTCAGGCAAGTGGCGGCCAGTGTTCTCAGGAATCTGTCCTGGAGAGCCGACATGGCCAGCAAGAAGGCCCTCAGGGAAGCAGGAGCAGTCGGCGCCCTGATGTCCTGCTCGCTGGAGGTGAAAAAGGAATCAACGCTGAAGAGCGTGCTCAGCGCATTGTGGAATCTCTCGGCGCACTGCACGGAAAACAAGGCTGACATCTGTGCCGTAAGTGGTGCGCTTGAGTTCCTGGTGAGCTCCCTCACCTACAGAAGTCCCACAAGAAACTCTGCTGTCGTGGAGAATGGTGGTGGGATTCTAAGGAACGTGTCCAGCCATATAGCAACGAACGAAAAGTACAGACAAACTCTACGCAAACACAACTGTCTGCAGATTCTCCTTCACCACCTCAAGTCATCCAGCCTTACTATTGTTAGCAATGCATGCGGAACCCTTTGGAATCTCTCCGCAAGGAACAAGGCTGATCAGGACCTACTGTGGGAACTAGGTGCTGTTAGCATGCTGAAAAACCTGATTAATTCCAAGCATAAAATGATCGCCATGGGGAGCTCGGCTGCTCTGAGAAACCTCATGGCTTCACGCCCTGATGTCCTTGCAACGGCTGATGGCCAGAAGGACGGCATGCCTGGACTCCATGTCAGGAAGCAGCGAGCGTTGCAAGCAGAGATAGACAAGAACCTCAAGGACACTTATGCCGAGATGGAGGGTAGGACAGACCAGCACGGGATGCTGCAGAACCAGCAGCAACGGTCGTCCCTCAGGAATCACACCCACCGACCCAGGCAGCAGAACGGGCCAGACTACTCCCCCGTGCCCCAGCGCATACCCATCTGGAATCCCAACGCGACCCCGCTGCCAGACTCTCTCATGAACAGCCAACAGAGGGCGCAGTCACCCAGTACCAGGCACCATGGCAATGTCATGCATGCAGTAGACATTGTGGCAGATGAGACGTCTTTTGAAGATGGAAAGGGCAGCAGTGACAGCCACAGTGGATCAAGTCAGCCTGGATCGGTGGAGAGTAGTCCAGGAAAGCCTCATGCAAACAGCCGGATAGCACAGGTAAGATTGATTTCTTTTTTCCATGCTATCGTTAACTTTGGCAAATGGTTTTTAATATAAGGAGCTGTACTATAAGGAATTATCTGTTAAAGCTTCAGAAAAATTGGGTCCAGAATGAGAAAATGATGACTGTTTGACTGAAATTTGCCACATTGACTGAAATAACAATTATTTGTAAAATGCCATCAGCTATCATGTGACTGTGCGATATTAAAAGTGCACCTGTAAAGTGGCAGATATTGCCCAAAATGACATTTGAGACTTCAATCCTGTACCAAAATCAGTGTAAGATATGTCCGAATGATGTGTGAAAGTTTCATTGAAAAAGAACACTGCTTTCCTGGTTAAAAAAGCGAAAATATGCGTCGGCTTTTACAACAAATTACTGTATGATGTTTATGACCATTCATTAATGCTCTTGCGCTGAATGATAGATATCGTCATACTAAATAGGCATTTGAAAAAATCTAACCCTATTTTATTCTTCTCTTACCATCTAAGCTAAACAACACGGTAGAAGAGAAACGAGGAAGCTCCAAGTAATTTTCGTGGAGTTAGACACTTTACAGGCATCCCTTTAAGGACTACCTACAATATGTTTTTTTACATTTTGTTTGAAAAAAGTAAAAATGCAAATTACACCCCAAAAAATTGTCAGCTCTGTCATTAGAGTCACAGAAGATAGAGCGGCAAAGAAATTGCCATTTCAGTCATTGTGAATTTGGTCTTTACTGTGCAAATATGTACATTATATACCTCTCATTCTGCTTCTTTCTCTGATAAGTTAATTTTAAAAATCCATGTTTGTTTTAAATTAAAAACAATATTTCAGTGACTATGAATATTTTATTTGAAGAACAGTATAATTAAAATACCTTTAGATTTGCTGAGCTTTATAACAATGTATGCTACTGCATTCCAGAATGGATTAGAAGAATTGAGTACTTCATGTTAAATTGAAGAAACTGTTTTTCACTTGGTTTAAAAGTCAGAATGTTCTGTTATTCTTTATGCCATTTCCCTACAGACTCTTTATTCTTTAAAATATAGATTTACATGTATATGTTTATTAAGAACAGCAAAATACAAACTGAGTTTACACATTAATTAATTATGGAATCACTGTGAATTATGTCACTTGGTCATTCATTCAGTTTACAAGTCATGAAGTCTTATAGTAATATTAATTACTTTTCTATCATTTCTCACTAATTTTCATTTTAACAGATTATGCAGGAAGTAGCTCAGGCTGGACTGTCAAGTGAGCCAAGTCCCGGTGGAGACAGTCCAAGACGAGCGGAGACCGCAGAGAGCAGGTTCCAGTCCCGAAGCACCCACCAACAGAAACCTACATGTCCACGGTCCAGCTCCTTCACCCACATGCCACCTGAAGGGTCAAACCTCTCCAGCCGCTCTAACTCCTACTCCTTTGGCTTCGAGGGGAGTCACGGGATGGTGGTCCGGAGGTCTTCAACAGAAAGCATCAACAGTATTTCCAGCGACATCTTCCCCGCTGGCATTCACGAGCGGATGGCCCACAACAGACTCCAGATGGACCATTCGCAATCCGCCGATAGCTCGCTCAACATGCACGAAACGAGGCGGAATCTTCAGGCGACGACGGCCCTGGTGCATTCTGCGGACGAGGCCTTTGGCACAAATATGGACTCCACAACAGATTACAGTTTGAAATATTCGGAGGAACATCTGCCTCCGGCGTTGCAGAGTCCCAAGCGAGCACCACCTAAAGAGCATGTTTGTGCCTCAAGTAACTCTCAAGATGGTCATGCTGGAGAGCAGAGTGATGAGACCTCTTCCCAGGCGTGTCAAAAGTGCAATTCACCTCACAGGCCGCGTGAGGGCTTAGCCGTAGGGTCCACGTACATAGCACCCCAGCATCCTCAAACATTTCCCCAGAAGTATTCAGAACAACAAGCGTCAACATCTCATCATGGTGCCATGGAAGCTTTACCAGCGGCGGGAATGTACCCCAACAGGAGCAATTCTGAGCCATTTGCACATGATGATGAGAGGCCCACAGACTTCTCCCAGAGGTATGCCAACGATATGTCACATGGGGAGGACACGGAGCGATTCGGTTTTGTTGAGACCACTCTAGAGACAAATACAGGTGGGACTGTTTACATGAGCAATGATTTACCAGAAGTTCAAGAAATAAGTTACAACACCTCATCAAACCAAGAAATTCCTTCCAGTCTGGCCTCACAGTTTGGGTCAGACCACGGTGGCTCTCGTCATTCAATAGCTTCGAGTCATCAGGAAGAAGTAGAAGTGCCTGCTGCGAGCCATGAAGACAATATAAAGACGTACTGCGTAGAGGGTACACCAGGCCCGATATCTCGCTGCTCCTCACTTAGTTCCCTCGATCTCAATGATGAGCTGGATGTTATTGATGAAAAGGAAACAGCTGAATGTGATCAGTCTCTGAGTACTGAAGTTCGATCCACCACTCCTCCCGGTGAGCCTATTCAACTTCAAGAAAAGTCAGAAGAGAAGCATGTCCTCTTGCAGCTTCCATCTGATGTCCATCATCACGATGAAGTTCAGGAGACACCACTTGTCTTCAGTAGATGCAGTTCTGTGTGTTCCTTAAGCAGTGATGATGTCCCGGACATTGGTGATGATATCAGCTCCATATACACCAACAGCCGAGCGGCCAGTGGGTTTGTGAGCCCCAGTGAACTCCCGGACAGTCCCAGTGACACCATGCCGCCAAGTCCAAGGAGGATGTCGCAAAGTGGTATCCTGAAGGATATGCCACCCATCGCTCCGAAGCTTCCAGAGATGGAAGAGAAACCAACCATGTATGCAACAGAAGGCACACCCATTGATAACTCCTGTGCCACAAGTCTCAGTGCATTGACCATCGATGGAGACATCAAAGCCACCGTTACAAAACGTCTCCTTCCTCCTGGTGAGGCTTGTGCCTTGACAGAGGAAGACGAGGACACGGAAAAAGAAATAAACTTGGAAAAAGGGATGGACCATGATAGCAATGAGTTCTCAGAACAGGAACAGAATTTACTTGATGAATGTATCAATGCTGCAATGCCTGTTAGGAAGAAAGGGATACCCAAAGCCAGCAAATTGAAGTTCAAGAAAGATAACTCCATAAGGAAAATTCCTGTCAGTCAGAAGCAATCGTCCCACAAGCATGTCAGTTTTGAAAAACCACAAGAGCAGCAAGATGCGCCAAAATCATTCTGCACAGAGGATACGCCAGTCAACTTCTCAGCTGCGACTTCACTTAGTGATCTCAGCATTGACGATATCGAGATTGAAAGTGCCTCTGATGGCAAACTCAGAATTACAAATCCTGACAGGAGCATGATGGAGAAACCAGAGGGTGTGGAAACCGATGATCAGGTCCAACTTTCATGCGATTTGCTGACGTGCATGGATGACGCCACATCAGAAACGAACTCTGTGACCAAGGAAGCTGAAGATTCAATGCTGCAGGAATGCATCAACTCGGCCATACCCAAATCAAAGTCGGGCAAACCACGCTCGTCACTTCTTGCCAAGCATAGGTCTCCAAGAAATGTGGGCAAGTTCCGATCACCCAAGGGTGTTGCACCACGCAAAAGGATGCCCACAGCTGATGTCAGACACAAGAGTCCCTCTCCTATTCCTGAGATGAGCTCTGACACTCGGTCCACATCGAGTCAGGAACGTAATCAAGAGTGGGGTACCAGTCCATCTCCACCCGACGATACTGTCACAACATACTGCATAGAAGGGACACCAGGAATATCCAATGCAACATCCCTCAGTGATCTAACCTCGCCAATCGACTCTGAAGATGTCAATGGAAACATCACCACACAGAATTTGCGACAACAAAAAACTGTACTCAATGCAGAAAGCATGGGCAGCACACCGTCAGATACTCCTCAAGTTTTTGCTGTGGAAGGAACACCATTAAATTTCTCCTGTAATGGTTCTCTGAGCTCACTTAGTTGCGATGAGGATACTGACTTGTCAGCGGCCAAGGCGCAGATGAGGAAGGAATCTGGCAAGAGGAAACAGGATGGCAGAGTGCTAAAACAACCTCTAGTCCAAAAGCAGAGAGCTACGTTTTCAAGCCCCCTTGAACAAGTACAAAGTTTTGAGACATATGGCAGCCATGATGAATTTCATGATCCATCCAAAAACATGATGGAACCTTTGGACTCACCAAGAGTGTTTGCTGTTGAAGGGACTCCGGGAATCATATCTAGAGCGGACTCACTCAGTTCCCTTAGTTGTGATGATGAAGACGAAGAGCCATCCCGTTTGCTCCATGTAGATCAGATGCAACAAGCTGAAAAGAGTGCCAAAGAGCGATTAGCAGAGAAGACGAGATCTTCTAGAGCAGTTGGTAGTAGGATGAATCATCTAGGAGAAGGATCAATGGCAATGAGGCGATTGAGTTCTGAAGAAGCGCCCTTGAGCTATGCAGTGGAGGACACACCAACCTGTTTTTCTCACAACTCTAGTCTGAGCGCACTTAGTGACAATGAGGAAGAATGCCAAGATGTCACAGAGTCCTGGCAAAATGATGCACATGTCCAGTCAGAGACTATGGGTAAGAGTGGAATAGAGAAGGACTCTAGGAGAGTATTTGCCACAGAAGGCACCCCAGTATGCTTCTCCAGGAATAGTTCTCTAAGCTCTCTTGACGCAGAGTCTGGAGACGATGCTGAAAGTGAACAAGCCTTGTTAGATGAATGCATCACATCTGGCATGCCTCAATCCAAAGGAAAACCAGTCAAGAGAATTAATGGCAAGATCATCTCTGGTGGCCCACCTGCAGAGAACAATAGTCAAACTAGCAAATCTCTTTCTCAGGAGACTAAGGATAATGCAGCAAAGCCTTCAGTGCGGAAAGGTCCGAGGATCTCAAAACCTTCAGAGAGTGTTGAGGAGAAATCTGTGACTGAGGAGGAAGATGAAACAAAAGGAATTAAAGGTGGGAAAAAGGTTTACCGTAGTCCTATAACTGGGAAAATTCGTTCTATCACTCCACCAAAGAGTACTATGCCTCCCAAGAGTCCAGTGTCAACCCGAGGTGGTTTGACAAAAAGTCCAACTTCAGCAACAAGAGGGAGGGGTGCTGTGCGAGGGGCAAGAGGGGGTGCTACCAGGAGTGCATCTGCTACCCCACCAAGGAGCACAACACCAAATGGCAGGGGTACGCCACCAAGAACAAGCACCCCACCCCCAAGAACATCAGCAAGAACATGTACTCCACCGAGAACTACCTCACCGCGGCCTGGAACTCCCTCCAGACTAACACCATCTCCAAAGTCTTCACCTACAAACAAAATGGTCACCCCTCTGCGCAATGTCACCAATTCTGCAAGGAGCATTACACCTCCGAGAACTGGCAGGAAGTCATCTTTTGATTCTCAAAAAGATGGAGACTCTGTTAGCGATACATCGTCCATTAGGTCTTCAGCCAGCAGCAATTTGAGCAATATTCCAAAGCCAAGACAAGGCAGACCGACCAATATTCCATCAGCGAGGACAGTTTCTTCTCCCAAACCTCCAACTGGTCGAGGATCCCCTGCTGTTACTAGGTCTCCGGCATCAAAGTTACCTCTTGGTACAAACAGATCAGCAAGTCCTAAGTCCAAAATTGCCGTTTCAGGAAGATCAGGTAGCTCTCCTGTAAATTCCTCATCCAAACTCACAACGGATAATGTGAATCGTCAGTCAGATGATTTGGCCACTCAGATGAACTCACTGAACATCCAGAATGGGGAAGGCGAAACAGGTGCAGAAAATGGAGACCGTCCAGTCTTGTTGAAACAGTCAACCTTCACCAAGGACAGTGCTTCTTTGCCAGAACAGACACCAGAGACTAATCCATTAAGTGGAGATGAAAAAGTCTTATCTCCCGTACAATCTGAAGAGGCTCCGTCGGTGACTGGAAGTGAATCAAGTGTGCCTTCCATGAAAGGTGGATGGAGAAGAACCAACGCGCAGGCCTCACAGGAGAGTCTAAAGTCCCCATCAGGAAATAAGCCCATGAATAAGCCCTCAAGTGCCTCAAAGACTCCTCCCAAGTCATCAAATATATCTTCATTGAAGACCCAAACAAATGTAACCAACCAGAAAAAGAATGCATCAATAAGAAGATCAGAGTCTCCATCTAGACTCTCAACCACTTCTCAGCGCTCAGAGTCTCCCTCAAGACGATCAACAACATCTTCCCAGAGCTCAGTTACCAAACAGAGGACTACTCCATCGAGTAAAGGTGGATCGATATCTCAGAGATCAAACTCACCCGCTTCAAGAGTTAATACTGGATTGCAGAAGTCTGGTCCTGCAGGCAGACGTTCAGCTTCCCCAGCTGGGCAGAGGAATAGCCCCAGTCCAAGTACTACCCGCTCAAGCACACCAACAAAGTTTCATACTACCCCTAGAGCTAATGTGAATGGAAATAAGCCAACAAATTCTGGAGACAGACAGGGGTCACCTTCTCCAAGAAGCACAGCTTCCCCTAAACCAGGAACATCTACTAGGAACGCAAGGAATACGTCTGGAAATCGACAGGCGATAGCTGTAGCTGAAAAGAATAGCACTTCAAAGGACTCAAATTCTGCGGAAAGTCCATCCAAGTTTGGAACATTTACAAAAAAGAAAGGGGCTTCCATCGCATCTTTAAGCCAAAATCAGAAAGAGGACAATAAAGGAAAGGTAGAGGTGGTAAATGTTGCTCAAAATGAACTTTCCTCCAGTGAAGAGGGGAGGACAAAGCAGCGGCCTAAAGATCTATGTAAAGAGTTGAACATTCCTGTCAAGAATTGCGGAGGCAAAATCACATCTCCGACTCGAGAAACTGCTGAAGGAGATGGGATCTGGATGAAGAGAGCAGATGATGAAGTTGGATCTTTAAAAGACTGTTCAATGAGCGTACGCTCCTTCTCATGCCACAGCAGTTCTTACAGTCTGAGCAGCATCTCAACCGTTCCCACAACAGGCAGCCTTTCGCGGCAGAGGTCGGTCCAACCTGATGTGGCGAGTGGTAAAAAATCCCCCGCTGTCTTATCTAGGAAGAATCTCTTTTCATCACTCAATAAGAATTCCAATTCTAAATCTTCCAGCAAGTCCAGCCTCAATTCCTCAAAGAGTGGTGGGAAAACACCCAAGCTGCAATCAAAGCATAAGCATGAAAAGGATGAAAAGAAGGACCCCAGTTCTCCAGAGAAGAAAACGGAAAAGAAGCGCTTCTCCTTTCTAAAGTTGATCGGTGGGAAGAAGTCTGACAGCGACGGCGAGGGAAAGGAAAAGAGCAGGGGGTTCTTCTCCAGGAAGGAGAAAAAGTCTCCCAAACACTTGAAGGTTCAGACGAAGAAGCGATCGGAATCAGAGTCCTCAAGTGATCAGGTCCTTCCCAGCCCCCCACTGGCGGAGCTGGAACCGGAGCTGGATGTGACAGGCGCAGATCTGAACTTTGACAGGCGTCTGGACGAGCTGGAAGCCTGGGACAGCGACAATGACATCGACAAGGAGGAGATGCCGGATGAGTTTGTGGAGTGGGACAGTTGCAGCGACATCATGAAGGAGGAGATGCCGGAGGAATTTGAGAGCTGCTCCGAGGTGGACACAGACCCCTCCACTCCACTTAGTCCTGGGCTGAAGGCACCGCCGACCAACCCTCAGCATAGGGACTACCCAAACTTGCAAAGGGGGTACCAGCCCCCAAGAGGTGAAAACATGGATGTGTCCTCAAATAATCAGTACAAGGACCTTCCTTTAAACGGACTATCGGGGGACTGCATGTCCCCCGACAATAACGATGAAGATATGTGTGAGGAGCAATACTTCTACTCTGAGAACCGCCTCAACTCCTTCATTCGCATTGAGAAAAAGGGCAATGAGTCTGAAGGCACATTCGTGGAAGGCGAGGTCAATTCTTGCCACACGCCGCAGCCCCAGCGAAGTAGGAGCTTGTCGGACGGGACGGGGGAGAACTCGCCCCACCGCCCCCAGAGACTGAAACTTCCCCAGAAGCCTTTCGGTGTCCATCGGGGTGATGACTCCCCGTCGTCAACGGCTGTGCCTGTCCTGGTGTCCCCTTACAACTACAGCCCCAATCCCAACCGGAAGGGGGACAGCGAGGCTATCTGCTCGGAAAGCGGGTTGGGGTTTCAGAAGGACGACAGCAGTCGTAGCAGCTCCGAGATGGTCAGCCCAACGGGCTCTCGCGTCACGACCGTATGACATAGAATCAAATCATAGGTAGGGTCATGCATCATGACCTTGGGCTTATGGCAGTAGATCTTTACATCAGCTGGGTCACTTGTCATAACGGTATGACATTATATTAAATCCAGATGAAACAGCGTGTTACACTTGTTCAAGGTAGGATCGAACTGCGTGTTAAGTCACGCATCATGACTGTTTGACATAGAATCAAATCTTAGGTAGGGCCATGTATCATGCCCTAAGGCGTAAGACAGTGGATCATAACATCAGCTGGGTCACTTGTCATTACGGTATGGCATTATGTAAGATCCAGAGCTTGATAATACGGTGCAACACAATTGTTTAATGTAGGGCAAAATTGAGGCATGCATCAAGACTGTAGGACAGAGGATGAAATCATTACTAGAGTAAAATGTCTTGTGACAAAATGTCAAATCACGATTAGCATCTATCCTAAAAGTATGGCACTGGATCGATTCACTAGAATGGCTATTATTTTTACCACTGCATTATTATATTGCGTAAATCCAAAATTTAGTGCAACGGCGTGTCAGAACCATTTTATGCAGAATAGCTTCATGAGCAGAGTTAACAAATATTTTGGCCAGACACCATCATTATTAGTGCAATTTATAAAGGTAACTATTTTGCTGTAAAGAAAAATGTTAATCTCTATTTATTTAGTACACAAAGAGATGAGGCTTACAACACCAGGGGGTGTTTCACAAAGATCCTAAGTTGAACTTAACTCTAAGTTGGACTTAAAAAGTATGGAAAGCCATTAGTTTCTTTGAAAAATTGTTGTTAAAGTGCTTTTTCAAAGGCATAAAATGTTGATTCAAATCATTAATATTTTCTATTATCAAGGAGATTTCATGTTATTGATGCAACATTTATAAAAATTATAAAATCCTTGCTTTGATGCTTTTGAATATATTGTATTCCAAGGCTGCAAATGGCTTTCCATAATAGTTAAGTCAAACTTAGAGTTAAGTTCAACTTAGGATCTTTGTGAAACACCCCCCAGACTACATTGCAATCAAGTAATCTCATCTAACTGTCATGATTTCATATTTATTTAAGCAACCTTTGGATATCGAGAACAGTAAAATTATTAGTTATTACGAAACAGTAATGTGTGAAGAAAAAGACAAAGCATTTGACTGATTGGACATGGGGGAAAAAAAAGCTAATACATGAACTTATATTGTATATACCAGTATGTTTCATTTGCAATGGTGCAAGTATACAGAAAATTAGATTTTAAAAAACAACAACAGTTGACAATCATGTGAAAAAACAAAATTTGCATTCGTTACAGTGTATTTCGTGTATTGTGAAAGAGCGTTTTGGTAGTCTAATATACCTACATGTGGTTCGTATTTGCAATGTAAATCGTAAATGAATGTATGAAGATTTATTGAGCGTCTTATGCTTTTTTTCAGTATAACCACTGCTTAACTATGTATTATTCTGATTCAAAACTATTTTTGTATTCCTACGCAGAATATAAGTGCAATGATAAATATTTAAAGATATGCTGAGACCCGGCGTGATGATATAAAAGGTTTCTGCTGAGAGAATATGTTTGACGTTACATTTTGTAGCCAACTTTTTGTATTCACTTCAATGAATTGCCGAGAGAATATGTTTAATGTTACATTTTATAGCTAACTTTTTGTATTCACTTTGATTAACTTTAAGATAACGAGCCCTCATTGGCAAAGTACTAAAATGCCCAGAATTGGTTTGTTACTAAACCCCTCAACAACAAAAAAGTTCCGCATTTCAAGTTTGAAACTTCATATCACTCTTATCTCTTTATTATCTTACATGAATTTGGTATCATTGAAAAGCTTGTTTATTCCCCTTTACATTGATGCATTTAACGCTCAAACTTGAATTGCGGGACTTTTTTTGAGGGGTTTAGCTCAAACGCTCTCATCTACATTATATTCTTATATTAAGATTTCAAACTTCTCAGAAACTTCTCAGAAGTTATTGCCTGTATGGTATTCAAACTTGTATTCTTCTTGAACTTTGGGTTTCATATTTGCAATTTGAATGTCTCTTCCAAGTTTGGAATGGTTCGGAGAAAAAAGCACTTGTAATTGTAACAACCATATTCGTGTACTTTCTAATCACCTAGACCACTGAAATTATAACTTTAAAACTTTTTTTGTAAAAGGCAATGTGTCACCACACATGCAATACATGCATTCTGTCTTATACAGTCAAACCTGCTCTTTTGTATTTTGGGGGGCACATGCCCCCCCCCCCTCCACCTGTAGCTACGCCATTGTATCTAGGGTTACCCATTGCTTTAAGTGTGTGTATCTGTCATGTATACAAGAAGGGTTTTTTTTCCCCTTCATTTATACCTTGATAGACCATTTCTTATTTTTACATAGCTAACTTTTTGGT
>JBAMJV010001518.1:0-118061 GCA_037951105.1 Echinarachnius parma | reverse complement strand
CAGGGGATATTTTGACTTTTTAGGCAAAAAATTTAAAATGCTTGAAGACTACTTTGAAAAAAATCTGAATAGGTTTTTAAAAAGTTGTTGATGATATCTCTATTGAATCATTATTTTCAAAACATTAAATGCACAATTTTGTATGAAAAATGGCTAAAACCAATAATTTTTTTAGAGAGCACCCTCTTGAGTTGTAACGGCTCTTTTTGAATGATAATAGGGGTTTTAATACGTGTGGTTTACGGGTACACCATGTGAGATGGGTGGATTGGTAAGCCCTGAAAAGGACTATGGTAGTCCTAGAAAGGACTGTTGGTGTAGTTCTGAAAAGAACTGTTGGTATTCTTTCTAGGAGAGTTCTAAAAAGAACTGTTGGTAGTCCTAGAAAGGACTGTTGATAGTCCTAGAAAGGACTGTTGGTAGTCCTATAAAAGACTGTTGGGATAGTCCTGAAAAAGACTGTTGGTATTCTTTCTAGGAGAGTCCTAAAAAGGACAATTGGTAGTCCTAGAAAGGACGGTTGTTAGTCCTAGAAAGGACTGTTGTTAGTCCTAGAAAGGACTGTTGGGATAGTCCTGAAAAGGACTGTTGGTATTCTTTCTAGGAGAGTCCTAAAAAGGACAGTTGGTAGTCCTGAAAAGGACTGTTGATAGTCCTAGAAAGGACTGTTGGTATTGCGAGGAGAGGGTGGATGGTAGGAGGGACTCAACGTTTCGAATAGGTTGACTATCCGTCGTCAGGAGTGGGGATCTGTTGGCGTGCGCGGCTTTAAGGCTAGGGGTTGCGGACGCGGGTGACGTACTATCGATTAGGAGCGCTATCGGCGACGCGTTGTGTGTGCTGCCGACGCTGGCGGCGCTGTAGTCTCTCGGCTCGCTGAGTGCGGACGTGGGTGACGCAAGGCTGCTCTACGGGTGGCGGCGTTTGATACTCGGCTGGCTGGCTGGCTGGCTGTTGACGCTGGCGGCGCTGTAAACTCTCGGCTCGCTGGTCGCGGACGTGGGTGACGCAAGGCTGCTCTGCGGGTGGCGGCGGTTGATGTTCGACTGGCTGGCTGGCTGGCTGTTGACGCTGGCGGCGCTGTAATCTCTCGGCTCGCTGGTCGCGGACGCGGGTGACGCCAGGCTCTTCTGCGGGTAGCGGCGGGTGGTGTACGGTTGGCTGGCTGGCTGGCTGTTGCATTTCTGGCTGTTGCATTTCGGTGTGCTGGTTGCGGATTTGTGTGGCGCTTGTGTGGATTTGTGTGGCGCTAGGCTGCTCGGTTTCCTCTGTGGGTGGCGGTGGGTGATGTGTGGCTGGCTGTGTAGTCTGTGTCGGCGGTCTATTTGTGTCCTTGTTGATGAGTGGTTTCCCGATGTCGCTGATGTATAATCCTGTATCTTGAGGTACTGTGTTGTGGCGGTGAATTTCGATGGCTTCTCGGATGCGGCGTGTGTTCCAATGTTTGATGGTGGTGATGAGCTTGCTGTCGTCCCATTGAATGACGTGTTCATGCTGTTGTGCGTGCTTGACGATGGCTGAATAGGGGTTTTACTTAGTCGTTTGTAATTGTGTATACTTTTCGAGCATGGTGAAGTTATAACTATTATTTTGTACCGTAATGGTGCAGGTATGACCAATACTCAACTATCCCTTTAATGAAAACTATTTGTTTCTTCTTTTTCTTTCATCTTTTCAGGCAAGAGCCAGATTAAGATGCTCCAGGAACTGCTCAACGTGAGCGAGAAGAAGATGCAAGAAAAAGAGGTAGGCTTGACAGCAGGCTATTTATTAATGCAGTGAAACCTCACTATAACAAGGTCCTTGGGACTATAACAATTACTATGTTATATCATGAGATGCAAGAAAAGGAGGTAGGCTTGACAGCAGGCTATTTATTAATACAGTGAAACCTCACTATAACGAGGTCCTTGGGACTATAACAATTACTATGTTATATCATGAGATGCAAGAAAAGGAGGTAGGCTTGACAGCAGGCTATTTATTAATACAGTGAAACCTCACTATAACGAGGTCCTTGGGACTATAACAATTACTATGTTATATCATGAGATGCAAGAAAAGGAGGTAGGCTTGACAGCAGGCTATTTATTACTACAGTGAAACCTCACTATAACGAGGTCCTTGGGACTATAACAATTACTATGTTATATCATGAGATGCAAGAAAAGGAGGTAGGCTTGACAGCAGGCTATTCATTAATACAGTGAAACCTCACTATAACGAGGTCCTTGGGACTATAACAATTACTATGTTATATCATGAGATGCAAGAAAAGGAGGTATATAGCTTGACAGCAGGCTATTTATTACTACAGTGAAACCTCACTATAACGAGGTCCTTGGGACTATAACAATTACTATGTTATATCATGAGATGCAAGAAAAGGAGGTAGGCTTGACAGCAGGCTATTTATTAATACAGGGAAATCTCACTATAACGAGGTCCTTGGGACTATAACAATTACTATGTTATATCATGAGATGCAAGAAAAGGAGGTAGGCTTGACAGCAGGCTATTTATAACTACAGTGAAACCTCTCTATATAACGAGGTCTTTGGGACTATAACAATTACATTATATCTAGGCCCCGTTGCAGAAAGAAATACAATAGATTGTAAGTTACAATTAATTGTGACCGGCTATAGTAATACCCTGCACTTGTCTGTAAAAATCAAAATGTAGATTTTCATACCTTTAGAAAGGTTTCAATACAAGCTTTCATTTGATGCTTTGTTCAACAAATTGGTCAATAATTAGCGAAGATATGATTATTTCAATTTTACAATCATAAGTCTTTTACACACATTATGTGAACTTAAAATGCCCATTTCTTCAAAACATGAATTACCGAAAAGTGCAGGGTTTTGCTATAGCTGGTCACAATTGTCAGTCAGAAAATGTGCGCATTTCAACCAAAAACACTAAAGACCTTTCTGTGCCAGTGGGCACTTAGGGTGGCACTTATCTCCCTTTCTGTAGCCCTATAAACACATTTGCTACAAGTTGGGTTAGATACAGAAAAGGTGCTTGTCCTCTTGTAGCCCGTTGCTTTAAACTTCCTTTCTTCATTCTATAAATGCTGAGTGCATGACTAGAAGGCAATTGGTACCATTCTCAAAGTCTTTTGTATGATAGGGCCAGGGATCAAGCCCCACCTAGAAAAAAATAGTTAGTTTACTTTAGTGCCCTTCCATAAAGGCATTAATTTGACCATTAATTGATCATGTTTTTTCCCCGTTGTTTCACTTTCAGAGGAAAATGGCAGAAGAAGTGGCCCTGGCACAGAGCGAAAAATCTGGCCTGGAGTGTCAACTGGAGATGGAGAAAGGGAGGCAGGAGGGCAGGATCTCTGAGCTCCGCACACAGCTCCAGGAGGCATACAATGCCATGGAGGAGACTGGAGCTGGCTCCAGTGACTTGCTGAAGGAGAAAGAGGGGAGACTGGAAGAAGCACAGAGGGAGAAGGAGCGATTGATGGAAGAGCTTGACAAGCTCCAGGAGGCATACAATGCCATGGAGGAGACTGGAGCTGGCTCCAGTGACTTGCTGAAGGAGAAAGAGGGGCGACTGGAGGAAGCACAGAGGGAGAAGGAGCGATTGTTAGAAGAGCTTGCCAAGCTCCAGGAGACCTACAACTCCATGGAGGAGGCAGGAGCTGGCTTCAGGAACTTGCTGAAGGAGAAAGAGGAGGAAGCACAGAAGGAGAAGGAGCAATTAATAGAAGAAGTTGCCAAGCTCCAGGAGGCATACAACACCATGGAGGAGGCAGGAGATGGCTCCAGTGACTTGATGAAGAAGAAAGAGGAGGAAACACAGAGAGAGAAGGAGCAATTGTTAGAAGAGCTTGCCAAGCTCCAGGAGGCATACAACACCATCGAGGAGGCAGGAGCAGGCTCCAGTGACTTGATGAAGGAGAAAGAGGGGAGATTGGAGCAAGCACAGACGGAGAAGGAGCAATTGTTAGAAGAGCTTGCCAAGCTCCAGGAGGCATACAACATGATGGAGGAGGCAGGATCTAGCTCAAGTTACTTGCTGAATGAGAAAGAGGAAGCACAGAGGGTGAAGGTGCAATTGATGGAAGAACTTGCCAAGCTCCAGGAGGCTTACAATGCCATGGAGGAAGCAGGAGCTAGCTCCAGTGACTTAATGAAGGAGCAAGAAGGGAGACTGGAGGAAGCACTGATGGAGAAGGAGCAACTGATGGCAGAGCTTGACAAGCTCCAGGAGGCATACGACACCATGGAGGAGGCAGGAGCTGTCATTAGTGACTTGTTGCTGGAGAGAGGGGAGGAATCACAGAGGGAGAAGGAGCTATTGTTAGAAGAGCTTGACAAGCTCCAGGAGGCATACAACACCATGGAGGAAGAAGGAGCTGGCTCCAGTGACTTGCTGAAGGATAAAGAGTGGAGACTGGAGGAAGCAGAGAGAGAGAAGGAGCAATTGATGGGAGAACTTGCTAAGCTCCAGGTGGCTTACAATGCTTTAGAGGAAACAGGAGCTGGCTCCAGTGACTTGATGAAGGAGAAAGAGTGGAGACTGGAGGAAGCACAGAGAGAGAAGGAGCAATTAATGGGAGATCTTGCTAAGCTCCAAGTGGCTTACAATGTCATAGAGGAAGCAAGAGCTGGCTCCAGTGACTTGATGAAGGAGAAAGAGTGGAGACTGGAGGAAGCACAGAGAGAGAAGGAGCAACTGATGGGAGAACTTGCCAAGCTCCAGGAGGCTTACAAGGAAGTCGAGGTTATTGGTCATGAGAGAGCTGAGAACCTACAAAGGGAGTACGCCATCAAGGTGGAACAGCTCAAGCAACATGTCAAGGAAGTCGAGGTCATGGGTCATGAGAGAGCTGAGAGCCTACAGAGGCTCCAGAAGGCTCTTGAAGCTCAGGTAATACTTGCCATGGTTTATTTTTGCATTAGAATGTCAGGCTGCAAAAAGCCTATCATCAAAATCTGGTATGAAAAAACCCCAAAATAAACAGACCAAAAATAAAAATGAGACCAAAAATCAATTTTTGTTTGCAGAAATCATAAAGATTTGCATTTTCAGGCAGACATGCAGCTTAGACAAGGTCATGTCACTTTTTCATGATAAAGTAATGAGGTAACATTTTAATAAGTAGGATTTGACCAAACATTACTTACATTTCTAAGGAAATGTTCGCCTCAATCGGGTACACCTTTTAAAGGGGTAACATTTACCTTGCAAAACCCTACCCATTTAAGTATCACTAAATTTTTTTCAAATATTTCCGTAATTTTGTCTCCCTTACAGGAGGCGCTGGAGTCCTACAAAAAGCGTGCCAAGGAGGAGATGAAGCAGGTGAGGATCGAGGCGTGGAAAGAAACGGCGGCCGAGGAGAAACGAGTGCGTAAAGTGTGCGATGAAATTGAAGATGAGTTGGATGCAGCCACAGAAAAACTGGTGAGCAAAACCCCTTTTCGGTCATTCATCTCTTTTAACCCTTTAGCCCTCAAACCGCCCGTACCCGCCCGTCCGTTTTTCCCGCGCTCTAGTATCCCTTATATGCATATTACGGGGCTGCAATTGTGCGTGTGGTATCAATGGGTTTCTACACTAAACATTTGTAATATAAAGTGTATGCCTCTCGTGAACCATCTTCATGCAAATTCCATTCAAACACAGCGATGCATAGCACCGGGCGAACACAGATGCGCTAGTCGATCTTGCCTGTAGACAAGACATTGACATTATGAAGACACGAAACGCCAACTTTCTCTGCGGAAAAAGGCTCGATAATTATTGTTTGACGATGATTTTCACCAAATCCTGGGCATCTAACAGAGTGATATCAACGCCGATTCCGATTATTCAGATATTTGTATCTGTTTTAGCTATTTTGTATGAGTTTTATCGTCAAATTTATCATACTTTCAATTACTTACGCGAAAAATGCTATGTGGGACTGGGACAGTGATTACACTCTTCTAAATCCGAGTAAGTATTTGGCTTTAGCAGCTGACTAGCTGGCTTGTGTATATTTTCAACAATTGATTTTGATATTATGTTATTCGCCATCGTATAATCTCCAAAATATTTATAACTTGTAATGACAAAACTCAACTTGTAAAGAGTTATTTCATTTTGTTTGGATCAATGTCTAAAATACATCATTTTGTCACGGAGCTCTGAGGAGTAAGCGGGTATGTTTCACACGGCCTCTGAGTGCTAAAGGGTTAAAGGGATCTAGTAACTTTGTTGACATGCTCAAAAAGTGGCAAATGGTTGATAAAATTATTCCTGTGATCTAATATGTCCACTGAGTGATATGTAAAAATTCCATGGTAAATGAATGTCATACAACCAAGTAATGAGCGAAAAATGCAAAAGTGATATTCGCTAACTTCTTGCAATGCCTACATGACTTTGTACAGTTATATTTATCCACTAGATTATTATTATTATTAGATAATGATAAATTCTTAACACTTCAACCATACATATCTTTTAAGCGAAAGGGAAATTAAAAAAATCAAAACCTGTTCCATGCTTCTATTAGTAATACAAATACGACAAGGTCTGAATGAACCACTTAACTTCCAAGTAAGAAGGGCGGAATCCGCTGCCCCCTCGACCATTCACGGGATAATTCTGCGTCGCTTCTTGCGCATCTTTTGAGACCAAATTTGCGATGACCGGGTATACCGTTACAAAGTCACATGACCTTTTGTAAGGTGTGGTTCTAAATGTCAGGCAATCCAGAAATTTGTGTCCTAGCGGTTGCTAAGAAGGCAATCGTCTAGCTCCAACCTACCACCAAACACCCTGCCAATTGAAAGGACAAGTTGTTTAAAACCGTTACTACGTCAAAGAAAATTGGGCTTCTTCGTGATTTCTGGGGGGTGTTTCACAAAGATCGTGATCGAAAGTTGAAATTAATTCTAAGTTGGACTTAGAAATTATGGAAAGCCGTCAGTTTCTTTGAACAATTATTTAAAAAGTTCTTTTGAAAGGCATAAAATGTTGATTCAATCATAATAATATTTTCTATTATGAAGGAGATTTCATGTTCTTGATGTAAAATTCATAAAAAGTCTAAAATACTTCCATTCTTGCTTTTGAATTTATTTTATTCCAAGGCTACAAATGGCTTTCCATAATAGTTAGGTCCAACTTAGAGTCAACTTAGAATCTTTGTGAAACACCCCCCTGGTCAGTCTCTATCTTTGAACAACAGAACTTGACCTCACTGCTTCGGTTCCCTATCCATCCATCTTCACTTGTCTTTGTAGTCAACTATGTCATTTAACCTCTGATAAAGATCCTGCTAGATTCGAAAGCTTAGGACCCTAACTGACTTTTAAACAAAATGTTATATTTTGTTTTTATTTCAGGAGGTGCAGGAGAAGCAGACACAAGAGCTTGTGTCCGAGCTGGAGTCGTACAAAAAGCGTGCCAAGGAGCAGGAGAAGGGGAAGGTGGCCGGAGGAAAACTGGTGAGCAAGTTCTTTTCATGGTCATTCATCTCTTTAACTCCTTGACTGCCAAGCTCGCATTTTTGCGAGTTACAATACACACAAACGCCATATAGAGCATTAAAATCCCTGGCACGTTAAAGAGTTAAAGAGATATAGTAATATTGTTGACATGGGTAAAAAGTGATAAATGGTTGATAAAATATGTTTACGTTTGTCATCTGATATGTCTACTGAGTAATATGTGAACATTTCACATGTTATAACTATCCAGTGGATAGTTAAACAATTTGAAAACTTTATTCGTAAATATCTTTCTAACGAAAGGGAAAACAAATCATGTTCCATGCTAATACGTATACAACAAGGTAGAGAATCACTAGATTTTGAATGAAGTCCAATGAAGCCGCACTTTAATTTGTCAATCAGTTCAATTATTTTATTTGATGCACATGTAGACATAAGTTCAGATATTAGACATACATGTATTTGTTTGTGTTATGTAAAGTGCATTGAGAATTCTTCCACTTTTGAAATGTGCTGTAAAAGAGACATTTATTATACATTTTTCTTTTCTTTTTTCTTTCAGGGGGTGCATGAGACGAGGATACAAGAGCTTAAGTCAGAGCTGGAAAATGCAAAGGTATGAGTCTAAATAATGTCAGCAATAACACAAATTTTAATAATGTGTCTCCACTAAATTCCTTTACCTGTGTACTTGGATGTCTTTTATTTGTCTATTATTAGTCAACTATCTATATGTGCATGTAATTTGTGTCATTTAAACTCTGATGAAGATTTTGCTAGATTTTAAGCGTCGCCTAACTGACAATCAACAAATTTTATATTTTGTTTTTATATCAGGGGGTGCAGGAGATGAGGATACAAGAGCTTAAGTCAGAGCTGCAAAATGCAAAGGTATGAGTCTAAAATAATGTCAGCAATAATACAAATTGCAATGATGTGTCTCCATCACATTCCTTTACCTGTACCTGGATGTGTTTATTTGTCTGTTATATAGTCAACTATGTCATTTAACCTCTAATGAATATTCTGCTAGATTCGAAAGCTTAGGCCCCTAAACTTACTCTCAAAATGTGTTGCTATTTTGTCTTTATTTCAGGGGGTGCAGGAGAAGAGGATACAAGAGCTTGAGTCAGAGCTGGAAAATAAATCAGACGATATGAGAGAGCTGAAGCATGCTAAGGTATGAGTCTAAAATAATATCAACAATGATACAAATTGTAATAAGGGTGGCTTCATATTCATGGAGCACGTGTTCCCTCATCTGCCGCTCGTGCTATGAGACTGCCCTATTACCGGATACCAATAGTTTCACCGCACAAAACAAACATTAGATTCATCAAATAAAGGTGGAAATTATATGAGCAGGTGCATGAACTCATAAAGAATACATCTGTTTTAAAATATCTGAAAGAATTTGCACAATTTTCTCCAAATCGACTTCCGATCACCAAGGACAGTTAAGACGGTCTTAACATAATGGCCCCATAATTTTTTGCAATTTCAGAATTTTGTTTACAAAAGGAGGACAGTATCTTTGACAAAATTACCTACCATACTTTTGTTTTCGTCTCTCTCGCAGGAGGCGCTGGAGTCCTACAAAAAGCGTGCCAAGGAGGAGATGAAACACGGGCGTTTGTTCTGATCACAAATGACAGTTAAGACGGTCTTAACATAATGGCCCCAACTCATGATATGTTATGTATAAAAGCATTCTACAAAACATATGTTGAACTCGAACGAAGGGTAAACATAAATTTTGAGAAAATTGAACAAAACTGAAATTTTGTGTACAAAATGTATGGGGAGTTGTCCACAACTTTGCCAGAGTGCATTGCCAATTTGAGTCACTCGAAGAAATACATGGCTCTTTTCAAAGAGCCATAGTTTTCTTATTTCTTGACCGATTGTGCTCAAATTTTCAGAGACTCTTCATTATATTTAGTGTCTTATAGTGCATACAACAATTTGTCTGGATTTCATTGTCCTTTCATGGTCATAGGATCATATTTTATATCCATTGGAATGGAAGGGGAAAAAAACCTGGTGAGCTAGTAGTTCATTACATGGTCATTTTATGTCCATTATCTCTCTCAGAGGATCATATTTTATATCCATTGGAATAGAAGGGGAAAAAAACCCTGGTGAGCTAGTAGTTCATTACATGGTCATTTTATGTCCATTATCTCTCTCAGAGGATCATATTTTATATCCATTGGAATAGAAGGGGAAAAAAACCCTGGTGAGCTAGTAGTTCATTACATGGTCATTGATGACCATTATCTCTCAAGAGGATCATATTTTTTATATCCCTCATAAGATCGTTTTACCATTGTATTTGACAAATGATAGTTTTGGACAACACGCGCAATCCCCGCGCAATCACGTGACCGGGCTTGATGGCAAAAACTAACACTAAAAGTTTGTTACGCGTTCGTCCCGTAGATCATGTGTTTTAGCAAAATGCACACGCGATCAAATTTGTGCAGTACTCTATGGCGCACACGTTCTAGTCACGTGATTGACATTGCTGGTAAAAACTAACACCCTAGGAAGAAGAACGCCAAGACAGCCAATAAGCACATCCGTGGGAGCGCTAGCACGCATTCATCGCGTATGTGCGCAACTGCCAGCGCGTTGGTGCGCACTCAGTTTTGCGTCTTTGTGATTGTATGCGCAAAATAACAATGACTTTAAGCGTATTAGATGCGCCGTGGTTCTGGAGGCTCATACTGGCTTCATTAATGTTGATTGATTTTTATATCAAAATTTACAAGCGATTTTATGAAATATTAAAGAGATTTACACTTATTTTGCTATAGCTGAACACAATCACTGATATTGATGAGTGATATAAAACAACTAACGAATGTGCTTGATTGTGATAGGCAATCTATTACCTCGGTGGGCTCAAAATGACTATTACCCTCAGCTACGCTTCGGGTAATAATCATTTTGAGCCCACCTCGGTAATAGATATGACTATCACAAGAAGCCCATTCGTTAGTTGTATAATATCCATTGGAATGGAAGGGGAAACAAAACCCTGGTGAGCTAGTAGTTCATTACATGGTCATTGTATGTCCATTATCTCTCAGAGGATCATATTTTATATCCATTGGAATGGAGGGGGAAAAAAAAAAAAAAACAATTATTAATAATCAATGTAAGCTATAATAACATGTTGGTGGTCTGTTCATGTACATGTATGTATTAATGTTGGTGGATCTGGGCATGTATGCTTGTGCTATATTTAAAAAAAAAATGCATTGAAATATCTGTTAATTGGGTGTTAATTGGGAAGAAAACTAGCGCACTACAAAAATACAGTGTAGAAGGTCAAAGCTAAGGACGGATGGCAGGTAGATTTTGATCTATTGCTTGCTCTTCCTTATGGATAAGACTTAATTAAAGAGGTAAGTAAGGGAGCTTGTTGAATAAATTGGACCGCGACTTTCCTTGTCTAAGACGCTTTCTGTACTCCCTAAAATGGCCACCTCCTACTATAGCTTCTTTCAGACAAGGACAAAGAATGAATACTGGCCATAGTTTCCTTCTCATGTAACATTGAGAATTCCAGTTTGCAGATTTGACTGAATTCATTTTTTTTCTTCTTCTTATTGAAGGAGGCCCAAGCAAAGCGCATTTGTGAGCTAGAATGTCAGCTGAAAGCGGGCAGTCGTCGGTCCGGTGGGGGATGAGTCTGGCGCCCTCAGCCAGCAGCTTGCAGACAAGAACAGAGAATGAATATTTGCCATAGTTTTCTTCAAGTTTTTATTTTTTGGTTTGTTTTTGTAGGAGGCCCAAGCAATTAAAGCGCATTTGTGAGCTAGAATGTCAGCTGAAAGTGGGCAGTCGCTGGTCAGGAGGGGATGAGTCTGACCCACTCAGCCATCAGCTTGCAGAGAACATCAAGAAATGAATACCGGCCAGTTTCCTTGTACTTTTGATAATGAGAATTCTAGTTTTTAGCTTTGACTGAATTCAAGTTTTTATTTTTTGGTTTGTTTTTGTAGGAGGCCCAAGCAAAGTGCATTTGTGAGCTAGAATGTCAGCTGAAAGTGGGCAGTCGCTGGTCAGGAGGGGATGAGTCTGACCCACTCAGCCATCAGCTTGCAGAGAACATCAAGAAATGAATACCGGCCAGTTTCCTTGTACTTTTGATAATGAGAATTCTAGTTTTTAGCTTTGACTGAATTCAAGTCTTTATTTTTTGGTTTGTTTTTGTAGGAGGCCCAAGCAAAGCGCATTTGTGAGCTAGAATGTCAGCTGAAAGTGGGCAGTCGCTGGTCAGGAGGGGATGAGTCTGACCCACTCAGCCATCAGCTTGCAGAGAACATCAAGAAATGAATACCGGCCAGTTTCCTTGTACTTTTGATAATGAGAATTCTAGTTTTTAGCTTTGACTGAATTCAAGTCTTTATTTTTTGGTTTGTTTTTGTAGGAGGTCCAAGCAAAGCGCATTTGTGAGCTAGAATGTCAGCTGAAAGTGGGCAGTCGCTGGTCAGGAGGGGATGAGTCTGACCCACTCAGCCATCAGCTTGCAGAGAACATCAAGAAATGAATACCGGCCAGTTTCCTTGTACTTTTGATAATGAGAATTCTAGTTCTTAGATTTGACTGAATTCAAGTTTTTGTTTTTTGTTTGTTTTGTAGGAGGCCCAAGCAAAGCGCATTTGTGACTTAGAATGTCAGCTGAAAGCGGGCAGTCGTCGGTCCGGTGGGGATGAGTCTGGCGCCCTCAGCCAGCAGCTTTCGGAAATGACCAGTGAAAAGAGAGTAATGACCATGTTGCATCTTCAGAAAGTGTGTAAGCTGGAAGAGAGGTAAACAATAACAATGATAATAATAATAATAACAATGATAATGATAAATATATGCCAAGCATCTGGATTATAATAATAGTAAATATAATAGTAGAGTTGTACAATATGTGTCAAAAGAAACTTTCTACCCTAACATTTGTAATATGTAAAAATCAATAGGGATTGCTGTAGTAATTGGGAAAGTTTCTTTTGATGCATACTGTATATCGTGCACATCTCAGCTGGAAGGCAGAAGGTACCATGTTTAAAGGTCTCTGGTATGACCAGGGCCCCATTTCAGAATAAGATACAATCGATTGTAAGCTACAATTAATTGTAAGTCAGATCATGTGACTCAATGCACAAATCTGATTGGTTGAAATTGTGCACAAAGTCTATGGATATTTCAGAATATCGTAGGGCTATATTCATGTGTATTCTTTTTTTACATGCATATAGACTATTTATGTTTCTTTCTATTTTAATTTCCTCATATTTTATTGTAGGGTGAAAGACCTTGAAATCGTAAACACGCAGCTAACTGAGAGCAATCGGGAGTATCGTTCCGAACTGCGACGAGAAAGTCAAAGAACGGCCGATGCATCAGGTTAGTACACTTCTCTCAATGGTGGTCCCGTACATAATCACTGATGTTGATACTGGAATTTTGACATTTTTTTTCAATTACTGTTTTGAAAAGATGCTTATTATGTGTATCCATTAATATTACAAACTGTACTATAATTATGTTATGCGGCGTTCCCACTGTCGTGCGATTAGTTACGATCGCCACGATTGGCCATTCGTAGCTGATCGTGAAGTAATCGTGGTGATCGTATCAGATATTATCAGATCGTAAGGTCAGTCGTGGCAATCGTGTTGATCGTAGGAAATTTTTGGAACGGTTCAAAAAATCTCTACGATCAACACGATTAATTATCAATCGTCATCATCGCATCGGATCGTATTAGATCGTAACAAAGCGCATCTAATCGTGCTCCCAAATCGTGGTGATCGGGATCAACCTTGGACAAGACAAACACCACGCTCTGTTAAGATGTGATGCGATCTCCCACGATCTATGGCGCTCTGTCGGGTACCATTGTTCACGACCTAACACGAATGACTCACGTGCAGATACGAGTTGATACGAGTAGATACGAGTAAATGCGAGTAGATGCGATTAGTCACGCTTTTCACGTACGTTCACGATCTGTTATGAGATCTCGCGCCCATATACCGGACAAGATTGAATGCGCCTCATTCAGCGATCTACACCTAAAGCGAGCACATCGTCACTGTCAACTTGCTCTTGCTTGTAATTTTGAAGCCTCTGAGAGATGCCACCTAAGGGTACAAGACGCAAGAAGGGAAAGGGCCAGACTATCCCACCCCCTGAGCCTGAACCAGTCCAGCCAGAGGCAGCACCAGAGTAGGATGAGGAGACCACCCCCGCCAAGAAAGCAAAGAGAAAAAAAAGCAGTAACTGCCTTCACTGAAAAGCAAAGGCGTCATCCCCCAGGATAAAGAAGGTCTTGGTAGTCATCAGGGCTTGCTGTCATAGGGCAGGGTGGGGGTGGGGTGGGGGGGGGGGGTTCTAGGGCTTCCTCTTCCAGGCCGTTGAACAGCTCAGAGTCGCCAAATATCTGAGCATCTGACATGTGTCATTTTCCACCAAGCATCCACCAAAGCCAGGAGTGGTATAAGAAAAAAGCCTTGTAAGTGTAGTACAGACTGCCAGTGGCTTATTGATAGCAATGTGTTTGCCATCCAGGGCCCCGATGGCGTGGGGGATGGTCCATCTCTGCTCAAACTGGTTAGCTTCGGCTGTCCAGGCTTCAGGGGTTACAGGTATATAGGATAAAAACCTCATCTTTGTACGCTTGCACAATTGCCTGGCACACTTCTGGAACCATCTCTGAGATGCTGGACACTCCACACCTGAAGGCATACGCAAGGGACCGATAGTTCTCTCCAGTGACAAGGTGCCTCTGTCTCATGGTCAGTTTCAGTCCAGGTGAGAGGGGTTGCCTGAAACTGGTGAGTTTCTTCTCGATTGTTGTGGCCACCCTCTGCAAGACTTCATCAAAGAGCTGTGGTGTTAATATTGTGTAGTGTTTGGTATGCTATTGGATCTTCCAGCCTCAATTGGGTGTCTAGGAGGCTGGAGAACTGGCTAAGCTGTTGGCTCTTCTCCCCTGTGAGCCATGGTCGTAGCTCTCCTGGCCCTTTGTGGTTGGGTTGGGGCGGGTCTGGCTGCTACTCGTCTTCTTCCTCTCTTGCGATAATGTAAGCATACAGTACTACTGCAAATTAATGTCATGTTGTCATCCTCAACTCCTGCCATCATTGATGGTTGTGGGTTGTAGTGTTTACCCTGTAGAAGTTCAAGAAATAATGAAGTCCATGTTCAGTCGGGCTGTATATATATCCGTCGGGGTCCAATCGTAGCTCAACTCGTGACCACTCTCGATCCTCATCGTGAAAGACATCGCGACCACAATCGTATCCTTTCGCAACAGAGCGCATCGATTCGTGGTGAACGTATCGGAAGGTATCCGAACGTATCTGCACGTACCCGATCGTCCCAAATCGGGGACCCCGATCGTGATGATCGTGTCACATCGTGACCCAATCGTGGACTCAATCGGGACAATCCTATCGAAACGTATATGATCGTATCTGAACGGGAGACTAGATCGTGACAGATCGTGTCACCTGAAATCGACCAATCATGACCATATCGCATCCAAGCGCACCAAATCGCACCAGAACGTATCGACTCGCATCACCTCGTATCCAAACCTGAAATTTCAGAGAAGTTCCACGATCAGCTACGAATGGCCAATCGTGGCGTTCGTAACTGATCGCACGACAGTGGGAACGCCGCATTAATCAATTTATCTCTTATTCATGTCTATTTTCAGTTTTCAATTAATGTATTTCTTTTTTTAATTTTTAATTTTGTATTATGTGATACGTTGAAAATAAAATTAATTAATCAATCGGGCCCCCCCCCCCCCCCCCCCCAACTTAAAGTGGAAGTTGGTATATTTGGAAAAGTTGACAAACCGGATAATCTATACTAATGAGATTGCTGCCGTGGTAACATGAGCGTAATTTTGTTCAGAAGTATGCGCGAGGCGCGAAGTTCACAATCAACACCGCACGTGCAATGTGTATGTTTCTTTTATGACGTCACAGTAAAAAAAAACAATTCGCGCTGTTAAAACGCTGTAAGACTTTTTAGTTGGGCTTCTAGTATTTCTATATTGTATTTCTGTGAAATCAATCAATCTGTACTCGGACTGCTGGCCCCATATTCATGAAACCCCGCTAGCTTAGGTCCTTGCTAAGTGTATTTTAGGTGTGCAGTTTATTGAAAAAACAAACAGTTTTCCTAGACCCTTGAACCTTGAACCTTGAAGAATTACTCTCCCAAAAGCGTAAACACTGTCCTGGAGAGGGTTAACTGGGTAAGCCTTAGGTACCCACTAAGTTAACCCTAGTTTGGCAACTTAAATATTTTGCGTTTAATTCTCAGTCACATCATCCAAAATAGACTTAGCAGGGAACTAAGCTAGCGGGCTTGTATGAACATGGGCCCCTGGGCTGGTATTCAATTCAATACTTATATTAACCCGTTCCCTTCGAGATTCTAAAACCCTCATAGACTTTGTACATAACCCACCCGATTCCTGTTTTTTTTTTAAATGGAGTGAGAAAAAAACAACAACCCGTCTTTTAAAAAAATTCTTATTTTTGTGATTTTCTTTGGCACAGTCTTATCATACGGCAACTACCCTAACCTTGAAGTGGGTGTGGATGGATCAGGAGTCCTCCATGACTACGCATTCTTTAAGCTCAAGGCCGAGCGAGATAGTCTCCAGCGAGATCTCCAGCGCTCCCAATCTAAGAAGGAGAAGACGGAAAAGGACCTTAAGACGGCGAAACTCCAGCGGGACGAACAAACGTGAGTGTTTTTTTATTTGTTTTTTATTTGTTTATTATGCATGGGGATGAGGGTGGTATTCTATTTTCCCTATAAAATCCTTTCCTAATTTTTTTCTTAACTCAGGAAGTAATGAAGTGTGCAAGGAGGGTGAAATTGGTATTCTGAAATTTTGGAACATGTCCCCTTAGCACTGTGTGCCAGGCATAACAGGCGACTGGCTGGAATACTCTCAAGGGAGTGGAAATTGTGCACTTTGAGTGCAGGAATGATTGCAGTGTGTATCTGTTGATGAAGGGTAGTCCCTGAACTCTGTGTTATTTTTGTAATGACCCTTCTTCTTATTATGTTCATCATTATTATTATCACCATTATCATCATTATTGGTATTTGTTGATAAAACGATATTTTCTTTGCTAGTTTGTGCACCCTGAACCTTGTGTTTTCTTTTCAAGTACTTCTTATTAATATTACTTTCATTATTATTATTATCAGAATCATCATTATTATCATTATTGGTATTTGTTGACAACAAAATATTTTCTTTGCTCTCAGTGTTAGGTGCTCGCGATTGAAGGATGAGGTACTTCATTGGAAGGAGAAATATGACAAGATCAAGAGCTTCATTGATCGCCACCCCAGCGAAACTAGAACAGTCTTGGCGTTAGAAGGTAAGGCTTTTTTTTTTACTGTATTCTTAAATAAGCACATTATTCATTGAAAAAGAAGTAAATGAAAGAAACACTGGAAGGAAGGGGTAGATGTATAATGATCTGTTTTCCCTCTGGTTACTAAGTTTTAATTTGATACCTCACATGGTGCTCAACACTAGCACTTGCCCTATTGCCCGGGGCAAGTAAAAATTGATGTCGGGCAAGTAAAATTTCATAAATGACCTAATATGGTTGCCAGATCAGACAACCAAATTGTTGGTCAACTATGAGAGAATAATGTAATTCCTTAAGTCAAGTCTCATCTAGAAGTAAGCGGGCAAGTAAACTTTCTGTTCGGGCATTAGTACTATTTGAAAAGTTATGATTTTACTTGCCCGAATTGAGTAAGGAACTTTGAGCATCTCCGCAGGGAGACGTTGCTCAGATAGTTAAAGGGACTTAGTAACACTGTCCAAATCCTCAAAATAAAATTTTCATTCTAGCGGTTCCCTCATACCTAGTTATATTCGTTTTAACAATAAAATCATGGGACCGGTTTTGGTTTTTCAAATTTCCCTTTCGTTACAAAGATATGTACGATCGAAGTATTCAGATAAGAAAAACTCTCCCGGAGTTTTTAAACTGTGTACAAAGTGAGTGCAGTGAGTTAGTGAATATCACTTTCCATTTTTGCTCATTACTTGGCCATGCAATGTCCATTTGACTTGAAATTTTCACACAATACCCTGTGGACATATGAGATAACAACAATATACATTGCATCAACCCTTCATCACTTTTTGCACATGTCAACAAAGTTACTAGATCCCTTTAAAGGCATACTTCAGTATTGATTCTTCTCCTATATGTACTGTATGTCACCCGCTTCATTTCTTAACTTTTCCATTGTTTTTGTCAAATTATTGTGTGGGGGGGGATGTGGCCCCCTTCCCTATGGCTACACCATTGGCACACCTCCTGTAAAGAGGATATACTGTATTTATATGAGATCAAGGCTCGACACTAACACTTGCCTGCTTGCCCGGGGCAAGTAAAAATTGATGTCGGGCGAGTAAAGTTTCATAAAAGGTCTAGTTTGCTTGCCTGATCAGACAACTTTAATTTCTCTTCCACTGCAAGAGTAACTCTGGTGTAATTCCATACATCTAATATTGTACTTGCCCGAACGGGCTACCAGAGAAGATTTTAAAATGTAATTTTCTTTTCTTTTGATATCCTCATCTCCATCCCACAGACTCAAACTCAGAGAACCCTGGTGTGAGGCATCTAGCTCACAGGGAGGAGAGAGCCCCGTCATCCCCGGCGCCAAAGGACAATGCGGCAGGCAAGAAGGGCTGGATATTTGAGATGTTTAGGGACGAACCGGAAAAGGACAACCCGCGCGAATGTAACACCCAGTGAGAAGATTTACAAACAAATAATTATAAAGTTGATTTAATTTATCCTTTGGTTAGTGCCAAGTTTATATAGCTTCTGATTATACGAGAAATGAAAAGGGTTTCATGGGAACGTCCCCCATTCAAGGGACTTTGTGGCTCGATGGTTGAGCACCGGTCTAGCAATCCGGAGGTCTCGGGTTCAATTCCCAGTGAAGTATATTTTTCTTTGCTCTTTTTCATTTATATAAATCAATTTTTAGCTAAATGGAGTAGTTACGCACACCATCTTCAGCTCATATGTCTAATATGGGGAATATTCATCTAATTTTCAAGAGAGCTACATTTGGTTACTACACGGCTTTCAAACTGTAAGCATTATATTTTCTCTGAAGTTCTAAACCAATGATATTATATAACAAGCTTGGTATTTTGTTTATTTCACCGGGACATGAAATGATACAATCACGTTTTATTAAGGTAATTTTCATGATTGCTATGGTAAAGGCAAAATGCTATTTTTATATAAGCATTGTAGAGCGAACCAATTTTATTTTTCAGCAATTTTAATGAAACTTGCTGAACTTTCTTTTCTTGGATGTGTGGATGAATAAAACACATTTCTTGTGTGTGTCAGACAAGGGGTTGCCATGATAACCGGTTTTGAAAAAAAAGGTTCATACCATTTAGTTGCAAAACCGTGCAGAGAGAACAAATTATTAAAAGAAGTCAAACAACCTTGTTTATCATGGTGAAAATCATTGAAAAGTCATAGAATTGTAGCTGTAGAAAGTCATGGAATTTGACTTGAAAATAAGTGTATGGACCCTATACAGGGTGGCCCCCCCCCAAAACGTAACGGGGCACTTCCCAAAATAAAGTAACAAAATGAACATGTCCATCGGATAGGGTGCCCTTTCCAATGAACAACTATACAGAGAAAAGTAATTTTGGATGTGTAGTTTTTGTTTTAGGGCGCTTTGAGTGAGACCATGTCAGGTTCCTATTTTTGTCAATTTTTACGAAGTCAGTGTCTGATAAATGAGACTTACTGCCCATCATACTATTGACCAATTATGCCCATACTCGCGTGTTCAATGGTATGTCGGGCAGTAAGTCTCATTTATCAGGCACTGACTTGGTACAAATTGACAAAAAAGGGAACCTGACATGGTGTTACTCACAGCACCTTAAAACAAAAACTACACGACCAAAATTACTGTTCTTGGTATCATTTTTCATTGGAAAAGACACTCTATCCTATGGACATAATCATTTTGTTACTTAATTTTGGGAAGTGCCCCGTTCCGTTTTTTTTTTTGCCACCCTGTATAACAAGGTTCAATGAAAGTTTCCTAGTTTGAAGTTTATTTCGGAGCTATGCAAATGTGTCCTGGTAGATCAGTTATCACCACACAAAAATGAGCCTGCTCTTTTCACATACAATCAAATGCCAGATTATCTTGTTGATTGAGTGTAAAGATAACAAAATATATCTTTTTATGCCTCCGCCAACGAAGTGGCCGGAGGCATTATGTTTTCTGGTTGTCCGTCCGTCCGTCCGTCCGTCCCGTTTTCGTTCTCGCGATATCTCAAGAACCAGTTGACGTATCAATTTCAAACTTGGTATGCGTGTACATATTGGGGTGACAATGATCTGATTAGATTTAAGGGGTCATGAGATCAAAGGTCAAGGTCACAGGACTCAATATATATGCAAAAATGCCTCGTTCTCGCGATATCTCAAGATCCGGTTGACGGATCAAATTCAAACTAGGTATTAGTGTAGATATTGGGTTATCAATGATCTGATTAGATTTTGGGGTTCATGAGGTCAAAGGTCAAGGTCACAGGACTCAATGTGTATGTGCTAAAATGCCTCGTTCTTGCGATATCTCAAGAACCGGTTGACGGATCAATTTCAAACTTGGTATGAGTGTAAATATCGGGGTGCCACTGATCTGATTAGATTTGGGGGGTCATGAGGTCAAAGGTCAAGGTCACAGGACTCATATGTATGTGAAAATGGCTTGTAATGGTAAAATTTCAAGAACTTAATGTCAGATTTCAATCAAACCTGATACCTGAATGTATCATAAATAGTCAACGTAGCCATAAAATGTTGGGGTCATGAGGTTGAGGTCAAGGTCACGGGACCTATTATACATGCAAAAAAGCTTGTAATGCCAAAATCTCAAGAACTGAATGTCAGATTTCAATCAAACTTGGCCCGTACCTGAATGTCTTTTAGGGAGCCATCAAAGATTGGGGTCATATGGTCAAGGTCACAGGACTCAAAATATATGAAAAATATTTTAAACAATTAAATCAGTGCGTGTTAATTTGGGCTTGATATTAAAATCGCGTGATAGCGGAGGCATAATTTTCGATTGCGCGCAATCGAAGATCCATCTAGTTTACTTCTTTTTTTTTATAATGACACAGGTTGTAATACTTTGTAATGTACATTAATTCTGAGTATTTATTGTTACATAATCATATGCTAGTATGCATCCTGTATACATTGTTAAACAGTAGTTACCTTTCTTTTTTTTCTTTTTTCCCTATAATTCTTTAAAAATGAAACTGTGTAGTTTGGTTTATATTGATATTGTGTAAATTGAAAAGGTGTATCGAACATTATTCATGAAGTCAGAAAGGTATATTTATCCCAAAAGCGTACGTTGTAATAGTGACCTCTTTTATTTACTGTTATTTAGTTGAATGAAATGGGCATGATATCTTTGATGCTAATTTGCTGCACAAATTTGTTTGTGTAGTTATTTTTGGGGAATTAATTCCATATTTCTGAGGGAAAAAAAATAACACACACTCCAAATCCTGACATATAATTTGGTGGCCCAATCGAATCAAACAAGTACCAAAACTAACTTTTGGTAGCTCAGACCAGAGCACTAATGTAATGTAGTGGTATTTTAAACAATGTTTGTACCTGAAGTATTCATTTTAGTGTGTACAGTGAAACCTTGTTATAAAGAGCACCTCGGGGCCTATTGAATTTACCTTGATATATCAAGGCTAAAAGATAATAAAATACATAGAACCTGGACCTGTGAATTAGCCTCGCTTAATCAGGTACCTCGTTATAACAGAGCTTGTTATAAAGGGGTTCCACTGTAAGTCATAATTCACACATTTGTATTGGTGGTGTGTATGCACTAAAACGTATAATGATGCTAAATTACACTAGCACAGCATACCAAACCAACATTCATGCTCAGGTGCTTTTACAGATCACAATACAGTTTGTGTGTACTCGAATGACATGTATTTGATGTGTACAAAATACAGGAGTATATATTTATAGCGTACGTTATGTGCATGTTTAACAAAGTACATATGTGACCTTACACCACAAAACGACCGTTATGTCGCTGTGGTAGTTTCTCTTTTATTAGCTAAAATAGTCAAATTTTGTTTAAAATATGAGATTTAGGTTTTTGGTATTTCCTGAATAAGCATAATTTAATCTAGCTTCTGTAACATTTTGAGCATTAAAATCATGTTTAAATATTTTTTTTTCATCTAATAAATGTGATCTTATTACAGCGCTTTAATGGAAGCTGATCTTTTAAATGGCCCGTTTCTCCCTTATTTTAAAAATGCTTGAGCCAGATTCCAAATCTTTGGTGTTCATTTTGAGAGGGTTTGCGTAGTCCAAATATGACAAATGATATACCATTTTAAAGGTAATGCCTTCTATTTTAGTTTGTAATGTTATTGTGCAGATTTTGGTTACTAAAGCTCCGCCTTACCAAAACTGTACTACCCCTCTGATTGAGAGGGCCCTTCAGAAATTAATTAATTTGTGAGATAGAAGAAAACTGAGTGAATTAGGAATTGAAAGACCACAAAAATGTCGATACAAAACAATGTTTGTTTGATCGAAAGCCATTCAGAAACGGCTGACATATCAATAAAATATATTTGCGTGGAATAAATGTTGGACCCACATTTTTTATTAAATAATTTACTAAATAATATATTAAAAAAGCCTTCTCACTTTTTGAAAATATATAAACCAACGTGACCCTGAAATAGTTTTTTTTCGCAATCTCCTTATTGAAGAACCTTTATTCCAACAAAAGATGATTGCATTCACAATTTGTAAAAAAATTTAAAATTGTTAAAAACTTTCAGGTGTTTGAAGGGCGCCCTCTTACGCTAACAGCTGCTAATTGAATGAAAACAACCTCCTCAGTCGTTAATATGTCTTTCTACCATTCAAGCATGGTTGAAATATAATTATTACTTTTTAATAATGACTTGCAACTTTTCGTTATTGCAATTTAGTTTGACCAAAGGGATAGTTGAGTTTTGTGAGATAATGAAAAACAATTTTCGAATGATAGCAGGCTTTATACTTAGTCGTTTGTAATTTTGTATACCTTTCGAGCATGGTGGAGTTATAACTATTAGTTTTTGATGTAATGGTGCAGGTTTTGGTTACTAAAATTCATTTTGACCAAAACTGTACTTTCTTTTAATACCAAAACTCAACTATCCCTTCAAACTAAAATGTTATTGTTTTCATCTAGTTGATCTAATCACATCCACATGAATACAAAGATTTGTGATGCATTGCTGGTAAATTCAACAAAACATTGATTTTTATTTAACGAAAATTCGAAAATGCGTATGAACATGATTGTCATGAAAAAGGAAATACAGGATTGCAACACAATGCACAAAATGCAAAAAATATACCTGCTCCAAAATAACCTTTTTGGCTCGTGTTTCGGTAAAATATTTTATTTAAAATTTGTGGTGGCCCAAAACAATGCAAAGCCCACCCCCCCCCCCCCCCCCAAAAAAAAAATATATATATTTACCTTTAATTTGTATATTGACTACTTTTCGAAATATAAATTAATGTTACTCCCTTCTTTGATCATAACTCATAATACATTTCCAAGTAGAAAAATGCAAAAGCTGCCTACTGTGGGAGGGGGACACCCCCTCCCACGCTCCCTCGGGCTTGGTCGCTTTGCTCCCTAGCAAAGAATTGTGCCCCCCAAAAGCTTTGGCTCATTACGCCACTGGATTGTGTTATGCTAACCCCTCCAGTTCCAAATAAACAAGCATTTATTGTTGAACCAGATAGTGGTTGACATGAAAAAGTAAAATATTTGATGTGTATGTTTGTTTTTACGTCTGTATGTCTGTGTGTGTGTGTATTTGTTTGCTTGTATGTTATGCTTACCCCGGGGTTTACCCCTCCTGCTCCCAATAAACAAGCATTTATTGTTGCAACGGTATGGATGATGGTTGACATGGAATACACGACTGTATGTTTGTGTGTGTGTGTGTGAGAGAGAGTATGTTTGTGTGTCATGTGTGGGTATGTGCGTGTTTATGAGTATGTGTAATTGTGTGATTGCGTGCGTTATCATGCCCTTTTCACCCTTCACATTTCGCGAACATTAATTGTCATGAAATTTGTGCCTCCTTTTTAAAACCATTTCCGCGAACATAAAATGTTCGCAAGCACATGAGAAAATGATCCCTTTTTTCTCTCGAAAATGTATGAACGATCATGCATGTAACACGGCCAACGTTTGTTTGTATTGTTTGTTTGTTTATTTCCGAAATCACAACAATAAATACAGCAATGAAGTGCAACGGGGGATTGACCCAATTCAGCAGAATTAAAAAGACAAAACCGCTGTTCTTCCTTGGGGTCCCACAATTAGACACAGTATATACAATATTAAACGTCTATATAATTAAAATTGGTGACAAATATTACATTAACACTTCCAATTTAGAACAAATAATTTCGACGCCATTTGAACAATTCAATGAGAGTTAAGGAAAGAGAGAGAAAAAGAGAACAACAAACAGGAACTGCAAATATTTACAATTTCATGGAATACATTCATCTACAAATCTTTGAAATGATCTCAAACTAGTAGCATTACGAATTGCAATTGGTAATTGGTTATACACTGAATTCCTCTGTAGAAGAACGTTCTTTTACAACAATTTGACCTACCGTAGGTGTAACACTTTATACATCATTATATACAAGTGTTTCTTATAACGTTTGTCTAGAAAATCCCATACCAGAGTATCATGAACATGTTATTATTATTATTATTATTTATTCGGCATTTCAAAATAAAGTACAATGTATGATACAAAATGAATAGTGAATTTACAAAACGATCAGAAAACATAAAAGCATAAAAGCACCCCTGGTGAATCTCCCCAAGCTGCCTGGCAGGAAAAAAGAAATCTTGAATTTCTGTGACCCATGGGTCTTTCCTGCCAACTTGGGGAGGCCACCAGGGATGCCTTGTACATAAATATTTAAATATTGCAATATATAGTAATTTTATAACAATTAATCAATACATAATACGTTTTAAAAAAATTTTTTTATAACATCAACATTTGAAAGCATTAACATATGTACATCAAAAAACACCATGAAAGTAAGGGCAAGTGAGTGAAGAGCGAGATGCGGAAAACAAGAATAGGGAAGGGATATGTTGTGTAGATAACGGATTAGTTCTCATTATAATTCGACCCGCTCTATTTTGCAATTTTTGCAATAGCAAAAGAGAATATTTTGAAGCAGATTGCCAAACCAAGTCTCCATAATCAAAATGAGGAAGTATATCAGATTTATAAATGACATTCAAGTTAGATTCGTTTATAGTATAACGTATAATCTACCAAGAAAGCTTACGAGTCTACCAATTTTCTGACACATATTTTCAATATGCATATCCCACTTCAACTCTCTATCGATGTGAATTCCAAGATATTTTGTGCTTTTAACTTGTTCAATGCATATATATCTCTAATCTTTATATCAATTTCATTACACTTTGATAACATATTCTTGTTCCAAAAAGTATACAGTTTTAGTGTAATTTATAAACAAATTATTTTTATGCATCCAATCATCTAAATTTTCCTCTTTAGCATCTCTATGGGAGAAATATATAACAGTATCGTCATTGGGGGGCGGTCGCCCCCCAATGAAAATATTGGGGGGCGAACATATCATTTCGCCCCCCCCCCCCAATAATTCCGAAAATGAGGAAGACAAAAATCAGTGATATAATGCGAAAGAGGGGAAAGACACATTTATCAACAATTAATCTTCAAAATAGCCGTTTTCTAGTTTAAAAAGGACAGTTTCTCATATTGCAAGTTTCATGTTGGTCGCGTGAACTCACATTTCAAAATGTGTTGGGCAGTGTAATTTCTCACACGCACACCTCAAACGAACTTAATTAAACCCCATCTATATATTAAAATAAACTGAAATATATCTTTCAGTCATTCGGTCCATATGCGCTGAACGCAAATCATATTGGAATAAGTATCATGTCCCCCACATTTGACAGTGGTGAAGATTGTCCCCCTCCCTGTGTCATTATGTATATTTGAATCCATACATAATACTTTATATTACGTGACATTTCTGTCTCAGGTGTGCACCAAATCTCACAATTTCACGCCCAAAAATACAAAAGTTCCCTACTGTGGGAGGCACTGGCGTAAATCTGTTTGGAAAACACAATGCATTGGGGGGGGGGGGGGGGGGGCGAGCAATTGTTAAAAAACAATGCTCGCCCCTCCATTGCATTGTGTTTTCCGCAATGTCTCCCGTCCAGTTTTGAGAAGTTGTTGACGCCCTTGCTTAGTTTCATGGGAGCCCAATACCCTAGATTATATCGATGGCTCTATAGTAGCAGGATCACGTGAATACATCTCATGCAAGGCTCAAATTTGTCCTCGCTATACCCTTTCAAAATACTTTACGAGTATAGGTTGACTATTTTATACAATTTTAACACCCATGATAGGGAGTTGCAAATGTCTAAAATCTAAACGCTTCCCGGGGGCTCCGCCCACTGGACCCCCATTATTGTCCAAAATTTGGGCCCCCCCCCCCCCCCCCCCCCCCCAATTAGGTATTCGAGCATGAAGACAGTTTCATTGAGCGCGAATAAAACTTCCGGGCATGCTAATCATGGGCTTTTAGCTCTCTCAGTGGTCACTCTGGAAGATTTTCAAATTTCGCCCCCCCCCCCCCCCCAATACCAAAAACGGATCGACGCCCCTGGTTAGCAACAGAAAGTGGTTTCTTGATATCAAGAATTCAATGTTCAGTTATGCGAAACTGCTCTACAAAGGTGCCCTGCAATAATCAAGAATTATTTTCTTGATATCAAGAAATGAATTGGTGATATCATTAAATGATTTGCTGTTGTTAAAGGGATAGTTGAGTTCTGGTAAGGAGAGTACAGTTTTAGTGAAACTGAATTTTAGTACCAAAACCTGCATCATTACATTACAAACTAATAGTTATAACTAGAAAGGAACACAAAATTACAAATGACGTAGTAAAGATCTTTTTTTTCTTTTTTTTTTTCAAAGATATTTATTTTCTCCAAACAATAACAAAATAACAATCAATAACAAGATTAGTATATAAAATAATTTGCATGTTTACATAATTGTATATAATATGATCTTACATTCACATCTAAAGAGTACAAATTAACTTTACTATTTACATCAAATAAAGCATGAAACATGCATGCATGAAGAAAGCATAAACATAAAAAAGGGGAAAATAGGAGAGAACAAAATATTCCCCCCCCCCCAAAAAAAACAAACAAACAAACAGACAAACAGACAAAAAACAAAAACACCTATGGGTCAGAATTTTGAAAAGTGCACTTTTCGACCCCAACAGGGTAAAATTCAATTTATTTTTTTAATTTAAAGACATCTATCTAATGTGAAAGCATGGAATCCTAGCTTCCAGGCGTACCCCATTATACTGGGAAACTCCATGTGGTTCCGTTTTTATTCACTGTTGAAGTAACCCATCTCCAAACGGCGAACGTCCGTGAGGGATTATGTAGATATAGATTTAGAACCCATATATCTAATTTATTTTCTGTCATATACAGCTTATATTTTGACAATTTACTTCTAAGACTTGCTTCTCTCTGTATGCCAAACGAGGATTGTGTTTTATTTGCCAAATAGAAAATACAAACGTCCAAACTTTTACTGAATTGTTATGTTTGTTTAAAATTAATGTGTTATTCAGAACCTTTGCTTTACTTTAGCCGCATTTTTAAGGAACGCATCTATATACGCTCGTATTCCCGTACCACACACTTCAATGTGCATGTTAATAGGATAAATTGCTGTCTAGATCATAATATTGCATAATTACATGACCAAAGAGAGTATAGTTTTCATCACGGACGTTCCCATATCGCTCACGGACGTTCGCTAGAAACAAGAATGTTGGCAGAATGATCTGATCTCATCCAAAAGAGTTTCTATTCTTCGCAAATGGCTTTAAAACAGGGTCATTATACAAACAAACTTGAACATTGCAATAAATCTGTTTAAATAGTTTGGTTTTTACATGGACCTGGTCGTTATGATGAGTCCTATTATTGGTTGGAATTGACTTAATGCTTATAGAACAATATGATGATAATACTTTATCTATTCCTATTATATTTAAGCCAGAGACTATGCATACATCCTAGTCAGATATAAAAGTAGCATTTTCCAAGTCGCCTGGTCCCTCTTTCTTACTATTATTGTTTTTAATTGCAATTTCACGGACGTTCGCATACATTTCACGGACGTTCTCTGCCTGAACAGTCTTACAGAAATTGATGACAACATTTATTTTAATCTCCTCCAGACCAATATAAAACGTATAAATTTATCAGTTGATATGATTTTAGCTATCTGAATTAATTATAATCACATGTCTGCTATAACTATCACTCTTAGTGGACCTGTGGAAATCGTAACCCCTAATTTTGCACCGGCTTTCCCCGGTTGGGCACTCTATAACAGAAATGCCACTATACTTCTGTAAATAAATGATTTTACAACATTTCTGCAATCCTAAATAACATGTATAATCAGAATAAAGGCCATTTTCCTGTTACCAGAATACGGTTTCTCACATGAGCCTTAATGTCACGGACGTTCGTATTAATTTCACGGACGTTCTCGAATTGCCTATAGTGGTACCCAAGTGTCCAATCTCGAGTCAATTCCTTACAGAAATAAATGTAAGTGCCAACATAATTTGTTAATATATGCATATCACACGTTTTTATATGTGCAAAACCTTGCCATATATATTTGAGATGTATTTTGACTTTGGGAGACCCATATATAAAAGTTATTTTGAATTGTGTATGTTGTATTTCGATTCAATTCGTATATGGTTTATTAATTGAAAATACATATATTTATCTTTTCCAGCCATAAATTTTCACAAAACATGAAATAAACTGAGGGTACCAAAAGCCATGAGCAAAGTAAATAATATACACGTAAAACTTATTTCTTAAATAAATACATAAAGAATGCCTTTTTAGATCATACATGTATATTATGTTTTGTATAAAGAAATATTAGACATAGAAACCATTACGCTAAATATTATACGCTAAACATATTATACATGTTTGTTATTGCATTTTATTTAGAAAGAATATCATAATAAAATGTAATAACAATCGCATATATAATAAATTCAATCATTTTAAGGGCTAACTAAAGTAACTAAACGTGTTTAACATTTCAATCTAATTTGCAGAGATTATAAATTGTTTTATAACATATTTCAAAGTTAAATCTTGCAAATAATCATGTTGATAGTTTCCGATGTTTCCTGACCCACATCTTGTTTCCTAATTGTTAACCTCCAACCGGTTTCAATGTTTCAATTATAATTAAGAACAAGGCTAACCTTGAATGGTTTATTATAAATATTGCGCGAGCTAAATTTAGTTGTACAATATTATAATGATTCTAGCAAAAACAATAGTTTTGATATATCAAGAAATAACAAAACAGACAATATTATAAGTATTATTACGATGAAGTCATCAAAATAATGCATAAATATTACACCAATCTTGCGCCATACAGCCATTTAGTTGGACTTAAATCCGACAGGCAGATGAGAAAACAGTCTCAAAGCCTGCAGCAGAGGAAGGGCCAACAGTCTCAAGTTTTGCAGAGGGTTGGGGCAACAGTTTCCACACAGACCTTCGGTTGCAATGTTGTTACTTGTTACTGCGCCATATACCCCCTGTTTTATGTTTTGAACAGCTTTCTTTCGCTTGTAGGCCTGCGACTGTGCATAATCATAATCTTGGGGTTTGACTTCCTATAATACAATGTCCACGCTGCACAGGTGGAAGTAAATATAATATCTAGTGGTATTACAAAACAGCTACTAAGCAAGTTGATCAAATGTAAAACGAACCTCCGTGATGGTGACTAAAAATCAACATATTCATGTGTGGTTGGCAATGACCTGGGTCGAAAGGCACACACAAGGGGCACCTGCTGTCAACAAATTGTACCAGTACTTGAACTTTTACTAAGATTTTTGGGGCAATAAATGACGAACGAACGTCCGTGAGCACAACATTTCATAAGTTTGTTACAGTTAAATGACTTGCAGGAAATAAATCTATCTGGGATATGAGAGACATAACAATGTACTAACAACATCAAACGGTATCAACTTGCTGTGAGCGTTTAACATGGTAACATTATTAGAACAATGTTCATGATCGAACGTCCGTGAGCGAACGTCCGTATTATAAATAGTTGTCAAAAGGCTTCGAAAATGCTTGATATAGCTTCTTGGTTAGCTGCTTGCCCGATAAAATTGCTGTACCGGTGTCTACGTGCAGATAAGCAGCCTCAGATTCGTAACTGGGTCTACTCTTGCCGGACGTTCGTTTTCATCACGGACGTTCACGAAGATCAGTTTCGGCCCAAACCAAACACTGTATTTGATAGAAGTTTTCAAATAGGCAAAATACTGTGGCCCTACTGTAAGTTCATCAGACTGACCCCAGCAATTGATGACTAGGATGCACTTCGCTGAGCAGTGATGATACAAGACGACAGAACGTCCGTGACGAAATCCAGTATAATTTCATACAAAAAAATGTTACTCCGCGAGCAGGAGTAGTTAGCCAACAATTGTTGTAGAATGTGTTCAGTGGGTTCAACCCTTAGTTTTGGAAATAGTTTTTGTTTTGACAACTAAGTAGAATTTTGGTTGTATGGATTTTAATGTATGTTCACGGACGTTCACTTATCATGGCCTTTCCTATTGAAATGTACCCTGAGATCATATCAATGCCGCTCTTCCGCCAATTCTTATGTGATACATGCTCCAGAAATGTAAGATAGAGAATATAGACATTAATGCCTTTAAAGTTGATTAATATTTTTTTAAATCAGGTTTAAAAATTCATTATTTTGTGGAAAATGACAATTTATGCTATTTTTCCACCTTTGAGGTCCTGTGGCATGAAACCGAATGTTTGAAATGATATACAACTATATATTTTCTGAAAGCCTTAATAATACTATTTAATATGAGACCAAAAACAGGTATATCGGAGTTAATGGCGAGACACAGCAAATTATAGAAGCGCTCAAGGTCTGGAAATGGCCAAAAGTGCATATTTCAAAAATCTGACCCTAGATACAAGCACTTACATACACACGTACACACGCGTGCACAGACACCCACACACACATCCACAGAAAACATGCCTACATCTTGTGAGAATCTCGACCAATTATTAGCCATGTTTATTTCATTGCTTCTATTCGCCTTCCCTATTTTGTTCTGCACGAAGCTATTTTAAATTGTCCCACTTTCTAAAATGATATGTTAGAGTACCTCGATCTCCAGCTAATTTCTTCTCCTCCTTTCTATTTTCTAATAATCTTTTCTTAATCTCCAAAGGAGTTGGTGGTTTATTTTTATTTTTACTGTCTATAAATATCATATATTTTATCAAAATTATTATATGATTTAATAACTGTTCCTTCCCTATGTTTAACTCAATTATCCCTACATGGATATCTTTCCAATTTATATTTTTAATCTCTACTAAATTAAATAGATTCCCACACTCTTCCCAAATTGGTTTTACTTTCTCACAAAGACAAAATAAATGCTCGTAAGTTTCTTCATATTTACCACAAAAAGAACATAAATTACTATTAACCATTTGAAATGTATATAAATGTAATTTAGTATATATAATATTATAAAGCATTTTAAATTGAAATTCTCGAAGCTTACTATTCAAAGTGCTTTTTCTAAGTCTTACGAATATTGATTGTATATCTTTCCCATTAATATTATAAATCTGCTCTAAATTTCGTTCTGCATATGATTTTTCTACTCTCTTATTTAATAAAAATGCATATATAATTTTTGAAGTAATTTGATCTAACAAATATACCCTTTCAAAAACTAAAAAGTCCATATCTAATTCCCTATCTATATTTGAGTGAGTATTTTTATTTAAAAATTGTTTCCATGAAGGGGGAATGCCAAGAAAAATACGCTGTATTTTTGTGATTTCTAAAGTATTTAAACCCTTTCTTTGAAATTCCTCATTTGCTTTTATATTGCCTTCCTCATCAATAATATGATGCAACTTATAAACATTTTTTAAAAATAGTTGTTCATCAAAAGGAACATGACCATCAATATAAACAAATCTATTATTATAAATAATCTCATTCCTTTTAGATGTATCTTTTTTTAACAAAAACGTTTTCGTGGCCATCCAAACGTCCAACATATCTCTATAAAATGCCGGTAATACTAATTCAGATATACCTATGATTGCATTATTATAAAATATCAAACTTCCTCCAGCATCTTTAGTTAAATAATTAAAATACTGTTTCCATCCCATTTTTGCATCCCCCGTTAAGAGTCGCTTTACCCACATAATCCTTTGCACTAAAATAAATAAATGAAAGTCTGTTAGTCTAAGTCCACCTTTACAATAATCCAAGAACATAACATTTCGTTTAATTTTATCTTTTCCATTCCACAAAAAGTCAAAAACCAATTTATCCAAATCTTGAAATACCCAATTCGGTACTGGTGTCAGCGCCGATACATAAATCAATTTTGACAAAATAAACGTTTTTATCAATTGGATTTTCCCCATTAAAGTTAAATCTCTTTGTTTCCACCAAGACAACAACTTTTTTATTCTACTCAAAATTTCCTTATAATTAGTCCTTTCCTGAACTTCGACATCCAAAGAAAAGTATATACCCAAAATCTTAACTATTTGTACTATTTTACCAAATGGAAGAGCAATATTTTTATTTTGAGAAGGGCCTAACAATAATATAAAAGTTTTTTCTTTATTAATTTTTAATCCAGAATTTGTAGCAAAACTTTCGAACAGTTTTTCTACCCTTTTAAGTGAGATTGAGTCTCGAATAAAGAGAGTCATATCGTCTGCATAAAGAATTTGTTTTACTTGTACATTATTAAAAGTAAATCCTTGAATTTCCGGGTCTTTATATATTGAACGCGCTAAAATTTCAATACAAAGTATAAACAAATATGGGGACAGGGGGTCCCCCTGTCTAACACCTCTCTTAATATCAAAGTATCCAGTAGATGCGCCCCCATTAAAAACACAACTTTGAGCATTATTATATATAGTCTCCACCCATCTACAAAATGACGGTCCAAAACCAAATGTAATCAAAACCTTCTGCAAAAAAGTATGTGAAACTGAATCAAAAGCCTTTTCAAAATCAATTATCATCATATATCCAGGTATTTTATTAACTGATGTATGATGAATTATATCATCTATCATTCTTATCGCTTCACCTATATTTCGACCTTTTAAATATCCCACCTGGTCTACAAAATTAATTAAGTCTACAGAATGTTATCATTCAAAAAGAGCCGTTAAAACGTAAGAGGGCGCTCTCTAAACACTCATCGGTTTCAACCATTTTGAATAAAATATTGTGCATGTGATGCTTTGTTGAAATAGTGATTAGATAGAGAAATAACCAACAACTATTTAAATACCTATTTTGTAACTTTTTGAAAAGAGGAAGCATTTTTTTGAATTTTTAACGGCTGGTTCAAAATTCTCTAATAAACCCGGGGCCCGGGTTTATTACAAATTGTTATATTTATGGATATTTCAGCCGTTTCTGAACCGATTTTGATCAAACAAAGATGATTTTATTGTTTAAATATTATGCTCTTTCAAATTTTACACTCAGTTTTTCATTACCTCACAAACCAATTAAGTAGTCTAGCGCCCTCTCTACCAAAACTCAACTTTCCCTTTAAGCAATGGTAACTCTTGGTATCAAGAAAAGGAAATAAATGTTCAAACGGCTAGCCATGACTGATCAACAAATTCAGAATCAAACAAGTGTGAATTCCTCGTTTATTGTATTCCTGGGTGAAAATAGGGGCCAAGCTATGACCCCAAGGAGGCCAAATTGAATACATCTTGTGCACAATGGAATCAGGATGACTCACTGCCAACTGATGTGATTCCAAGGTCGCTATCCCTATGCGATCTTGTCCGAATAGGAGCGATCCCCTGAGATCTGTGTTAAGTCGCAAAGTGGGCACCAATGGCCGCACCAGATCGCACCAGATCGCCGCGAATGCGATCGAGACCGACCTGGTCGCCAGATTTTTGAACATGTCAAAACCCCGGCGACCGCAACTGACACCACCCTTGCGGACGCGAGTTAAAGCGATCTGGTGCGGCCATTGGTGCCCACTTGGCGACTTAACCACAGATCTCAGGGGATCGCTCCTATTCGGGCAAGATCGCTCTAAGTCTAGATCGCAAGGCCCAGATCGGTAAATGGGCACTGGGCTTTACATGCTGAATAAAGGTCTCTTAAAACCACACTGATTGTTTAGGAGACAATAATACACCAGACATGATGCATAACGGTTAAAACCTGTTCAAATTATCTTTTGTTGTACTCTTTGAAGCCCCCCCCCCCCCCCCCCCGGCCCCCCCCCCGGCCCCCCCCCCCCCCCCCGTTATGGCCGAGCTATTGCTATCGTACGCGGCGTACGCATATATACCGTATATGGGTGCCGGACAACTCGGCCAACGGATAACTCGACCCTTACCAACTCGGCCAACGACCCTTACATACTCGGCCAACCCGAGTTGGTAGGGGTCCGGTCTGACTTCGGACAACTCGACCCCTTTTATTTTTGTCTAATTTTCGACATTTTAAATATTTTTTTCTTAATAAAAAGTAATAAAATGGGAAGAAACGGTCTTCACGGGCATCATGTGTAAATTTTGTTACGTGAAATAAAGTATTTGTGGAGATAATTTGATTTTTGAAAGGTCATACTTCTGGTGGGTTTTTTTCCTCGTCGCCAAGATTTTGTCACGTGATATCCTCCGCACTCGAACCCACTCGACATTCGATTTGTGCCTATTTTTCAATCAATTCGCCTTGAAACAAAATATTTAATAACTGTTCGCTTAAATTGGAGTTTTGTGAGTCTCAAGCTGTTAAATTTTGTTGACATGAACTCTTAAACGTACATTTTCAAGCACAAAACTCTCCTAATCGCGAGTGGCTTCAAGCCCAGTTCGTATGACATCCTCCGCACTCGGCGGTTATTGGTAAGTGACTAAGTCGATTTGTGTCTAATTTTCAATCAATTCGCCTTAAAACAAAATATTTAATAACTGTTCGCTTAAATTGGAGTTTTGTGAGTCTCAAGCTGTTCAATTTTGTTGACATGAACTCTTAAACGTACATTTTCAAGCTCAAAACTCTCCTAATCGCGAGTGGCTTCAAGCCTAGTTCGTATGCCGTGCAGTGGCGCCGCGGTGCCCTAAGCTCCAGGGCGGCCTCGCGGTCCGCCCGCCGCAGCGGCCTGCCTTGTTCTGGGACTACGCTACGCTGTGTTCGCTGGGTCGTATTGACCGAGTATTTTTGTATGAAATTCTCTTTTTTTTAGACCAAATTACAGTCCCCTATGCAAAGATTGAACCCCACATTTTCATATTTGATGGACGATTCTTTGGATTTAGTTTCTGGTGGCCATAATAAACAACAAATTGAGCCTGGGTAAGGCCAGTAAAAATTTAACGCCAAGTTCACAACAGACCGCATAACTTGCCCCTTGCTTGCCCTGTTGCTGCGGTTCACCGTTGCTGCGAATTGTGTTAGCAAGGAGTGTTAGACTCCGTCTAGTGCAGTGCATGGTTGAGTCTTTTTCTAAATTTGTAACAAATTATAATAAATGCATAGAATAGATAGCAAACAAATAAATGGAATTTGTCTGACATTTTGTCCCCCCAGAGTAACTAAGACAACAGTGGCGCGGTGTACCCGGCAAGTGATTGGGGGGGGGAGCATGTGCCCCCCTCCCATGAAACCCATAGCTGTGCCACCGCAAGACAATAGCGTCTTTTCGCTCGGCGACGGGACTATGGCTACAACGCTAATCTTAGCGGGGGGTCGCACTCAGAGCGAAAATTTCCCCGTAGCGGCCAAACCTAGGACGGTAGTTCGCCGAGTTAACGTCGGGCGTAGAGCCGCTACGCGGGTACGTGATCAGCCAATCAGAGCGCTTGGACGGCGAGGCTCGCTGCCTCACGTGTTTCATGCACTGATTCGTACACACGCGCTGCATGCACAGTACAGTATGTTGTGATTTGTACTGCCTATACCGTATGCTTATAGTACAACATGCATGATAAATGGAACGAGTGAAACTCCCGCGTATTCAGAATTGCGAAACTGCAAATAGATCGCGACGGTAGCCAGAGTACGGGGACGATCAAAGCTAATTTAAATCCCCCGTAGCCGCACTCCCGTCGCACAGCGAAAAGACGCTAATGACGTAGCGTGGGCAGTTGGACGGTGGGCACTGAATATCGAAGAGGGGTACTACGTTGAGAAAGCGAGGCAACCGATTTGGGGCAGGGCCTTCTTCATGTTGACTATTTTTTGTAATGTTTTGAAAATTAATTTTGTTCATTTTCTCACATTTTGAATTATATCCCACAGATTTGGTAATGTAGTGGTCAAGTAACAAAGATACCAGTGGCTTTGCGTAGTCGGAGTGATGGGGGCCATATGACTGGTGAGTTATTAATTGTGGGGCCGGGCACAGCCTATTGATGTTTCTCTATATTTTCACAGATAAACAATGAGATTGTTTTATTTTTTTTGCAAATCATTATTTTTTGTTTTTGTTTGGGGGGGGGGGGGGGGGGGGGTAGTTAGGCCACCACAAGACAATGACTTAGCGTGGGCAGTTGGACGGTGAGCACCAAATATTGGAGAGGGGTGCTACATTGAGGAGGCGAGGCAACCTAGTAGGGGGCAGGGCGTTCTTCATGTTTACTATTTTGTCACATGTTTTTAACATTTATTTTGTTCATTTTCTCACACCCAGATTTGATAATGTGGCGGTCAAGTAACCTAGACAATGACGTAATGTGGAACCAGATTTGGGGCAGTGTACATCAGAGAGGAGGTAATTAGTGATAGAGCTGGGAGCAGGGTATACTTGACAGTGGCGGATCTACGGGGGGGGGGGGGGGTTTAAACCCCCTAACCCCCCCCCCCCTTGGGCTGCCAAGTGAAAATGTATCAGTGAAAAAAGTGAGAAAAAAAGTGAAAAAAAAAATCACTTACGGGGTTCAAAATAGCTTTAAAATTTGACGCTTCGCGGCTCGTGGACGAAAGTGAAAAAAAAATCACTTACGGGGGTTCAAAATAGCAAAAAAATTCGCCGCTTCGCGGCTCGTGGACGAAAGTTACAAAAATCACTTACGGGGGTTCAAAATAGCCAAAAAAATTCGCGGCTCGTGGACGATGCCATTGGGTCAAACCCCCCTTAGCAAAAAGCTAGATCCGCCCCTGCTTGATCTCATGTCATCAAGATGTTAAAAAAAACAAATAGCATTTGGAAATTTGGAGAAAACAACTTTGAGATTTACCAAACTAATTGAACAATATTGTTAAAATAGTATTAAAATGACTTATGTGGTAAAATATGAACCTTTCTCTATCATAAGATGCAGATAATGTCAGTTGCTTTTTGTTTACATGGCATGGGTCAGTCTGTATATAGTCTAGTGGCTTAGCGTCAAATTTCTCGATTATCATTACTTGCGGAATAAAATCGCCATTTTTGGTACAGGGCTTCCTTGTGAAGAAATGAACAATCTTAGCGTAGGAATACGCTTCAAATATTTAATTTAAGCGTATTGATTTGGCTTTGAGTTCTCATCTCAAGTTGAAATATGTTGACAAATATATACAGAACTCATATCAGTTTCTGGTACTATACAGGGTACAAATTGGAATCGTAAATCTTAAATTTATGAGGAATATAACAAAAAGAGCCCCCTAAAACAAAAACTACACAACCAAAATAAATTACTGTTCTTGGTATCGTTTTTCATTGGAAAAGATACCCTATCCGATGGACATAATTATTTTGTTACTATATTTTGGGAAGTGCCCCATTCCGTTTTTTGGGGATACCCTGTATAGTGATGTTGACTTGGTTGAATTTATAATGTCAGGCATAAATAGGAATATGTAATCTGTGATTTATATTCATTATTCTTTCTGCTATTATAGGTTTAGACTCATCAAGATCCACCTCTGATATTAAGAGAGTCAACTTACTGCATTCAAGGCCTTCATCCATCTATCGGTCCGAATACATCTTTTGGAGGAGATGAATCTTAGTTGCAGACTTTTCTGACTGTACACCAGAATGATCATGATCATCTATGATGTAAGTTCTCTTATTTGGTAATTTTGGGGAAATCACCAAGTCCGCTTGTGAATTTTTTGAGCAGTGGCATAGAATGGTCAGACCAAGTAGGGGTGGGAGCATGTGAATTATATGGGGGCACACCCTATGTTTTTATTTATTTTGAAAAGAATTTTACCCCTGTGATTTAATTGTTTAAGACAAATTATTTGAAGCACATGCCCCCATAATATTACACCACTAATGTCAGATCTCTGTGGATGTATGTATAAAGCATACAATTACAATGCAAAATAGGGATGTATACTATCTTGGTTTTATATTCATTTCATTTCATACTATTACATTATTTTGTTTTATTTCATAAAGACAAACATAGAGAAACTACCAAGGATTATTCAATATAAATGAAACTGAGCAAAGAAAATATGGCCGCCTCAGGATTTGAACGGAGGCTCTGGGTCACCTGACCGATGCTCTCCCGACTGAGCTAGAAAGCCTTGGAGGTGTCGGGTTTGAATCCCAGGGAAGCACTATTTTCTTTACTCATTTTCATTTATGCTTTATTTATTTTATCACATTCTTTCCACTAGTAGGCGCAGAAGATCTACGGCTGCAAGAAAGGGTGCGTTCACGGCCTTCATCTGTCGTCATCTTGGTTGTAGACTTGTCTGACTGGGTACACGAAAACGATCATAATATCATCTTCATTATGTGAGTTGGTAACTTGTGTATGCCTGTTACTAAATATTAAATCTAACTTTACTTCACCAATTTGTATACTTAGAACCAGTGGCAAAACCAGTGGCGTACCCAGGACTTTTTAAAGGAGGGAGTTTTTTTTCGAAGCCGAGACCAAGTAACCTTCAAAATTTTCGAGACCAGGTCCGATCCGGTCCACAATTTTCGAGGCCGAGACCAAGACCCAGTGGTTGAGAAACCTGTAAGCAGGGGGGGGGGGGGGGGGGGGTAGTCGTAGAAAATTGTCGCAGCCAAGACCGTGAATTTTCGACATTTTCGAGGCCGAGACCACATTTTTTTTACATTTTCGAGGCCAAGACCACGGTTTTTCGCACTTTTCGAGGCCGAGATCATGGTTTTTCGCACTTATCGTGGCCGAGACCATCGAAAATGACAGTCGAGTCCGCTAAAATTTGGTCTCAAGACCATTTACAACTTGAAAAGGGGGGGGGGGGTATGTGACAAAGGGGGAGTGTGTGCAGGCAGATGCATTCATGCAATGAATGGGATATGTGGAGGGGATAAGTGTGGGGGGGGGGGGGGGGGGGGGAGGGGGGGGTGCAACATGGGCATGGGTGGATGTGCATGTGGAAAATAACTTAAAGGAACTACAGCGTCCAGATGGCCTAATTTTCACAATTCGGCTCTATATGAATTTTTTCCCCCAAAAAAAGAATTTGGCAGTCATTTCTCATGAAATCAATCAATTTTGGGGTAATTAGTAAATATCTAATTGTCCTGGGAACGCCCCTTTTAAATCGCCAAAATGTGACGTCATCTAAAGAACGGACTAATGAACTAAATTCTGTAGATGACGCGTCATGACGTAAGCCAATGAATTGTCAATCACGCTGCCGATTCCGGACCCTAAATGTGGGTGGGGCGTAAACTGGCTGCTTAGTGAGATTTGGCACCAGAAAACTAGTCTTAAATCACAACTGTGTTTATTTTCATGGATTTTTTTTCGGCAGACCTATGTTTCAAGTCATCAACTATGGAATAAGTGTCAAAGTATGTTGTATTCTTTAGGTCCTTTAAAGGTAGAATGTGCAGTTTCTCCCCTCTTCAAGTGAAATCTTGGTGGTTTCACTACAAAGCAGTAGGTAACTTAATTTTCAGCTTCATAGAAAGCTAATTGACCTTGATGGGATAGTTCAGTTTTGGTAAAGAGAGTACAGTTTTGGTCAAACTGAAATTTAGTAACCAAAACCTGCACCATTACATTACAAACTATTAGTTATAACTCCACCATGCTTGCAAAATTAAAAATTTACTAAGTAAAAAGCCTGTTATCATTTTTAAAAGAGCAGTTAAAACTCAAGTGGACCGGTGCTCTCTAAAAACTCATTGGTTTTAACCATTTTAAATAAAATATTGTGCATGTCAGGGACCGCAGAAAGGTTTTTTGAAAGTGGGGGGGGGGGGGGGGGGGGGGAGCTGACCACAAAAATGGGTCGCACCCGGGTTGAGGGGGGGGGGGGTAATTGAGGAGTTGAACACCACCCCCTCACACCACAATGAGCATCATTTATTAAATAATTGTTATTTTATACTTATGTAATTTATTAAAAGCCAAAAATGGGGGGGGGGGGGGGAGCCCCCCCCCCCCCCCCCGGTTCTGCCACCCCTGCATGTGATGTTTTGTTGAAATAGTGATTAGATAGAGAGATAATCAACAACTATATAAAAACCTCTTTTGTAAATTTTTAATAAGAGGTAGCACTTTTTACATTGAGTTACGTCTGGTTCAAAATTATAAAATGATTGTGGGGCCCCACAATTATTACAAATGGTTATGTTTATGGATATTTCGGCCATTTCTGAACCGATTTTGATCAAGTTTATCCTGTCATTAAATCATATGCTCTTACAAATTTGACACTTAAGTTTCTCATTATCTCACAAACAAATTAGTAGGCCTATTTGTTTGTGTAGCGCCCTCTATACCAAAACTCAACTATCGCTTTAAAACTTGATTATCTGATATAGGGAGAATCAAAATTTACCACCTCTCTAATCAGTTACCTGTAAAATGAGTTGTATTGGTCTTGTTTGGCTGCCCTTCTTTTGATTATTCCAACAAGTTTATTCATTAGTAGCCAGAGAACAAACGTATTAAAGGGATAGTTGAGTTTTGGTAGAGAGGGCGCTAGACTACTTTTTTGTGTGTGAGGTAATGAAAAACTGAGTGTAAAATTTGAAAGAGCATAATATTTAAATAATAATAAATAATAAATCGGTTCAGAGACGGCTGAAATATCCATAAATATAACAATTTGTAATAAAGCTGGGGCACCAGGTTTATTAGAGAATTTTGAACCAGCCGTTGAAATTCGTTTTAAAATGCTTCCTCTTTTAAAAAATGTTCAAAAGAGGTTTTTAGATAGTTGTTGATTATCTCTCTATCTAATCACTATTTAAACAAAACATCACATGCACAATGTTATTTAAAATGGACTTTAAACAAATGCATTTTTTGAAAGCGGCCTCTTTAGTTTAAACAGCTCTTTTTGAATGATAACAGGCTTTTTACTTAGTCTTTTGTAATTGTTGTATTCCTTTTGAGCATGATGGAGTTATAATTATTAGTTTGTAATGTAATGGTGCATGTTTTCGTTACTAAAATTCAGTTTGACTAAAACTGTACTCTCTCTACCAGAAGTCAACTATCCCTTTAAAGTAAGCCTTTACAAAAAATGTACTTTAGATATTTGGGACCACCAAAGGGACTGGTATGACATCTTCATTTGCCTGCCTTCAATGTCTAAGCTGGAAGAACAGATGCTGGACTCTGCTACATTGATATCTTCTTCACATTGTTTTTATGGACAAGTAATTTTCTCTTCAGGCATGTAAAACTTGAACATTCCTGATTTTGCTTGCCCAAATGGGCAAGTAGAAAGAAAAGTTAGTGTGGAGGCTTGATTTATTTATATATGTTATCTGTTACTTTTCAATTTGTTTCTTTCACAGCTGGAATTGGAATCTAATCTCCTTCACTAGAGGCCAAGATTGGATCAACTATAGAAGATGAAACCAGAGGCATTATGTTTTCGGGTTGTCCGTCCGTCCGTCCCTACGTACATATGTACGTCCCGTTCTCGTGATCGCGATATCTCCAGAACCGGTTGACAGATTTTAACTTATATGTATGTATCTCGAGGTCATTAGGTTAAAGGTCAAAGATCATAGTTCTCATTATATATGAGAAAATATGTAATTTATTTCTGCCACTCATGTATGCCTATCACCATGGCAACCGACCTAAATCTGAGATGGAAGGAAAAATCACTGGAAATTAGAACAATATTGGTCAAGGAACAAGAACAGTAAGCAAGTTATGACTCATTTAAGATGTCCATTTGGGTTGCTCAAATCGGCAACTTTAATAGGTTTGTGGACAACTCCCCATATGTTTTGTACACAAATTTCTCATCGTTCAGTTTTATATTTCTATTTAATTGTAAACAAAGGTTCATTCATATTTTTACAATACATGTAGCATATTTAACAATTGCCCTATGGCACTTAGTCAGGTATAATTATTAGTTAATGCAATGCTCGAAATTAGCATAGGCCCGATGGCCCGGGGCCACCAAAAATTGCTGTCGGGCCAGTAAAAAACTCATATTTCAAAGTTTGGTGGCCCGATCGGGCCAGCAAAAAAAAAAAAAAAAAAAAAGATTTTTTTTTTTTTTTTTTTTTTTTTTTTTTTTTTTTTTTTTAGATATCCCTGTAGTCATGTTTAGTCCTGTCTAGGGCATGACAAGAGCTTGCTTTTAAATGTATCATTCAGAAACTTATACCCTTTTCTCACATACAAAATATTGGTTAGTTAAAAAGTTGCAAGTTAATTGAGCAAGTAACACTGCTGCTAATCAATATTCATACATTCTTGAGCAGCAGTACTCATTTTCTAACCAGTTGTTATAAACAAAAGTTTCATATTAAAAATCGTGGTTAGCAATTTCAGTTATTTTGCATATTTTGCATATCTAATGAATATTCATATATTACTACTATATATCACAATTTTAAAATATGTCTTTTGTCTAAGGTGTTCAGACAACACTGCACAGAATTTTGAGGTCAAATTGAATTTTCTCTTTTTCTACCATTTTTGTTTTGTCACCTAGACCCTGACTATGTATGACTTGAAGTGAAATTGTCACTCGTGTGTATTTAATCGCTGTAAATTTTTTGATGAAGACAATGAATAAAAAGACATGACACACACACATTCATCCTAATTCATGTTTATTTAATTCATCTTACAATGAAACAAGGGGGAATGAAAAATAAAAAATATTGCCTAGTACCCTGAAACTATTCATATGGTTATTGTATTCATTTTACTTTTGTTTTTCCTTATTTTTTTCGGGCCAGTAGTTTTTGGTTTCGGGCCACCAAATTTGGAAAAATACTAATTTTACTGGCCCGACCGGGCCACCAGCAAAAAAAAGTTAATTTCGAGCATTGGTTAATGTATATGTTTTTCAAGTGGAGTTTAATTTCATTAAAAGAATGAAATAGCATAAATTAATATGATTGTCTTATCTATATTTTTGCAGATGTATGTGTGCATGAAAGCGCATGAATAAGCTGCTCTCCACCTAACTCTAGTGAACGCTAGCGCGGAGCGCTAGCGTTCTAGGTCGATATGTGTGTGAGTGGGCGTATGTGTGTGTGCGTGGGGGGGGGGGGGGGGGTGGTGTCAGTCCCTTATTTGATCACATAAGTGTTGGAATGAATAAAGGGGATGAAATATGGGGAACATGAGGAAATCTTTTTTAAAATACATTATTACAAAGAGTGTGCCCCCAATCAATCATGTCTCCCCCAATCAGAAAGGGCAGTTACAGGGGACCGGGTGGGGGGGGGGGGGGGGGGGGCACATGCACCTGACGAAAAATTCATACTTCCATGACAAATATGGACAACTGATATCTGCCCCAAAATGTGTAATTTTAATATAAGCATAAATATAAGATTAGGGAAAGGTCATGTAATGCTCATTATCGGGCCAGATTATATAATTTGAAGTATAAATGGTGATTATCAGCCATTGAAACCGGTCGGGCAAAAAACTGCCCCCTCATAAAAATCAAGGCACCCCCCTTTCCCCCGGTGGCCCCCAATGATACAGCAACTGCTCATAAGTCCAAATACGCTATACAACAGACTGGCTACACCACTACATGTACCGTTAATGATCAATCATTAGAAAAAGAATGAAATAAGTTGAAACATAAAGTGAGCCCCCAACGATAATTAAATACAAAATAATACAAAAGAAAAGTAATATAGAGTATGTGGTCTAACCGCGATGCTTTCATAAAAAAACAATTTCTAAAAAACTATATTGAATGGGAATGTGCCCCTCCCCCCCCCCCCCCCCATGGCCCCCGGCCAATCTGATATGATATGCCACTGTCGGTTTAGTATCCTATCCCTATGTTCAACCATCTGGATACTAGCTGGCGTAAATATTCATTTTGAATGCATGAGCGCCAAAAATATAAAACAACTACCCAGAAGCTTTTTATCACCTTGTTCTATTTTGTATTTAAATTTTTTATTTTTTTTCAATAGTAGCTCCTTCCTCTAGTTTAAACTTCCAAAAATGTATCTGTCAGGATTTATATGATAAATTAAATGGAGTTACTATTTTTATTAAATTTTACATACGATTTAGGCCATCTTTTAGCTTAATTTCCACTAAAGCACTCACACACACACACACACACACACACACCCACACACACAAACACTTTAATGCATGGCCAAGTTTCACGCGATAACCCAATCGTAATCCCTAGCGAACAGTATTTTAATCCAATTTGCTGTACCTTTTTAAACCCCAAAATATGTAAATAAGTAAGTTTAACTGTGATGTTACAAGACATGTTAAAGGGAGAGATCCACTTTTGCAAGCCAAAATTCAAAAGTTGCAAGGTTATTGTCTTATATGAAAGGAAATGTCATTTAATAGCATGCCTGAAAAATTTAGGGCTTGAAATCTCTTTTTCGTGGAGTTATAGACCTAAAACTGAATAAACTGAGGGACGTCGGTTAATTAGGTACATACGTATTTTCGGCCGGTGAGTAAGTTCGTACATAGATTTCACGGAGTGTCAGATCGGTATGCATGACCCCTACATGACCCGCGCTAGCTACGTGACCCGCGCATAAGTACTAATGTGTGAGCGTTTACCAAGCAAAATACCCAAACATCGCTTAAACTGACTACATGTAATTATATATTCTTTCTTTTTGAGATCTTTTTCCGTGACATACGTTAACAAATGTCGGCTTCACAATACCTTTACGAGAATTAGTACTATATTGTTGTAATATTATGCTAAATCAGTTGAACTCCTTTATTGACCGATATATAGTTTAAATGGAGGGACGCATTCGTTTTTCATTCGTAGAATCCAAATTAGAGGGCTGTTCGCTCTGATTTTTTTTTTGCGTGTTACATTGATCCCCATCCGTCAACTGAAAGCTGTTCAGACGTTTTGTAAAAGTGGACCTGTCCCTTTAAGAAAGAAAGAAGACAGAAGTAAAAAATACCCAAACATAGGGGGGGACTTGGTATGGAGGCGACCTGTCCAGCCAATTAGGGGGCGACTTGGTAAGGAGGCGACTTTGTATAGGAGGCGAGTATGTAACGGGGGCGACCGGACGGGGGGCGACCCGACCAGTCACCGTCAAACTGCCCACGCTACGTCACTGTCTTGCGGTGGCACAGCTACGGGTTTCATGGGAGGGGGGCACATGCTCCCCCGTGCCCCCCTCCCCCAAATAATTTGCAAAAACAATCAAACATAATCTCATCTGCCTCCAATAAATCGCGATACATGAACTTGGCGTTACATTTTTACTGGCCTTACCCAGGCTCAATTTGTTGTTTATTATGGCCACCAGAAACTAAATCCAAAGAATCGTCCATCAAATATGAAAATGTGGGGTTCAATCTTTGCATAGGGGACTGTAAATTGGTCTAAAAAAAAGAGAAATTCATACAAAAATACTCTTGTCAATACGACCCAGCGAACACAGCGTAGCGTAGTCCCAGAACAAGGGCAGGCCGCTGCGGCGGGCGGACTTGTCGATGCGAGGCCGCCCTGGAGCTTAGGGCACCGCGGCGCCACTGCACGGCATACGAACTAGGCTTGAAGCCACTCGCGATTAGGAGAGTTTTGAGCTTGAAAATGTACGTTTAAGAGTTCATGTCAACAAAATTTAACAGCTTGAGACTCACAAAACTCCAATTTAAGCGAACAGTTATTAAATATTTTGTTTTAAGGCGAATTGATTGAAAATTAGACACAAATCGACTTAGTCACTTACCAATAACCGCCGAGTGCGGAGGATGTCATACGAACTGGGCTTGAAGCCACTCGCGATTAGGAGAGTTTTGTGCTTGAAAATATACGTTTAAGAGTTCATGTCAACACAAATTTAACAGCTTGAGACTCACAAAACTCCAATTTAAGCGAACAGTTATTAAATATTTTGTTTCAAGGCGAATTGATTGTAAAATAGGCACAAATCGAATGTCGAGTGGGTTCGAGTGCGGAGGATATCACGTGACAAAATCTTGGCGACGAGGAAAAAAACCCACCAGAAGTATGACCTTTCAAAAATCAAATTATCTCCACAAATACTTTATTTCACGTAACAAAATGTACACATGATGCCCGTGAAGACCGTTTCTTCCCATTTTATTACTTTTTATTAAGAAAAAAATATTTAAAATGTCGAAAATTAGACAAAAATAAAAGGGGTCGAGTTGTCCGAAGTCAGACCGGACCCCTACCAACTCGGGTTGGCCGAGTATGTAAGGGTCGTTGGCCGAGTTGGTAAGGGTCGAGTTATCCGTTGGCCGAGTTGTCCTGGATTCCCGTATACGTACCATAATATACCGCGCATAATAATACATGTTGCGTTTTCGTCGAGCAGACAACAGTGACTGTGGGTGAATATGAATTTAGCTTGATTTTGTTGAACATGATATCCTTGAAAATTATGTTGATGTGTTGGGCTATGTGTTAATATCATACGTGTCAGTTAATATGCTGTGTTTTCTGTGACACACTGTTGATAAATCTTAATTATCTTCGTAACAACAATGAAGCGAGCGGAGTGTGCCCGAGTGCGAGCGGGTCGCGACGGGCTGGTCCTACAGTGGGCATCCGCTGGGCCGCAACACCTCGTGATTTGCATGCATGCTGCAGCTGGTTCTGCAGCTTTGCCTTAACAAATAAGTGATCTATATATTCTCAAGATAAAGAATTGATAACTTATTTCGTAGAAAAAAGCGGCAAACTTACGCAAATTGAACTTTTACGGCACCCTTTCAAGAAAGCAGAATTTTTTGTAGCGCACAAACCGGGTTGTATTAACCGGACGCACCAAACGTGAATGTTTTGCATGGGAATGTCATTGACATGCGCGCTGCCACTGGTGCGCGGCAAAACGCGCGTATAACGCCTCGGGGCGCTTATTTTCTTCGGGAAATGGTGGAAAATGTTTGCTAAACATCCATTTATTATCCTCCGTTAATGCCGACTTTCAAATTCAACTTTCAAAATTCGAACGTTTTTCCTATTGGAATTTGCATGTACGGTAATACAACCCGTTCGGTATTGCAACCCCTTGCTATAGGGTTTCCCCCCGTTTATTCATTCCGTTTATTACATGACCTTTGTAATCTAATACTAGTATAAGGTGAAATTAAATCATTGAAAGATGTGTTTTTGATACTTACCCACTTTTCTTGCTTCAAATTCGCCAATGTTTTCTGGTTTCACGGCCTCCCTCGCGCTCGTACCTGCGATGACGATCATCGTATTTCTTAAATGTTGCTTGTAAGTATCGGTTTCCATGGTGGTGTATATAATACGTGCGGTTTACGGGTACACCATGTGAGATGGGTGGATTGGTAAGTCCTGAAAAGGACTATGGTAGTCCTAGAAAGGACTGTTGGTGTAGTTCTGAAAAGAACTGTGGTATTCTTTCTAGGAGAGTTCTAAAAAGAACTGTTTGTAGTCCTAGAAAGGACTGTTGGTAGTCCTATAAAGGACTGTTGGGATAGTCCTGAAAAAGACTGTTGGTATTCTTTCTTGGAGAGTCCTAAAAAGGACAATTGGTAGTCCTAGAAAGGACTGTTGTTCGTCCTAGAAAGGACTGTATTGAACGGAAGTTGAGGTCGCTGAAATGACCTTTCGCTAGTTAGTCTCCGTCCAGGATTTGATGCATTATCAATGACTTACGCACACTCGTACATTACTTGTCTTACTGAATCCAAATTGACTTGGGTAAATCGAAAAAAGGTGTGCGCTTGAAATGATACTACCGTAAAATGTGTATTTCTCAGTTGTATTTCTAAGTTTAAAGAATAGAAATAAACAAATATAAGACGCTAATTTTAAAATGTAATGTAAAATGTTTTGTATAAAGGGATTTATGTTCATGAAAAAACGGAGAAACATACATTTTATTCAAACATTTTAAACGTTGCCTTTTTAAAACTGAATGAACAAGCTTTATGAGCGGAGCTTCGGACCAAAACAAGTTTGTATGATCATGACGTGTACAAACATATGCGCTAGCTACACGGTGAACGCCATTTTCACGTGTGCGGTGGTGCTGGATTGACGTGCAGTTCAGGACCAATGAACAATTTTGAAGCCCATTTCAAAATAGCTAGGGGCAACGTGACGCCACCAAATGGAGGATTTTAAAGCTGTCATCTAGCAAGATCTGCAAAGTTAGGTGAGAAAATAAAAAAACGCACAGTGATTAATTTAACGTCATATACAGTCCTACAAAAATACAGGGGGGTTAGTGAAGTCACTACTGCTATACGGCAGTGTGACTTTTGGGCATACTTGCCCATACAGTTTCCCATTCGCTAGTGTACATCGCGACTCAGGAGTGGACCGAGGGGGGGAGGGTGTGAGAGGGGGGTGTCCCCCCTCCCACAGTAGGGAGATTTTTCATTATTTATTGGACCTAAAATTGTGCAATCTGGTGCATACCCAAGACCTAACTTTTGATTGATGGGCAGGTCCAAGCTATTTGACTTGTGACGTACGGGACATTCACAGCTTTCAATTGAATATTATTCAAAGGAAGGAGCTATGATCTGGAATCTTTTTGGTGCTTTGGAAAGCTACTTGTAGTCCCTTCCTAAAATGCAAAAAAAAATATTCAAAATGCTCGTTAAAATTTAATTATGCTAATAAATATGCAGCGTGACGTACGGGACCAGAGAAATTATGACTTAAAAAAAAAAATGTGTATTGTGAAAACTCTCTGAATCTACATGGCAGATAACAACTTATTCCTGATATATGCATTTAGTAACCATTAATATACGCACTGCAAAAAAAAAAAAAAAATTATGACCTTTTATCCCATGATAATTAATGAAAGAAAATAGGTATGCGCGTGACGTACGGGACATTTTTCCCTCATGTTTTATTTGTCATTTTCCTGCTTTTATTTTTAAATCTTTGGGTCCATTTTGCAATATATTTGTTCTTATTGTATTTATTCAATATTGTGATGATTTAAAACTCAAAAACAGCTTCCGCAATACATTATAATAAGACTTTAACAAATTGAAGCTCTGAAATCCGATAATTTGCATTAATTATGCTAATTACTAATTAAGAATTAATATTTGATTTGGCTTCAAAAGATGTGGGATACATCTATCTGATGTAAATTACTTTCAATATTGACAAAAAAGATTTGAATATGAGAAAATTAAACAGAATCATCATAAATTTGGCAACTTACATGAAATCCTACACATGGGACTATTTAGAAGAAAAACTAAAAATATTTTGTGCCTTTTTAGCACTTTCTTGCAGTTTTTGAACCTGTTTGGAAGGTCTCGGTGTACTGAACCAATGTAATACTATATTTCCTTCATTGACATGCAGTTTCCCTACTCAAATTGACTGTCTAGTATTTTAGATAATTATTTAAAGGTAATTATGAGGTATTTCAAATTTCCTCCTCCAGACACATTTTCATCAGTATGTAGCTATAACGCGAAGTATGATGTGGTAATTATGTAATTACTTTTAGAGGTAACTCCTAAAGGTAAGACCTATTTATTCAGAAATTTTTAAGAGTATCTAAGCAAGAATTATTATGATAATCAGTGGTAAAACACAAAACAAATAATTTTCACCTGGCTTGCCATTGCTTTAACACTGAAAATGTCCCGTACGTCACACTTTTGTCCCGTACGTCACATGTCTTAATTAGCTAATAAAATCAAAACGAAAAATGCTGTTTTCATAAAACTTAGCTAGCCAGTCAAGAGTATGATAAATTAGAACTTCACAAAATATGAAAGAAAAAAATTCAGTGTTTCATACTGAAATATAAAAAAAGGTGTTCATTTTTGTGACGTACGGAACATTGCAGTTTGGACACGCCCTTATTAGCATAATTAATTAATTTTGACACTTAAAAATTTGGTCAACTATTGCTAGTGATTAGTTTTACTAGTCCCCATATATGAAATTAAAGCTTGATTGATAAAATAAAAATTAAAAATAGAAATACAATGTCCCGTACGTCACGCTAATATTTGAAATATGCAAATTAGATGCTCACTACTCGTTAAATATGCATATTATGTAAATTTCTGTACTAAAAATCTAAACTTCAGACTTTTAGCTTTGAAATGATACCAAATTTGTAAAGCTAAAATGAAGATGAATTTTCACCATCAAGGGGGACATTAGCTTGGACCTGCCCTGATACGCAATTGTGTATACATGTCATGAATTGACCAATCTTGAATTTTTTTAAATTTCATAATGAAAAAGCAAATATGAAATTTCCATTCACTCATCACATGTTGTCAATGTCGACGTCATTCTCCTCGTCAACCTCAATGTCAAAGGCAGGAGTTGAGAATGAAAACAATTATTATTTAACACAATGTCCCACGCCTCGTCATGGGCGTAGCTGCATATTTTTCCAGGGGGACAGGCGTCTTTTGCCCGAATATTGGATGGGGGCGTGATCATGCGAGGGAGCGGAGCGACCAAGCCCGAAGGCGCGAAGCGCGCCACGGGGGAGGGTGTTTGAGCTAGGGGGTATCCCCCTCCCACGGTATATAGGGAGCTTTTGCAATTTTCATTAAAAATAATGCAATCTGGTGCATACTTTTGATTGCCCGAATGAGATGGCAAGTGCCCGAATGTGAGATGTTGATTGCCAGAATGTGGGATGCTGATTGCCCGAATGAGAGACGGAAAGTGCCCGAATGAGATGGCGAGTGCCAGAATGTGATGTATTGATTGTCCGAATGAGAGATGGCGAGTGCCCGAATATTGATGCTTTCAAGATCCTGGAGGGGGGGGGGGGGGGGCTGCAGTCCCCCAGCCCCGCGCCTCCTATGCCTATACTCCTCGTTATTTCTATGCACAACTATTACAGCTTCTTTATTAAATACTCTTAAACATGTTGACGTGGCCATGGGGTTATCATCGTCATTACTAGTATATATTAATTGTATTTCCATTGTCGTTTTCATTTAGTGTACCGTAATTTTCATTGTCAGGAATCTACACAATAACCAGCCATTATGTTATTGTAGCTATAGCTATAGGTGCATGTCGCAGCGACCTGCACCTTACTCTCACTGGTGGCAACAAATCATTCAGTGGCACGTGCGTTCGCGGCCGCAGCGGCTTCTACCATGGTTTGTATACCCAAGGAAATGGGAGCTATTCCCTGGTATACTGACACTTGCCTGGATAAAGAAACATTGTGTTACGTCCATGACACAAGTACAGAGCTGTTAGTGCAGACATTTGAGATTCGAGACTCGAGATTCGAGATTGATTTCATTGAATTTGAATCAGCCATAGTTCAAGCTATACAATCATACATAAATTATGTAATATGTAATACATATGAAAAAGTGGGGGGACAAACGACACTATATCCCCCCCACTTTCAAAAGTGGGGGGGACATGTCCCCCCCCCCCCCCCCGTCCCCCGCCTGTTGACGCCCATGGGCCTTGCCTTTGGCCTTGGTCTTGGAAAATCGTGGCATGAGCTTATTTGATAAATGTCGAACATATTCCCATATAAATGTATTATGGAAGGGGTGAGAAATACCTTGGAACAGGCGAGGCTGGGCCGAGGCGTTTACCTGCTCCGAGGCGACATCCCTTCCACGGGTCGTGAAGCTCCTAGCTCGGGGCTTCCGTCGGCGGTGCCGTAGCCCGATGGTAGCGGCGTGCGAGGCGGTCCGCGACGGGGTATACCGAAGCTAGCTGGTGGGCTTCGGGGGTGCGACTCCTAGCGGAGGCGCAGTGGATGTTGATGTACACGGTACATACAGGTATAAGGGTGTATCCACACACTGCACGTGTGCGAATACGATATAGTTCGGTGGAGCCGATGTTGAGCTGACAGCGGGTAATTAAACGTCCGTTTATCAGCTCGGTGGTTTCAACTCTGCCGATATCGGGCCCGTTCTGCTGACCCGTGCGCGATGCAATAACCCCGCGCACGGTGTGTGCGTGATCCGCGCCCGTACATATACTATACATGCGAGGGAGTGCTAACTACGGTAGCCCTAAAGGGACCACTGCAATCGGTCCCTACAACAGTATCATTATCCAATCGAAACATGGGCAATATCGTGTATTAGGCCCCACCACTGCTATACTGTACAGGTGTCTTTAAAAAAAGTAAACCCAACTTTAATGGCTAATCATCAGAAAACTGTGAAATATTTAGAGAATGTTGATTGTTGTAGGAGTAGTCCATGAAGTCCTCTGTCCAATGATACCAAGTACATTATGTAACTGTCATGCATGACTGAGCACACTTGACCTTTATGACAGGTGGTAAAATCATCACTGTGACAAGTTAGAACTTCATTTGAATGAAAGTTGATTGAGTTAATGAAATGAGGAAAGAACGATTTCTTTTCAATCTTACCCTGCGGAAAACTTAGGGGTGCGTACCCTCGACATGTCCGCCGTTCCTTGCAATGCAAAACTCACAGCGCCTTCTCATGTACCTGACAGCCCGCCTGATCATCCCCGCGTCTTGTCGTAGGTTGTTCACCTCATTTGTTATGCGTTCTCTCAGCTCCTGAATTGTGGCTGGTGGGCTCAAGACGGGGCCCCACCTCACAGACTTATTGCAGTTAGGAATCGTTTGATTGAACTCTTCGGCAACAGGATCATCGCTCTTTATTTCCAAGTGGAATGGCCTGCACGGTCACCCGATCTCACCCCATGTGACTTTTTTCTGTGGGGACACTTAAAAGGAAAAGTCTTCAAGACCCCACCAGCCACAATTCAGGAGCTGAGAGAACGCATAACAAATGAGGTGAACAACCTACGACAAGACGCGGGGATGATCAGGCGGGCTGTCAGGGACATGAGAAGGCGCTGTGAGTTGTGCATTGCAAGGAACGGCGGACATGTCGAGGGTACACACCCCTAAGTTTTCCGCAGGATAAGATTGAAAAGAAATCGTTCTTTCCTCATTTCATTAACTCAATCAACTTTCATTCAAACAAAGTTCTAACTTGTCACAGTGATGATTTTACCACCTGTCATAAAGGTCAAGTGTGCTCAGTCATGCATGACAGTTACATAATGTACTTGGTATCATTGGACAGAGGACTTCATGGACTACTCCTACAACAATCAACATTTTCTAAATATTTCACAGTTTTCTGATGATTAGCCATTAAAGTTGGGTTTACTTTTTTTAAGGACACCCTGTATGTCTTATGTAGCCAAGTTATAGCCACTAAATCTGACCTATAGCCACTAAATCTGACCTATAGCCATTAATCTGACCTATAGCCACCAAATTAGGGTTAGGGTTAGGGTTAGGGGTATAGTTCACCCCTGCAAGTCAAGGGGCTTACTGCGTAAGGTTATATAGGGTTAGGACTTAGATTATATGTGTACAGTATAGCAGTGGTGGGGCCTAATACACGAATATGCCGAAACATGTAGTACTATAGTAGTATTCTTAGAAAACACTGCAAAATGTGTCTTCTCACTTTCAATTCAAGACAAAAAGTTGAGTAATATTACTAATATCAATTTTGATTTTGATTTTTTTTGTAGGATTCAGTCTTCAACACATGCTGCTGATAAATCATTATCCATTGAAATTGATTATATTGAAATGTATATCAATTAACATTAAAAATATTTGATTTCAGAACTACTGAAGAAATCCTGGATCAATATGACCTGGAATTGGAAAGGTCAGCAGGGCGGCATCGCATGGTCCCTTGATCTCATAGTCGTACAGAATCATAATGCATTCATACATAACAAGTGGCAAATATGTGAAATGAGACCATGGGGGAAACGACCCAATCCATCAATGATCATTTGATAACTGATGTAAATAATATATATTACAGACAATAAATAAGTGCATAAATAAATAAGTTCATGCAAGGCAAATGGAACCCAGATTTCAAACATAGCAGGTTCTTAATTGAGGTAAACTATTTAAAGTGAACATAGAACTAAATGTGTAAATCAAGCAAAGTGAAATAAAGCAGGAACAGGCTAGAATAGTCGAGAACAAACGGGAGGACAAGCGAGCGGAATAAGGTTATAATGGAGCAGGCTAGAGTGAACAGAAACACATTGTTGGCTTATCAGGTCAATAATATTATTAAAGGGACTTAGTAACATTGTCCAAATCCTCAAAATAAAATGTTTGATCTAGCGGTTCCCTCATACCTTGTTGTATTCGTATTAATAATAAAATCATGGGACAGGTTTCGGTTTTTCAAATTTCCCTTTCGTTACAAAGATATGTACGATTGAAGTATTCAGATAAGAAAAACTCCGGGCGAGTTTTTCATCCCTGTACAAAGTGAATGCAGTGAGTTAGTGAATATCACCCAATATCACTTTGCATTTTCGCTCATTACTTGGCCATGCAATGTCCATTTGACTTGAAATTTTCACACAATACCCTGTTGACATATGAGATAACAACACTATACATTGCATCAACTCTTCATCACTTTTTGCACATGTCAACAAAGTTACTAGATCCCTTTAAGGAGTCGAGTGTGAATTCTGGAAGCTAGGGATGGGCAGGCAGTGGGACAAAAAAGGTGAATCTTCAGGAAGAATAAACTGAAGATGGGGATTAGTTGTGATGATCGAGGTCAAGAAAAGGAGGAGGTATAAAGAATGGGACAGTTTAAAGTCATTTTAATATTAGACTATTACTCATTATTAGCAAAAAATATACCAAATAAATTTAAATCCAGATCATATTTATAGCAAGGCCTCACACTAACTCCTTGCTAATTAATGGCCTGATTGGGCAATTAAACAAATTTTCTCCCCATTTTTTTTTTTACTCACCCCCAAATTAAGTTTGATTTGTGAACTGTCTACTTTTGTTTAAAAATCTCACTTTCTTTACTTTGTTGATCAAAGCTACAAATGTGGATGCAAAAAATTGCAAGATTTGTTCATTGTCCTCATTCTCAGTTTAAAAATCTACATGTACATGTATTTGCCTAAAGCTTTGATCAAATTTTACTGGCCAGGAGCCCAGGACCCATTTTCATAAAACCTTGCTAGCTTAATTTCATGTCTATTTTGGATGACGTGGCTAAGACTTAAACTTAAAGGGGACCACCAGGCAAAGAACAACACATAACCATATGTTTGATACCTTTGTGTGATATTAAATAGATGCTCAACACTTTGCAAAGGGTTGTGTAATTCATAAACAAAGCAATTAGTTACCACCACTTACGGAACCAACATGTCCACATGGTTCCGTATGTGCCAAATGTCTGAGAGTGCGCCAATTCTATTCACCTGTACGTTTGGAGACGATAGAATCACGGACGATGCGTTCGCCATAGACAAAAAGTAGTCTTCGTAATGCAACCCATGAACTCGTGCTTTAGTATGGTGATGCGTTTTCCAATTATACAATTTTTTCTGGAAATATATTTTTCTGAACTTTTTAGTGGAATAGACTACTAAAGATGTTACCTTTTCATTTATAAGAATATTATTTCTGGGTGGTAGTACCCTTAAAGCTCTTTCAGTTGCTTAACTTGAGGGTTAACTTTAATGGGTACCTAAGGCTTACCCAGCTAACCCTAGTTGGGGACTGGGCAACTGTTGTTAACTAAACTGGATCATTAGAAATACACTTAGCAAGGAACTAAGCTAGCAGAGTTTTATGAATATGGGCCCTGATGACTATTTTTACCCTGTTAATACAGTACATGTACATGCATCTAGCTCGTCTTCTTTCTTTCATACACTACAGGCCAAGCTGTGACCAGGTTGTCCCCATTGGTAAAAAGCATCCGACAAAAGAGCGGGTAGATGGAACACAGACGGATTTGTAATGGATGATGCATATTGTCATTGAGATGGCCAACTCATAGACCAAACAATCAAACATTCTTGAATTGGTTAACATGTATGGTGCAGGAGAGAATGCTTCTCTGCAGATTCAAACATTATGTGATGTAGTTTAGACTACCATATTTGTTCCAAAACACAGGCACTCGTCATAACCTAAGCAGTTGTGGACCGTCATGGAAAGTCCTAGCCCTTCTTCCCGCGGAGAAGAGGCCAGCGCTACCAGGGGACAGGAAGTGACGCACATCTTCCATGAGGTGAGGTCACACGATGACCTCTTACTTCCTGTTCGAGGATCCAAGAGGCTAAAGGTCAGTATACAGTTCAGCTTGAAAGAACGAGGTACCCTTTTACAGGCCAATCATAAATAATGCTAACAATATAGTCAATCCTGTCTTAGTGGCCACCTGTCTATAGCAGCTTACCTGCCTGTAGTTAGCCTAGGGCTCGACACAAGCTTTTGCCAGCTTGCCAGGAGCAATAAGATATTGATGCCAGGCAAGTACAAATTTGTAAATTTGGTTTAGTTTGGTTGCCCGATCAGGCAACTGATATTTCTGTTCAAACTTTAAATACAAGAGTAGAATGTAATTCATTACATTTTAATCTCATCTAGAAGTAAGCACGCAAGAACATTTTCTCATTTGGCAGGTAAAATTTAAACATTTATGATTTACGTGCCCAAATGGGCCAGGAGAAGAACAAAAAGTTATTTGTTTGGGGGCTTGCTATATATTTTTTTGTGAAATTGTTGATGGAATGGAATACTAAAGATGTTACCTTTCTTTAATACGAATATTATTTTTGGGTGGTGGTACCCTTTAATCTACCATTCAAATATCTGTGTAACCTGCTGGAACAACCTGTATGGCCTTTGGAATAGCATTGAGTACAGGTCACATGATTTCACTTGTCCTAGGAAATGGGTAACTGCTTGGTAAACATGATTTATGTAGTTAACCCAGGCTTGTGGTTTGAAGTACAAGGCTGCATTAAAGGGGCCACCATGCAAAGTACAACACAGGTTTATATGGTTTGGTACTGTTGTTTGATATTAAATAGATGTCTAACACTTTTCAAAGGGTTGTGTAATTCATAAACAATGCAAGTATTCACCGAAATGTATGAAACCCAACAGTGCCTTGGCTTTGGTTCCGTAAGTGCCAAACGTTGCGAGAGCGTCACACACGTTTGTTAAGAGACAGTAGACCGCGTACATCCTAGACAGAAGACTTATCTCTGCAGACCCATGAACACATTAATAAGTATGATGATGAGTTTTCAAATTATATACTTTTTCTGGAAACCTATTTTCAAAGCTCTTTGTTGGAATGGACAACTAAAAGTCTAAAACTCTTACCTTTCATTTAGTTTGTGGGTGTTGGTTCCCTTCAACATGATATATGTAGTTAATAATCTAAGGTGTGGTTCAAGTTCAAGGCTGCATTCTGATTCTTAAAGGGAAAATACATGGTCTTTGTTAATTTGGAGCATAAATTAGCCTAGGAGATTATTTGCTGGCCATTGTTGCAGTAAAATACAACTCCATAACCAAGTGCCACCTGTATCTAATACCTGTTTAGACTTCAGTCTTCTACACAAGATCATGTAACAGCTAGCTCTTCACCAGGGGACCATTTCATGAAAGGGTCTTAGCTAATGTAAGACTGTCTTAACTGTCTTAATCAAGACTGTGACTGATCTATGGACATACGGATGGCGTTTGTTCCGATCACAAAGGAAGTTATACCAAGGTTGTGTATGTACAGAGATAAGACCCTTTTCATGAAACAGGGCCCAGCCCTTCATGTCATGTGGGTCTATTGGGGCCAGTTTCATGAAAGGCTCTAAGTTATGTACATTTACTGTGACTGAACTGTGTCTCATCTGCGTGCATATGACAGTTCTAAACTGTTTCATGCAAGGGGGTGTCCGTCGCCATACATTTTCGAGGCCGAGACCGAGACTATGGACTATCGAGCAATAGTATCAAGCTTTTATTCAATACCATTGTTGTTTAATGTCAAAGTTAAAAAGCCCCTGGTTTGAATATCTAGTTGTGAAGGCTGTTAAAGACATTCTGTCATAGATAACCTGCGACAATCCCTCTGGAGTCAGTGGAGTGTCCCTGTACCTTATGCGAAGTTAGAAGTAACCATTATTCTTTGTATTCCAGTTGTGCAAGTAAAATCAATATGGCTACTTAAAGGGATCTAGTTACTTTGTTGACATGTGCAAAAAGTGATGAGTGGTTGAAAATTTCAAGTTAAATGGATGTTATATGGCCGAGTAATGAGCAAAAATGCAAAGTGATATCACTAACTCATTGCACTCACTTTGTACACGGTTTTGACGATCCAGTGGATAATTGAACATCTGAACACTTCAATCGTAAATATCTTTTAAACGAAAGGGAAATTTGAAAAACTGAAACCTGTCCCATGCTTTTATTGTTAATATGAATACAACCAGGTATGAGGGAACCGCTATATAATTCCAATTGGATTTTTGAGGATTTGGACAATGTTACTAAGTCACTTTAAATGCTAGTGGCCCAAAGCTAAATTGTCCTTGATGTTAAATTATAAACAACTTTTTGCACTGCTAAGCTTACTTGATTAACAATTCTTACTTGATTAACATTTCTAAGCTTACTTGATTAAGCTTAATTGATTCACATTTCTTTTGTTTTTTTCCCCTCCTACCAGTACACCTGTATAGCCTGTTCTCGTCAGTACATCGCTCTGGGCTCTTCTCATGGAGGCCTCTACATATTCCAGCGAGACACCCTCAAATATCTGCAGCAGATAGGCAACAAGGTACGTTGATAATAGTAATGATGATAACAATCGTGATGTTGGCTAGAGCTCGTTCTGTATTTTTCTCCTGGTCATCTTGTAGTTAATCCAGCGCGCATTTTCCACTCTCTGTGTAGCACCTCGTAGACCTGTGCACAGAGTGCTCAAGAGTCCTGTTCTCATCTATCCTGTAACTACACCTGGGTTTAGATGGTTTAGAGCTGCAAATGTTGATGAATTTTCTTGCGGAAGGGAAGCACATTTTCTGCAATTTTAAAGAAACAAATTATTAAGATTGGTAGTGTATTAGATTAGGTTTACCTGGCTGAAAGGGATAGTATAGTTTTGGTCAAACTCCACCATGCTCGAAAGGTATTAAAGATTATAAATGACTAAGTAAAAAGCCTGTTATCCTTCAAAAAGAGCCGTTAAAATACAAGAGGGTGCTCTTTAAAAACGCATTGGTTTCAACCATTAAAACAAATTGTGCATGTGATGTTTTGTTTAAATAATTATTAAATAGAGAGATCATCAACTATTTAAAAACCTCTTTTGTAAATTTTTTGAAAAAGTGTAAGCATTTAATTTATTTTTTCACCTCTTTTTTTTTCTTTTACAGGAAGGACTGACGAGGGCTTTGTTCTCCCCTGATGAGAATGTCATTGGATTGGCAACAAGGTATGAATGCAGGTTTATTTTATCATCATCACCATCACCACCACCTTCATCTTCATCTTCATCTTAATCATCTTCTTCATCGTCATCACAAACATTGTAATAATTTGTATCGTTGTCTTCATTATCAGTATCATTATCATCTACATCTTCATCATCATTATTATCATCTTTGTCAGATAATCAACATCAATTCATCATCATTGTCGTCATCATCATCATCATCACCCTCTGGACCATCACAATAATTATTACCCATTTTCCCATTTAGTGGAGGTGCCATCATCGTGTGGACGCTGAATGTGTCGTCTAGGAACAAAGCCGAGCGTCTGGTTGCCATGGTAGCCCACCGCAGCTGCCAGGTGACCAGTCTTTGCTGGGACAATGCAGGGCTGCGCCTGTTCTCGGCTGATGATAGAGGGCGCATCATTGTGACAAACACTGACTCTAACAAAGTGAGTTCCCATCTGTAACCCATTTTATTAAACTGTTGCAATTGTTGTAAGTGTCCAATTATTGTAACTACCATGGCAACAGTTGTAATGCTCCATGCTGATTGGCTGTTGACCAAATAGTTACAACAATTGGAGAGTTACAACAATTGCAAGACAGTGTATTATGAAATGGGCTCCTGGTGTTTTTGTGTTTCTTGTTAATATAAAAATTGCTTGCCTTAGCAATGGCTCAGGTGCCAATTGCCACTAGGAGTTTGATTTGGCCACTAGAAATGCTTGTATTGGTCACTAATGAATAAGGATATACAACGCACAAGTCTATAATGGGAGTCTATCTGATGTGTAATTTTTGCCACCTGAAAGAAAAGCTTAGCCCTGCACAGCTACTAGCAATAATACTATCATTCTTCATTGCATCTACTAGAAGTTGTGGATATAAATAATAAAGGGGGGACCATATCATTGTTCTGAACATGTTGTTAGTTGTTAACCTGTTGAGGAAAAAAACAACATCAAACACAAAATAAGCCAAAAGGTTATACATATATTGGAGAAGATATCAGAATAGGTTTGATACAATGCTATAATGACCATTTACAAGGGCAAGCTCATAAATATTGATATTTCATTTTTGACCAGGTCATATGGTGAACGCAGCTTCGCTCACACTGCCTCAACCTTATCTCCCAGAACATTTGAAAAATATTGATTCTTTTGATAAGTTTAAGATTGCTTTAAAGGGGTAGTACAGTTTTGGTAAGGCTGAACTTTAGTAACCAAACCTGGACAGTAACATTATAAACTAATAGTTATAACTCTACCATGCTCGAAATGTATACAAAATTACAAACGACTAAGTAAAAAGCCTGTTATCATTCAAAAGAGCCATTATTACACAAGAGGGCGCTTTCTAAAAAGGCATAGGTTTCAACCGTTTTTCATATAAAATTATGCATGTGACGTTTTATTGAAATAATGATTAAATAGAGAGATCATCAACAACTATTTAAAAAACGCTTTTGAAAATTTTTGAAAAAGTGCAAGCATTTTTAAAATTTTTTGAAAAATCATCTAATTATTTGGGCCCCAAATAATTATAAGATCAGATATATTTATTAATATTTCAGCCGTTTCTGGGTCGATTTTGACCAAATAAAGTTTATTCTGCCATTAAAATTGCATGTTCTCTCAAATTCGACACTCAGTTTTTCATTACCTCACAAAAAAATTGTGATGTGCAGCGCCCTCTCTACCAAAACTAAACTACCCCTTTAAAGACGCACTTATTTAACATTTAATTTATGCATTTTTGTTTGAAACCCAGTACATCTTGTATTTGTTTTTTGTTGTCATTTTTTCTCTACAGCGCATAGGGACATGTTTAATCACTATGTGTTATGTGCTATATATATAAAAATTGCTAATTATTATTATATTTATTCGATGCAATATATTTGATGCAATTTATTTGATGCAATTCGGGTATATATATGTTGTTTCTGTTTGTATTATCGTCACTTTATAGCCTCTGAAGAAGATTCTGCTAGGATCGAAAATTTAGGCCCTATATTGACTCTCATTATATTTATTCATCAGGATATTCATATGACTCAATAATATGCCTCACAGTATGCAGATGCCCAATCAGATCTAAGATTTTGCCTCACTTTACTTTTTTACTATGTAACCATCAGGGATTTTTGAAACCCCAATCAGAGCTTTTTGGTCATTGATTAAAGCTCTGCGGAGATAAGACTTGGCTTCTATTTGTGGGCCAATGGCGGTTTGATACTTATTTTTTCCCCTTCTATTTAATGCATCCATCAGGAATTTTAAGTCACCATTGAACCGGCATTGTACAGATAAGACTTCTCTGGGCCAATGACTAAATTGAAAACTGTACATTATACGTATACAGAGATTTTACACTTCCATTTTGTCCCAACTAATTTAGCCCTCTGGTATCTTCAAGCTTCAGTCAGAGTTAGTCGTCACCGTTGATTCCAGCGTGGTACAGATGGACTTTGCAGAAGAACGGCTTCTCATTTCCACCATGTCCAAGTGCTACCTCTGTGAGGCAAAGAAGTGAGTATTAGGAGCAATATCTTGATAGACTTCTCTCAGACCGACTTGAGTACTAGTACTTACAGATTTATTGATATTTATTCTTGTTAGGCAAGCAATTAATTCAGATTATTAGGAGCAGTGATTGTCTTGGAAACATCCTGTTAAACACAATATAAGCGCAGTAGAGTATATATTTCTAGTAGATGTGCTATTTAAATGTTCATATTTGTATTATTATTATTAATGAATAGCGTGTCTATTGTAGCCTTAGCTAGTTTATTTGTATTCCTGATTGTGGTGCTTGAACGTGTCCGAGTATAGATATTAGCTTGTAAGATAAATAGAAATTTGTAATTACGCTATAAGTATTTCATAGAATAATTTATATTGTTTTTCAGGGATAGGTGTTGATGATGATGTGGAGAAATTAATTTGTATGTACTTAAACGTTGTTTCAATGTGTCTTCTTTATTTTCAGGCAAATGTCCTTCCAGATCGGAACCAAACCAAGGTAATAAGTGGAAGAAATAAAACAATATTTGGATAATATGTACAAGTACAACCAGTTAATGGAAACAAGAAAATTGTCCATTTAGACATGTGACACCTGTATTTACGCACAATAACATTGTATAGTCAAACCTGTGCATAGTGACCATCTAACATGATTTCATATGAATGGTGACGTACAAAGTTGAGATATCCATTGTAGATAAACAATATATCAAGGAGTTTGAAAAGTTTGCCTTTAGATTTATAGTAATTTTAAAAAACTGAGATATAAAAACGATACCACAAAATACACAATCTGATTCCGATCCGATGAACAACTTGGTTTCTGAACTGAAGCAAGACGTGTGTATTTAAGGCATGTGGTATATTTCAGGTCCCTGATTGTTTGTCAGATCGTGAAGTGTGTGGTGGGCTTTATATATAGGTTATATTTGTGTTCCTCCAGAATCCTGATCTTATGTGAAGTATTTTCTCAATGCCCATGAGCCGCTTGGAAAGAATGCTTCCCAGAGGGTTGAGATGATGCACACAATGTGAGCTGGTTTGCATTGAATCCTATGACTGGGGTAATAATAGTGTAAAGTGCATACAGATGATATTCTTTCATGTTGGGTGCTATTTTAATCAAACATATTATTATGCTTATTACAGGGATGGTGCATATGGTGCGTGCTACATGAAGAAGCCAGGGAGTGAGAAACCATCCATCTACTGCGCTAGGCCTGGCAGCAGGATGTGGGAGGTAAGGTCAGACCAGAGCAAGGGGGTGTTTCACAAACATCCAAAGTCAAACTTTAAACTAAGTTTGACTTATGGAAAGCCATTAGTTCCTTTGTTAGAACATTTAGAACATATTTAACTAGTTCTCTAAACAGGACTACAATTTTGATGAAAATCATTAAAGGGATAGTTGAGTTTTGGTAGAGAGGGCGCTAGACTACTTATTTTTTTTGTGAGGTAATGAAAAGCCGAGTGTAAAATTTGAAAGAGCATAATATTTAAATAATAAAATCATCTTTGTTTGATCAAAATCGGTTCAGAGACGGCTGAAATATCCATAAATATAACAATTTGTAATAAAAATGGTTGAAACCGATGAGTGTTTAGAGAGCGCCCTCTTACATTTTAACGGCTCTTTTTGAATGATAACATGATCTTTACTACGTCATTTGTAATTTTGTGTTCCTTTATCATGGTAACTAATATTTGTTTTTAGCATAGAGAGGGGAAAGATAAACAGACTGAGTAACATGGGACAAGCCCCCTTCTGTCACTAGTAGAGCTGAATAATGTGTACAAAACTCACTTACATCTCTAGTGGTTCTTTCCTGCCAAAATTTACACGGGGAGATTTATATTAAAGGGATGCCTGTAAAGTGTCTAACTCCACACAAATTACTTGGAGCTTCCTCGTTTCTCTTCTACCGTGTTGTTTAGCTTATGGTAAGAGAATAATAAAATAGGGTTAGATTTTTTCAAATGCCCCTTTATTATGACGATATCTATCATTAAGCTCGAGCATTAATTAACTGTTAATGAACATCATACAGTAATTCGTTGTAAAAGCTGACGCATATTTTCGCTTTTTTAACCAGGAAAGCAGTGTTCTTTTTCAATGAAACTTTCTCACATCATTCGGACATATCTTACAATGATTTTGGTACAGGATTGAAGTCTCAAATGTCATTTTGGGCAATATCTGACACTTTACAGGTGCACCTTTAACTTTTCTCATTCAAATAACAACTTATCATAGTGAATCCAGTGATTGATCCCGAGTGATCCTGAGTGAAAGTTTTGAATTCATGTTGTTTGTTTTTATTTTCAGGCTAACTTCCTGTGCCAGGTGCAAAGCACACATCAGTTCAAGCAACTTCTTGCCACTCCACCGCTCCCAGTCATAGGGAAAGGGTGAGTAGTTAGATTGAAGAAAACAGGTATACATAGTGCATAGTATGATAACAAAACAAAGTGATTATTGGATTGTCCAGTTTATCTATAACTTATTTTTCTAACATAAAGAAAATCTAATTTAGTCAAATTTAAAATGTAAATCAATATTGAAAAAAAACTAAATTTTTGTTTAAAAAGTAAAAATTTAAATTAAATATGTTTGTTTTTTCCCCCAGAAAATGTACACAATTAAATCACAGTCAAAGACACAAATTACTGACAATTTCTTCGGTAGGTAGATGTATTTAAATTGAGAACTTACCGATTAATTCAGGCACTAGCAATGTAGACTAATATGTAGACACTAGCAATGTCACAAATGGTCTAGTTTGGTTGACCATCAGGGCAACTGACATTTCTGTACAACTCCAAAAATAGAATGTTATTCCTTACATGTGAATATCTAGACTGGGCAAGTAACTTTTCTGTTTGGGGAAGTAAAATTTGAACATTTATAATTTGACTTGCCCTAACAGGCCAGTAGAGAAATCAGTTGATGTGGAGGCTTGGTTAATGGTTACTAATGTTGTATTTTGTTCAGACGAGAGGTCACCTTGCCACCAGAGGAGGCCAAACACCCGCCACAATCTCTTGCCTTCCCTGTGCTACACCCACTAGGGTAAGTATCACTCAAACACCCCCCACAATCTCTTGCCTTCCCTGTGCTACACCCACTAGGGTAAGTATCACTCAAACACCCCCCACAATCTCTTGCCTTCCCTGTGCTACACCCACTAGGGTAAGTATCACTCAAACACCCCCCCACAATCTCTTGCCTTCCCTGTGCTACACCCACTAGGGTAAGTATCACTCAAACACCCCCCACAATCTCTTGCCTTCCATGTGCTACACCCACTAGGGTAAGTATCACTCAAACACCCCCCACAATCTCTTGCCTTCCCTGTGCTACACCCACTAGGGTAAGTATCACTCAAACACCCCCCACAATCTCTTGCCTTCCCTGTGCTACACCCACTAGGGTAAGTATCACTCAAACACCCCCCACAATCTCTTGCCTTCCCTGTGCTACACCCACTAGGGTAAGTATCACTCAAACACCCCCCACAATCTCTTGCCTTCCCTGTGCTACACCCACTAGGGTAAGTATCACTCAAACACCCCCCCACAATCTCTTGCCTTCCCTGTGCTACACCCACTAGGGTAAGTATCACTCAAACACCCCCCCACAATCTCTTGCCTTCCCTGTGCTACACCCACTAGGGTAAGTATCACTCAAACACCCCCCCCCCCCCCACAATCTCTTGCCTTCCCTGTGCTACACCCACTAGGGTAAGTATCACTCAAACACCAGCCACAATCTCTTGCCTTCCCTGTGCTACACCCACTAGGGTAAGTATCACTCAAACACCCCCGCAATCTCTTGCCTTCCCTGTGCTACACCCACTAGGGTAAGTATCACTCAAACACCCCACAATCTCTTGCCTTCCCTGTGCTACACCCACTAGGGTAAGTATCACTCAAACACCAGCCACAATCTCTTGCCTTCCCTGTGCTACACCCACTAGGGTAAGTATCACTCAAACACCCCCCCACAATCTCTTGCCTTCCCTGTGCTACACCCACTAGGGTAAGTATCACTCAAACACCCCCCACAATCTCTTGCCTTCCCTGTGCTACACCCACTAGGGTAAGTATCACTCAAACACCCCCCACAATCTCTTGCCTTCCCTGTGCTACACCCACTATGGTAAGTATCACTCAAACACCCCCCACAATCTCTTGCCTTCCCTGTGCTACACCCACTAGGGTAAGTATCACTAAACTATATGCTTGAGTACTGGTCCAGGTTTGTACATTTGCGAATAAACATACTGTACAGCCTTGAATATGAAGAAATATTGTTGAAATACCAAATGAAAGAGTTATAGTTACAGGATTCAGTCTACATATTAGTCAAAGTTAAAAATGTAAGTGAAATTCAAGATGAACTGTATGGGGTAGCAAGGGGAACATTGCCGTTCACCCCTTGCCTAGCCCGACTAGCCCCGTTGATTCCGCCTGCTCACTGCATGTGGAAGTATCATGTTTGATTAAACGACGACGCTATCCAGATTTATTAACTTTCCAGATTCGAGTCTTAGCCCGTGCAAAATTTTGCTCAAAAAATAGCTGTCGGCTCATTGCAGTGGGTGTTATATTCATCCTCATTCGTCTACTGGAAACTGTTCCGACGATTTGTAAATGGCGGACTCTCCCTTTAAACAAATATTTGTCTTGTCTTTTCTATGTCTACAGGCATCACTTCCTAGTGACATGGAGTGGGAGAGGGGTGTATGTCTTTGATCCAATCCATGTCAAGGTGGTTTTCTGGACCAATGATATCTCGGGTAAGTCATGTATGTGAAACAAGCCTCCACACTAACTTTGTATTTTTTCTTAAAATCCTTTAATAATAATGAAACATTTATATAGCGCATAATATGGGCTCATCTCTAAGCGCTTCACAATTAGTTCATAAAATATTCAGCACATTTAACTTTCTACAATATCAAACATAAATCAAACGCTACAAAATATACATAATATGGAACAATATTGGGCACTTAAGGGGAGAGCATAAATGTTTTGAGAGTACGTTTGAAGCTGTCGACAGATGAGGCATTGCGTATGTGAAGAGGGATAGAGTTCCATAATCGTGCAGCTATGGTGCCGAAGGCACGTTCCCCATAGAATTTAGTATTGGTCCTAGATATCTGGAGAAGGTTCTGGTTATTTGAGCGAAGAGTACGGGTTGGGGTGTATTCCTTGATGAGATCTGAGATGTAGTGAGGAGATGTGTCAGTGAGGGATTTGTACACTAGGAGCAGGATCTTGAACTGGATACGGAGGTGAATTGGAAGCCAGTGTAGACGGTAGAGGATGGGTTTGATGTGCTCTTGTTTGCGAGATCTAGTGACAATCCTTGCGGCTATGTTATGTATGCGCTGGAGTTTGTTAATTTGTGTATCTGGAAGACCCCCCAAGAGTGCATTGCATGTATCTAGCCGGGATGTGACATATGCGTGGATAAGCATCTCTGCAGTAGTTTGGTCCAGGTGGTCGCGAATCTTGCCAATCTTGCGGATCGCTCCCATTGCAGCTTGACAGGTCTTTGCCACTTGGGACGACATGGTCAGGTGTTCGTCCAATTTCACACCAAGGTTACGAACCACGGGAGAACTGTTTATTTCGTCACCCCCCATCTGATTTATGATTATTTGGTTCCAAATACATGCCCTGGCTTGACAATTTACATATAATTGTACTTGCCCACAGCAGATTTCACTTGCCCTGGGCAAGTGGGCTAGTGTGTTTGAGCCCAGTAATATTGTAATCTTTGTATAGGAACATGCATGGTTTTGCAGTGTTGTTTTGCTGGGTCAATGGTTTGAAACGTGCAAGGTGTGCATGCAATTTTATATTTGTAGACATACTAAATCAATGTACTATCTAATTGCTATCACTGATTTGATTAAGTCTGGTATTTTATCACTCTAGTATTTAAACATTTTTCCCCCTTTTCAGGCTTGAATTATGTATTGTTAGCAAGACTTTACTCCACTGCCCACTCATAGACAGCCATATTCATAAGTACATGCTACAGGATATAGCTTGACTAGTTACCATATCACTGATATGATAATGACTGGTATTTTCTAACTCAAATGTATTTCTAATTTTGTTAACTTTTTCAGGCTTGAATGATGTATCATCTTCATTCAGCCTCATAAGATTTTGCTAGGATAACAAATTTAGGAACAGAGTCCATTGCATGTTCACCCCCTTCCAGCAAGATATATATTAATCCTGGGGGTGTTTCGCAAAAATGTACGTCTAAGATAAAGATCAAGTCTCGCGTAAGTATATTAACTAGGTATGCTACTTATGAGAGACTTGAGATTTATTTCTAGACACAAATCTGTGTGAAACACCCCCTAGATTGCTAGATTTGTTATGGGCTTACAATCACAATCACAATCACTGATTTGATCAAATCTAGTATTTTCTAACTTGTATGTGTCTGTAAATTTCCTCTCATTTTCCAGGCTTGAATGATGTGTGTGTTAGCAAGACCTCCCTCTACTGCCTGCACGCAGATGGTCACGTTCGCAAGTACACTCTACAGGACATAGCCCACTGTGCAACAACGCTCTACCAACAGGGCACGCTAATCCACAGCGCCAGGCTCGTCGTGCGCTACCAATCGCAGATCCTACGCTCACGAGCGCGCCACCATCTTTCCTCAAAGACACTTCACGATCTTGCTGAGCGAGTTGCGTCTGAAGACTCCATTCTTGGGTGCGAAGTTGAGGATGTTGCGGTTGCTGCGGAGAGTAGAATGCTTGACATTTCGTCAATTACGAGTAGTCGCCGTAGCAGCTTCGACTCGTTTGACGGAATGCGAACACAGTCCGGGATCTACGTGGTGCGGAAACGACTGGATAGCTCAGAGTGTGATGATCTTCCGCTTGGGTATGTACATTTTTTGTTTAAATGTCAGTTGTCCATGTAAAAAAGTTAGAGCATATGATTCTGTCCTATCGCACAAATCCCATTATACCACATAATCCCATGATATATTCTATAGTTCAGAGATAGCTGTCTGGCTGGAAGTTAACTAGGACTGTTAGAGGCATGTATAGGTGAATGCATCTTGTACTGACTTGACTGCACTTTCTCATATTACTGGAAAATAGAACCCAATATTTTGCTATACAAGTCTAATTAATTCATTGTAAGCAAAATTAATACTTGAAAACTGATGTGTTAGATATTACTCTCTGTGAGAAAAAAAAAAGTTTCATGGCTGTGGTTCCCATATTGTCAACTTGAACTACTTGAAAATTTAACGTAGTAGTGAAGCAAATATCCCTTTTGTTCAAGTTGATTGGTAGAGAATAGGCAGGCTGTGCAGTGTGCCAATTTTAAGGGCATTAAAAAAAATATGTTGTCTTGTGATTGGCAGGTATGATGCTCAAATGGAACGGCTGCAACAACCCCAAGAAGGTACTACACACGCAGCCATAGCAGAAGACGCATCTTCTGAAACTAGGGAAGGTGATTCTTCAGAGAACAAAATGGTAGATGCATCAGACATTGTGAAAGAATCGGTAGGGGAAATTTTCTCAGACATTCCTTTAGACGACTCTCCACGGGATATCATAGCGGCTGCTGGGCAAGACATTCCAAAGACCAATCAAGATTCACATTCATCAGAACGTAGGGTAGAACTGCAATCAGAGAACAAAATAGAATCTAGGGGAGATGCGAAGTCACAGGACCTGTCCGCAGTCTTGACTGAAGATTCTCAATTAGAGAACAAAATCGCATCCGGTGCACAGGATGAGCAGGACACAACTTTATCCAGAGTTTTACATGATTCGATGGACATATCTGTGGATGTTAGAGTAGAACTTCAGTCAGAGAACAAAATGGCTGCTGCTGCAGATGTTAGACAGAGCACAGAAAAATCTAGCGAGTCACATGTGAAGGAGGCATGCGCAAGAACTGTTATCAAAGACTTGGCTCTTTTGGAAACAAATGAAGAAATTTGTCATCGGCTCGATAAGGAAGTGCCATCATCATCCAAAGAACAATCCCAAGGTAGTGCAATAGGAGCAAGTGATCAGCAAGCAAATGATGCCACACAGATTTGTGTGAGTCGGACTACAGACGACAGTGGTGAACTTACGACAGCAGATGATAGCACAGAGGTAACTGAAACAGACATTGGGACAGCTGTTACTGAAAAGTATGGTGATCTTAACAGTAACAGAAAGGCAGAAAATGATAGCAATGGGAACACTTTAACATCTCTTCCTGAAACTGTGGTGACCTCTCCAGGCATTGATACCACAGACTCTCAGGGTGTTGTTCTTGATGATAAGTCGTGCATACCCGCCGAGGATGAAGTGGATGCAAATGGCAACGAACCCTTGGAAATGCATCTTGGTGCAGCGTTGGAGGATCAAGAACAGATGGTGAGCATCGTAAAGGACAATTCAAGTGTCTGTCATGACTCAAGCATGGAACACTTGGAAGGTAATGCAGAGCTAGAAGAAACTAAAGGTTCTTCAGATGTTAAGGTAGTTGATGATGCAGATAGAAAGTTGAGTGCTGACATGGAGGTAGAAGTGGAAGGTGGAGGTCTAGAAGCGCAAGTACAGGTAGTCCATGTGGCAATGATGAGTAGTTTTGATACCTCTAAAAATGATGCCATAGTGACTCCATCATCTGATTTGGAAGCAAAAGCCTCGGATGAAGCACATTTTGGCACTAGTAGAAGTGATGATGTAGTGTCAGAAACAATTGATCCACAAGCCGGAGCTTTGGATGAAGGCAACTTGACTGCCATGATTGATGTTTCAGGATTTGGGGTTGATGTCTCTGGTTTTGGAATCGACCCCTCTGAAAAGGCTTCAGATTCTGTTGTTGATAAGAGTACTGATGCTTCACTTGATTCTAATAGCATTTTTGTTCAGGCTTCCACATTGCTTGAAAGTAATGTTGATAAAAGTAGCTTTAGGAATGGGGCTAGTAATCTGGATGATTCAGATCAGACTGTTATCAATGTTACTGAGGATAGACCTAGAGATAATGGAGAAGGGCCAAGTTCTGCTTTAATAACCGAAGTGGATGACCAACTTCCAACATCTGTGTCAAGCAGTGGGACTGGGCTTGAAGCTACAGGGCCGCTGGATGACACAAACCCTGTTTTACAGGGACCAACCCTGACATCTACAGCAAGTGACTCCTACAGGACAGCTAGTGCAGAAACAGCACACACAAAGGTTGAAGATTCTGCTGTAAGGGATGCCCTAGCTGAAGATACTGTTCCTTTTCCTACAAATACTCCTGGAAAACCTGAGGACCAAGAACCAGCGGTCAGTGAACCATGGGAAAAGTCCTCAAGCAAAGACATACTTCTAGGTGCTGCTAACACGCCACTTGACTTGACCAGTACCGTTCAAGTTCTTGACTCTACTCTGTCTGAGGATACCGTCTTTGTGGAGAAGGATGAGACGGTGGTTGTTGAGGACTTGAATGCCGAGTTTCCAGATGCGGAAGTAGATCTTGACCAATTGCAGACAAGGAGGAGAAAGTCGAAGGCCTGGTCGGAATCTGGGGAACTGGAGAAGACGGCTCTTGAAGATGAGCTCAAGGAGGAAGTGAAGATGGGGGTGTCCAGTCGTAAGAAGAGGCCTAAGAGCAGAGTTGTAGATATCAGTAAGTATTTGTTTTATGTTGATTGTTATATTATTATTTTGTATTTACTTATTTATTTTTGTTATTATGCGGGGGGGGGGGGGGGGGGGGGGGGGGGCAGGTATTAATTTTTGTTACATTTTGTTTGAGGTCTAATGTAAACTACACAAAGTTTGCATTTGATATTCTTGTGCTAGAAATTAACATTTTTACCCATGGTGGCAAGAAAATCCAGGTCTTGGGTTGCCTAAATCAGATTTAGTAGCACAAACTAAAGTAGTTTGTCATACTAAGTTCTTGGCACAAGTGAAATTTTCCACTCAGAACTCACCTTTGTTGGCTCAAGGTCCTCATTTATTCAAATCATGATCTGTAAAAGCTGTATGATTTTAGTTAGAAATAGTGTTATTCCCATCGTCTAAATGCCTCGCATCATATAAAAGACGAAATAAATTATTGTTTCTTCCTCTCTTTGTGCAGCTGCCACTGTCACCAAAGGGTCCTTGCAAGCCCCTACACCCCCCTCCCGCCCCTCATCCCTTCCAAACCCATCCTCCCTCAAGAGGTCCCACTCGAGCCCCTCCCATCAGCCGAAACGAGGCACACCAAGCTGCAAGTCTCCTGTCACTCCCCATTCCCCAGCCCCCCTCTCCCCCAAAACGGATGGCCCTAGAACACCAACATCGCCATATTACCCCAGCAGAGACCCCACTAAGATGTCACCTAGTAGGACCTCGATTTCACCATATACTCGGAGCACCTCAGCCTCTCACCTGGCCATAGCTGCAGCTACAGGGATACCCCAGGCTGCTGCCTTGGTGGATGCTCAGCTACTTCTGAGCTCGCAGGTCAATCTGAAAGCTGTGAAAGACAGGTAGTCAACTCATGATGATGATGTGGTTGTGGTGGTGGTGGTGATGATGGCAATGACGACGGCAATGGCAACGACGTTGACGACAATGATGATGATGATGATGTTCATTATGATAATACAAGTGATGATGATTATGATTGTTAAGATAAAGGAGGGGACAGGAAAAAAGACAATTTGTGATTATGTTGTTAATTATCATAACAGTTTTTTAAAGCTGTGAATCGTGTTTTGCAGATTTAATGCTTATATTTTCCAGTAAAGCTTATAATGTTCTCTTCAATTCTCTCCAGCCTATCATCAAAGCTGAACAAGACTAAGACATTCCTGCAGTCCATGAGTGACAGCAATCCGCTCTCTCAGAGAGAGGGTGACAGCGATGCCCCCCTCTTCCAACCCTCCTCTTCATCAACACCCCCACACGGCAGCCCTGTCCACAGGAGCAGATTTCCCTCCTCCTCCTCTGCACCCTCATTACAGAGAGTTGGGGATTCCCCACGTGCATCACACAACCAAGGGGAAACTACCCTGGGATCACATGACCAAAGGGGTATCCCCCTTGGGTCACATGATGCTACAGGGGAAAGTCCCAAGTTAGAGGTGACAGAGTCTGAACAGGCGTGTCAGCGATTGAACAGCAAACTTGCGGCAGATACAATCATCACAATGTAAGTTTTATTAATCAACCAGTTCACCCAAGTCCAATGCACACAGAGCCAACTCGACCGAAAACCAGTCTGATCGGGTCATTGTGCATTACCATACAACTCTGATTTTGCTAGTTGGAAGTTAAACAGGATTTGTACATGTCCAATCGCCTCGGATTGATCAGGCCCGACTGTATCCTGAATGAAAACCAGTCAGATCAAAAATTTGCAATTTGGAATCAGATCATGTGACTAGTTGCGCAAATCTGATTGGTTCAAATGTGCATATACGTATGCATGTCTGACTTGCAATTAATCGCATCTTTACAATCGATCGTAACCCAATCTGCAACAGGGCCTAGGTCGAGTTGGCTCTATGTGTGTTGGCTCTATGCCTGATGACCTGGAGATGAGCTATTCAATTAACCTACTCCCTATCAATTCAACGTGGTACTAGGAATCCACCTTGCAAACATAATCTATTGTTATGCCCAGTCAACCACAGTCAGATTGCCAGGAACAGCATATCAGTTAACATTTACTTGTTGGTAATAATAATTACGTACTATTGGTGATTATTTCATTATTGTGTACATGAATGATTAAGTATTTCCCATAACTTTATTATAAACATGATCATGTTTCCTTCTCTTTCAGAACTGCCCTCAAAAACCCATCAACATTCTATGATATGAAACTGACAAGAGAAGTGCTCCATCCATGGGTTGCAGAACTAGAACAAACTTACAGGGCACACAAGACTGGAGAAGGAGAGGTGGTCAAACAGGGCTTTCTCCTTCCTCCGTTGGTCAGGGTGGATGTTTGTCGCCTAGCGATGCTGTGCTTTAGTCTGGACATCTATGCAAATGAGGCTGACATCTCTGGAAATGGTGAGAGAAATTGATTGATTGATTGAAATAGATTCTTTATGCCTATGTTGCCACAAAATCTTAGAAAGTCACCAAATGTAAAGCTGGCAAAATGGTGACGAGAAATTATGAAAATAAGGAGTGATACTGTAGGTTCAAATTGACAATGGAGGGTATTTATAGCAGACAGACAAAACATGAAAATCAGATTTTGATAGATTACATTTATCACATGCAAAAAGTGAGCTTCTGGCAGGTGACTTCTCTAGACGGGTTCTGTAACATTGTCTGTCGCTACAGGGGATCGCTTTTGGCAGCCACTATGATAGGTTTGATTGTATATAAATGTAGTAAAAGAAAAATTAGCGAGATAATCTTGAATAACTCTTTGTGAACTTTTGAATATTTTACAGGAGAAGTTCTTGAGCAAGAAACAAGCGAGGCTGATTCTCGAGGTACTACTGAGCTTGATCAACAGAGGGCAGCATTTATCGAGAGGCATTATTTCTTCCTGGACAGTAGAAGAGTGCTAGATATTGTGAGCCACACACAAGGCTACTGTCACCATGCTGTGGAGAGTCTTCTTGATTGTGTCTTTGGTAAGCCAGGGCTCACAATTACCACAGGCCCTCTGGCCTGGGGCCACCAAAAATCAGCCACTGCAATTTTGAAATGTGAAATTGTACTTTCCCGACTGGACACACACTAAAAAAAGTTTTTAATGTGTTTCTTTTTTTGCTGCCACTCAACTCTGATCTAGGCCTGGCAAAGTTTAGTAACTCTGAATTGCACTATAAACAAATGTTATTCTAGCGCTGACTGTAAGCAGGGTTTGTCAATTCATTTGTTTTCATTTTGTTTCTTTCAATACTGAAAACAAAAATATGTTGTGTTGTGGATTGCACTCTTGTCTTTCGATGTGAGGGTCTTGCGAGACAGCAAGAGTCTTAATTATATACTTTGTGTTTTTTTATCCTTCAGCAAGACATTTAATCCACATTGCTGCTTTCCAACCACATGTGTAAATGATATATTTGGATGTAAAGAAACATTGGCAACAATATAAAAAATTGAACTACAACATCAACAAAGAATATGACTGTTTTCTTATTGTAGTGAGGAACTTTCTCTATTTTAAATGACAACTGTTCTTTGTTCCTGTTGCAGCTGACTGCAAGGGTGATGTAAAAGACGGCTTGGAATCTGGACAGGCCCGGTTGACCTTTGACCTCTTGATGAAATCCAATATCAGCTCTAGTAATCTCCCCCTGTCACTCAACTGTATCAGAAGGTGAGATATTGACAATATTCTTATTTGCTCTTTTGGCTCTGTTTCCTCAAATTCACTGTTATTTACTTTTCATGAGTTCAGATGAAACCGCTCTTGCCTGCAAACTAAATGAAGAAAAATGAGCAAGGACAATTTAAAGGTTACCACCACCTCTAAAATATTATTTTTATAAATAAAAGGTACAATTTTGAGTAGTCCATTCTACAAAAAAGTTCAGAAAAATATGTTTCCAGAAAAATATATTTCCAGAAAAATGATATCATTGGAAAAAAGCATCACCAAACTACAGCATGTGTTCACAGGTCTGCATACGAAGACTACCTTTTGTTTAAGACGAACACATTGTCCGTGATACCATTGTCTCCAAACGTACGGGTGAATAAAATTAGCACACTCGCAAATGTTTTGCGTGTACGGAACCATTAGGCCATAATGGTTCCAGAAGCGGTGGTAATTAATTGCATTGTTTATGAATTACACAACCCTTTACAAAATGTTGGGCATCTATTTGATATCACACAACGGTACAAAAACATATAATTATGTGTCGTTCTTTGCCTGGTGGTCCCCTTTAACTTATGCAGAAATTGAACCTGAGATCTGAATTACTAGACCAGTGCTCTGACCTCTAAGCTAGAAACTCTTATGATGTTGGTCCTTCCCTGAAACCCTGTACAATGATCATGGTAGTCGAAAGCTGTATAACCTGACACAAACCTGAAGGAGGAGAATCAATGTAGGGATAAGTGCGAAGGATAAATCAAAGTGATACAGCTTCTTATATCAAATTTATACAAAAGTAAGAACTGCACAGAAATATTTGTCAAATGATTTAACACAATTTTAATTGGCTAAAATTGAGCTTAATGCGTTATCAGTAAGGTAATGTATGGGTGTGAACAAACAGATATGTCACAGATCATTTTCTTTTTTTCTCATGAAATTTGATGTAATGTATCTCCCATTTCCAATGCCCTTTGATTCTTTTTTCTTTTTTGTCTGATGAAATTTGTCATGTGTTCTTTTGATCTTTTGATAGGCTCTTGACGCTGGATACCCATCTGGCTTTGGAGCTGCTTGTTTGCAGCTATCCACACATTACACCCTGGTGGGCATGGCACCTCCTGCAACCACAGTCTGATCATTGCCTCTTCCTCAAATATGTCCAATCTTTCTTGTCAACACATTCACAGTCAGAAAGGTAAGTAATGCTGTGAATCCTATGACGGTAGTAGAAATAGTGTAATAGTTAATACACTTAGAGATGATACTATTTTATAATAGGCACAATCAAGTTTGAACCTATAATTATTGCACTTTTACAGAAATTCAATTCAATTCAATTCAATTTTGGTTTATTTCACAATCACTGAATAAAAAGTCTGAAGAAAACAAGTCAGTCTACAATGTAAGTATAACCAAAATAAAAAAAATACAAAAATGGAATACATATATGAAAACAAGTTCAAAATGAGTTAATCACCTGAAATTGCAATGAAAAACAATTAAATTTGTCAATTAACATGGTACTAAATAAAATTACCCTTTATACACTAATTCATTGTATGCAAATTTCACATTTTGTGTTTATAGAAAGTGTATTTAGAGTGAAATATTATGTAATTCACCGTTATAATTCGGAGAAGTAACTTAATTTGCCATATACTTTTTTCTTCATAGGAATGAATTTCTGACACAGCTTGTAGCAAAAGAACAGCTGGTAACAAGCCTAGCTGAAGCAGCTTTGACCTTTGACCCTCCAAGTCACGTGGACTTGTTTTGTGAATGTGGGAAACTCCCAAGGTAAGGAACTTCTTACTCCATATAAATCTTAGGCTGAAATAAGAAGTCTTTGTGAAGTTGTACTTCAAGAAGTGTAAAACTCTTACTAACATTATCCAAATCCTCAAAATCCAATTGGAATTCTAGCGGTTCCCTCATACCTTGTTATATTCATATAAACAATAAAATCATGGGACAGGTTTTGGTTTTTCAAATTTCCCTTTCGTTATAAAGATATTTACGATTGAAGTGTTAAATTATCAACTGGACCACGAAAACCGTGTACAAAGTGAGTGCAATGAGTTAGTGAATATCACATTGTATTTTTGCTCATTATTCGGCCATTTAATGTCCATTTAACTTGAAATTTTCACACAACACCCAGTGGACATATCAGATAACAGTAATATACATTGTATCAACCACTCATAAATGTTTGCACATGTCAACAAAGTTACTAGATCCCTTTAAACATTATTAAACAGTGTTTTTTTGTTGGTCTAAAATTTGATTTCAGGCCAGGAAGTCACCTGATCAAGTGGTCACATGACGAGATTCTGTACCTCCTACTGAAGTTTCCTAGTGTTGCAAGCAGTGCGTTGCTACGGTTGCTGTCGGAGGCGGGACACTGGAGGGGCTTGCTTGATATGATGGGGAGAAAGAAAAAAAAGTGTATGGATGCACTCAGACTATGCCTACAGTTGGGTGATGCCTCTCTTCTAGAGCAGTATGAAGGTAAAGATGGTAGTGGTGGTGATGGTGATGATTAGGATGATGTAGATACTGGGCCGTATGCATAAAAACAAGCAATTGCTTGTGCTAGCCTTTTGCTTGAATCGGTATGCATAAAAACAAGCAATTGCTTGCAAGCAAAAGCATTTGCTTACAAGCACAAGCAATTGCTTACCAAACAAGCAATTGCTTAAAACCGTATGCAGAAAACAAACCTTTTACTTGTCTTGATAAGCAATTGCTTTTTTCAAGCACATCCAGACCAGCTTGAGCTCTTGCTTACTCAGGGAATTCGCGTTTAAGGATCAAATTTTTGTACCGTTTCAGGATGATTTCAAGCTCCATATTCCAGAGGTTATGTTGTGATCAAATTCCTGTTATTTTAGACTTTTTACGGCATTTTTCGTCCATCGATCTGCACAGAAACCCCCCTGATGCTCTGCGCTGTTTTCCCCCTATTTGCGTAATAAAAAATACTGCTGCCAGGTCGGGCACGAAGCGTTGTTGCCCTGCAGTGCGATGTTCGCACAACCGTAACGATCCTTTGTCCAACACGTAAGCAATTGCTTAGGCAGTGCAAGCAAAAGGTTTCAGCACAAGCAAAGGCTTGTGCATACGAATTTAAGCAATTGCTTGAACTTGATCTTTTGCTTGACAAGCTCTTGCTTGTGCTTAAAGCATTTGCTTATAAGCAATTGCTTGTTTTTATGCATACGGCCCAATGATCTTGATGATGGTGATGATGTTTTAAAAAGAAATTTCCTGTTTCATGTACAGTATTTACTTCTGTTGCTTGCCAAATCGTTTCAACTTTTATCTCCATTTCTTCCATTTTGCAAAAAGATGGTATTGGTGGTGATAGTGATGATTATGATGATGTAGATAATGATCTTGATCATGATGATGATGCTGATGCTGATGATTTAAAAAGAACTTTCCTGTTTCATGTACAGTATTTGCTTGCCAAATCGTTCCAACTTTTATCTGCATTTCTTCCATTTTGCTACAGATTTGCTTCCAACCAATGAGGAGGAATGGAGAATTGTGTTGCAGTGGATACAAAAATCCTTGCCAGATTCCAACACAAGAGGGTGCTCTGATAGAAGATGCTGTATTGAGTGTGGACGGGAAGTCATTCCATACCGTTATAGAGATTCCACAGCTTCTGCAGAATCTCCAGAAAGTCATCAGCCTTCAAGTTTGGATAGCATTGTGGATGATAGTTCCGTCTGCAGTAAGCCTGAATGTGATTGGTCGCTTGATCAGTCTTCAGATAGAATGGACCAATTAGAAAGACTGAGAGATGAGCAGTCAGTACATAGTGTGGCTGACATCCAATCAGAGAGCTCCCTAGATCCAGATAGCATAGAGCTCAGAGTGGACCAACCAGGAGGCTGCTCTAATGGAAGTACTCTTGCGAAGGGAAGCTTTAGCATGCTCAGCCAATCAAAAACAACCTTACAAACCCAAGGCAGTGGGGTTCCATCTGTGAGGGAGTCTGATTGGATGCCTACTGTCTCATGGCAGAGAATAGCCAGCCTATTGGTCAGCCGTCTTGGAGCGATGAAAGGGATCATCCTGCTGAAGGAAGTGAACATTCCAGAGGGATGTCTTTCAAGGGACTTCTACCAGATGTGTATCTTGCTTAGCATCTGGGAGAAACAGCAGAGGTAAATGAAACCTGTTCACTACTATGTTCCACAGCTGATACAGGGACCAACAGATTACCGTAGTCAATGGGTTAAAAAGGGGTTGTTATAATGTCCCCTCTTCAGTTTAATATAAAAGAACAAAGGGAATTCAAAAGAAGAAAGGTCAGAGGTTTAACCCTATATGTGTCATATAGCACTGTTGCCAGTGTCAGGCATATTTATGGTGAATTACAGTGTCTAGTTGATTGATAATTTTAAAACACTTTCTTCAAAGCTTTCCCAACACGTCATATATCATTTTGAAGCTTACGGTATACTCTTGCGTTTTCTATATTTTTTTGATAAATAGCGCCCTCATTGTTGAGTAGGGCGCCCTCTCTAGGCCATGCAATACAAATTTCAAAATTTTACCTGCACCTGACCACAGCATTTTATCATATAATGAGTAACAAAACATGATACATTTTTACATACACATTGTAGCATGTACATTTATCTTTCTGGGGAAAAAAAGTTTGTCTTCATACGATGTTTGATGGCGTTTTTATCGCCAAAATTGTGCATCGATGTCACGTACGAAATATTGCGAAAATTATGATTGTGCAGCATATTTATTCTACCTTGGAGTTGGACTGTCTATAGTTAGGTTTTATACAATTTTCTGTAAGGTATTGTCATGTATTGGTTATATAATTTTGAACGTATATTATGTTCGTGCATTTTCAAATCAGTTTTATGTAGAGCGCCCTCATTGCTATAGAAGGGCGCCCTCATTTAGACACATACAATTACAACCATCTTTTCCGCCTAAAATCTGCGCTCGACAACGTCATTTTGTTATTCAAGGATTATATTGTAGGAAATGCTCATCTGTTTAGTAAAATACAAATTTGTATTCATCAATATTATGTTTATGACAATAAATTTATGACAATAGATGCTCCAGGACCAGAATAATGTATAATTCTGCCAACTATTCAGTTTACGACAACAATATGATTTCGATTTTGATGACTTCGTCTTCGCCTTCGGTAAAAGTAAAACCTCTCCTGCTCCCGAGTCCTAGCTGCCGTCAAGAGGCTTATAATTTGTGCAGATAATTTATTTTTAGTTATCTAGATCTAGAAGTTCTTTCATTCATTGTAATTTTCAAAATATGAAAACAGGAAAACCACATGCAATAGTTTTTAGGGATAAAAGGTTCAATTTTCTGGTGTACGCAAAGCACAACACCAACAAAATCTTCCACGCCCACGACTTCGACTTCGATCAATTCGAGCGAGAATAATAATTGTGAATGATCTGTTCTAGTTAGCAGATAAAAAATAATTATCAATAATCACACTCTCAGTCAGTTATTTGCTGTTTTTATGCCTCCGCAACGAAGTAGCCGGAGGCATTATGTTTTCGGGTTGTCCGTCCGTCCGTACGTACGTACGTACGTCCGTACGTACGTACGTCCGTACGTACGTCCCGTTGTCGTGATCGCGTTATCTCAAGAACCGATGGACGGATTTTCACCAAACTTGGGTCATGTATGTATCTTGGGGTGCCAATGATCTGATTAGATTTTGGGGTCATGAGGTCAAAGGTCAAAGGTCACAGAGCTCATTATATATGCAAAAATAGCTCGTGATCGCGTTATCTCAAGAAGGGATTGACAGATTCTGACCAAACTTGGTACATGTATGTATCTTGGGGGGCCGATGATCTGATTAGATTTTGGGGTCACGAGATCAAAGGTCAAAGGTCACAGAGCTCATTATATATGCAAAAATAGCTCGTGATCGCGTTATCTCAAGAACGGATTGATGGATTCTGACCAAACATGGTACATGTATGTATCTTGGGGGTCCAATGATCTGATTAGATTTTGGGGTCATGAGGTCAAAGGTCAAAGGTCACAGAGCTCATTATATATGCAAAAATAGCTTGTGATCGCGTTATCTCAAGAAGGGATTGACAGATTCTGACCAAACTTGGTACATGTATGTATCTTGGGGGGCCGATGATCTGATTAGATTTTGGGGTCATGAGGTCAAAGGTCAAAGGTCACAGAGCTCATTATATATGCAAAAATAGCTCGTGATCGCGTTATCTCAAGAAGGGATTGACAGATTCTGACCAAACTTGGTACATGTATGTATCTTGGGGGGCCGATGATCTGATTAGATTTTGGGGTCATGAGGTCAAAGGTCAAAGTCACAGAGCTCATTATATATGCAAAAATAGCTCATGATCGCGTTATCTCAAGAACGGATTGACAGATTCTGACCAAACTTGGTACATGTATGTTCCTTGGAGAGCCAATGAACTGATTAGATTTTAGGGGTCATGAGGTTAAAGGTCACAGGGCTCATTATATGTAAAAGTAGCTTGAGATTGGAAATCTCAAGAACTGAATATCAGATTTCAATCCAACTTGATACCTGAATGTATCTTAGGGAACAATTGTAGTCATTAGATTTTGGGGTCATGAGGGCAAAGGTCAAGGTCACTTATAGCTCATAATTGTGATACGTCAAGATCTAAAAGACAAGAGTACCATCAAAATTTAGTTGACAGAATTCATTCTGTGTACATGTTGATTTGGGCTTGATATGAATAAATTGCGTAATGGCGGAGGCATCATTTTCGACTGCGCGCAGTCGAAGATCCATCTAGTTTTCCTAGTGATATCATGGGGAAATTACTGAGCAAAACACAAAATGATAACAATAATGTTGGCGAAACTTCCAGCTTCGATCAACACTCAACGGGAATCCCCGACATCGAGCGCCTGGCCGGTCGGCCTGGCGTCAACATAGCGTACTGCCTAGCGCCCTAGCGGCCTAGCTAGAAGTACGAGAATCCCACGAAAATATCGTATTATTCATACAATTTTATTTCTGTGTCCGTGTCTGTTTGGTGTTGACGTTGTATATCAATGTAGTAATCATCAGTTACCAAAAATATCTCGATAAATGCCGATTCTAGGTTGATAAATGGCTCCTCGTCCTCCGTTGAAACACTCATTCTTGGTTCCGAGAACTTCAAAAGTTAGCTCTAAATCACTGTAAATCATGTACTGAAAATAGCGCATAACAATAGCGACCACTGTGACACATGCGAATAGCGCATCGCACGTAGCGCGCACACTACTTATATACACGTACTCATCACTCGTACACACACGTATTGATAAACCCACTTCCGGGCTGATTCACGTAACAAAAAACAGATTTAAAAAAAACCCAAACAAGGGTAAAAAGAAACAATCATTGTGATTGGACAAAACAAATTGAGACTTTATCTTTTATATCATCCATTGCCATACTTCTCGACCAATCACAGTTGAGCTTACAGCTCATGACCTGAATCAGTAAGCATGTAAGAGCTTGTCAAAGTGCGGGCCGATTATATCGGCCCGAACGTTTTGGTGGCGGAACCTGGGCCGATTAAATCGGCCCGTGACACTGGGAGGGTTAAAAAAAAAAAGATTGGTATCCTCTTATAATAATTTTTGTAAGTTCAATACAAATGAACTAATTGTTTCCTTTTTACTTATACTATTGTAGATAATTCCTGCCACTTGTACACAAAGTCATATATTTACTTTGTCCATCACTAATTCTGGACATAATGCAAATGTCACCCCTTTCATCCGTTTTGACTGACCACTGGAGGCTGCCACGATTTCCAATGGTTACATATTAAACGTCATCTGAGCGTGCACAACAACAGCGGGTTATGTAACCACTGACAAAGCACCAGACTCTGCAACAGCGGTTATGTAGCGGCTGCTTTATCCAAGGCTACAGTGTACAGTTGACCATGAACGTAGAGACAATTTGACAAAGTGGATAGTGAAATAGATTATGTAAATGACCGATTCATTGTCCCTCTTTCTTACTCTTTGCAGCGCTGTGAGTGATGCCATGTTAGAAGGGACTGCTTCCTACCTGTGGTCCAAGCGCCAACCGCTGCTTGGCCCCAAACTCCAGTTTGCTGTGCAACAGGAGGGCAAGAAGCTCACTAAGAAAGATGATGTAAATATACCGCAATATTTGTTATCTTTAAACTTGAAATAGCAATTATTTAGATTATCTTACATTTTAAAATCATTTTATATTAATGAAGAAGAGTTGAAATGTTGATATTTTTAGAATGTTTAATTTGTATTTTATTATTATTTTGTTGTATTCTTTATTTTTTTTGCGGGGATGGGATGATATGTGACCGGCCATATCAAAACCCTGCACTTGTTGGTAAAAATCAAAAGGAAGATTTTTGTACCATTAGAAAGGCCTCATCGCAACTTTCATTTGATGCTTTGCTCTAACAAATTGGTCAATAATTGGCGAAGATATGATTGTTTCAATTTTACAATCATAAGTGTTTTACACACATAACGTGAACTTAAAATGCCAATTTCTTCAAACATGAATTACCGACAAGTGCAGGTTTTTTTCTATAGCCGGTCGCATATATTTGGAAATGTAATATATAAAAAACAAAAAAAATGACTTTTCCAAGCGTGCTGGATAACAAACCCAATAATTGATTCATGTGTTTTCAAATTGTTTGACCAGGTGGGAAAGATGCGGAGCCTCTTGACTCAGAAACAGCTGTACATTGAGGACCCTAGAACCCATTGGGGCAGGAGGATACATGTTGCAAGGTAATAAATAATAGTGTGCACTTCAAATGATCAATTAATGTTTATCAATTGTAAAATATAACCCAAATCACTTGGAAGTTGACTCATTCCCTTGTTCCTGTGATACAAGTTAACATACACTTTGACTTTCTTTCACGTTAACAGTGTTCTTTTCTTTGAAGCAATCACACATCAGTGATATTGCTATATGATTGAAGTCTCAAATATCACTTTTGGATAAATCTTTATGAAGTTGATGGATCACTTTTAAGTATTGTCTATTGGCTCGACTTTATTGCATATGTTGTATTGTGTGCAACAAGGCATTACAAAAGAAACTGATTCACATTCCTTTTACTGCATCTTTTTACTATGTGTAACAAGGCATTATAAAGGAAACCGATTCACATTAATTTTACTTCGTACTGCATCTTACAGACCAGTTATGTTTTGTAAATTTGAAGTTGTACTTGTTATGCCTCCGCCAACGAAGTGGCCGGAGGCATTATGTTTTCGGGTTGTCCGTCCGTCCGTCCGTCCGTCCGTACGTACGTCCGTCCGTACGTACGTCCGTCCGTCCGTACGTACGTCCCGTTTTCGTTCTCGCGATATCTCAAGAACCGGTTGACGGATCAATTTCAAACTTGATATGAGTGTACATTTTGGGGTGACAATGATCTGATTAGATCTTGGGGTTCATGAGATCAAAGGTCAAGGTCACAGGACTCAATATATGTTCAAAAATGCCTCGTTCTCGCGATATCTCTAGAACCGGTTGACAGACCAAATTCAAACTTGGTATGAGTGTATGTATTGGGGAGACAATGATCTGATCAGATTTTGGGGTTCATGAGGTCAAAGGTCAAGGTCACAGGACTCAATATATGTGCAAAAATGCCTTGTTCTCGCGATATCTCTAGAACCGGTTGATGGATCAATTTCAAACTTGGTATGAGTGTACATATTGGGGTGACAATGATCTGATTATATTTTGGGGTTCATGAGGTGAGAGGTCAAGGTCGCAGGACTCAATATATGCCCAAAAAAGCATCCTTCTCACAATATCTCAAGAACCGTTTGACGGATCAATTTCAAACTTGGAATGAGTTACATACACATCAGGGTGGCAATGATTGGATTAGATTTGGGGGGTCATGATGTCAAAGGTCAAGGTCACATGTATGCAAAGATTGCTTGTAATGGCAAAATCTCAAGAACCGAATGTCAGATTTCAATCTAACTTGGTACCTGAATTTTTCTTGGGAGCCAATGTAACCATCAAAGTTTGCGGTCTATGGTCAAGGTCACAGAACTCAAAATATATATATTTTTTTTTCAGTGCACGTTATTTTGGGCTTGATATTAAAAATCGCGTCATAGCGGAGGCATAATTTTCGAAGATCCATCTAGTTTTTTTCTTGATTGCAGATATTGTTTGGTGTGTAAACAGGTGATAGCAAGGAGTGCTAATCTCCAGTCAGCCTGGCTTGTCTTCCCCTGTGGTAAGATTACAGTTACATTACTATTTGTAAAAGTAACAATAGTTATTAACATGATGATAATAATACGTGTGGTTTACGGGTACACCATGTGAGATGGGTGGATTGGTAAGCCCTGAAAAGGACTATGGTAGTCCTAGAAAGGACTGTTGGTGTAGTTCTGAAAAGAACTGTTGGTATTCTTTCTAGGAGAGTTCTAAAAAGAACTGTTGGTAGTCCTAGAAAGGACTGTTGATAGTCCTAGAAAGGACTGTTGGTAGTCCTATAAAGGACTGTTGGGATAGTCCTGAAAAAGACTGTTGGTATTCTTTCTAGGAGAGTCCTAAAAAGGACAATTGGTAGTCCTAGAAAGGACTGTTGTTAGTCCTAGAAAGGACTGTTGGGATAGTCCTGAAAAGGACTGTTGGTATTCTTTCTAGGAGAGTCCTAAAAAGGACAGTTGGTAGTCCTAGAAAGGACTGTTGGTATTGTGAGGAGAGGGTGGATGGTAGGAGGGACTCAACGTTTCGAATAGGTTGACTATCCGTCGTCAGGAGTCCTGCCAGGAGTCCTTCCATCCACCCTCTCCTCGCAATACCAACAGTCCTTTCTAGGACTATCAACAGTCCTTTCTAGGACTACCAACTGTCCTTTTTAGGACTCTCCTAGAAAGAATACCAACAGTCCTTTTCAGGACTATCCCAACAGTCCTTTCTAGGACTAACAACAGTCCTTTCTAGGACTACCAATTGTCCTTTTTAGGACTCTCCTAGAAATAATACCAACAGTCTTTTTCAGGACTATCCCAACAGTCCTTTATAGGACTACCAACAGTCCTTTCTAGGACTATCAACAGTCCTTTCTAGGACTACCAACAGTTCTTTTTAGAACTCTCCTAGAAAGAATACCAACAGTTCTTTTCAGAACTACACCAACAGTCCTTTCTAGGACTACCATAGTCCTTTTCAGGGCTTACCAATCCACCCATCTCACATGGTGTACCCGTAAACCACACGTATTATATACACCACCATGGAAACCGATACTTACAAGCAACAATGATGATAATACCATGATAATACTAAACTTTCCATAAATATATAATTTGAATAAACAGTAGGCCCTACATTTCCCACTGCTATGAAGTGTACACATTTTTAACCCCTTTGAAAACCTCTCTATTGAATGTTTATTAAATAAAAATCACATTTACAACTTTTGACAAAAAAAATGTCCGCTCTAGATTACACCTGCCATTTGAATGAAATCAGTGTCAAGCATGGTAGAATGATAATCAAGTTTTCAATGACACATAAGTTCCAGTCACTAACGAGATCAAAATTTACTCCCTTTGATATTTTTTGAATTATAAATATGAAGTGCATTAATGAACAATAGTCCCAAAAGAACATCTCAAGGCTCTTAAAGGTAGTTTAACACATTTGCAAACACTGGGGATCTTTCTCAAAATGCGCATTTTTCTGTTTTACTTCAGAAAAAATACAAAATACACTGATTACACAGCGACACGCAAACAAGTAATAGTTCGGCCTCGTAGGGCCTCTCACTTATGTAGGAAGCTTTGATCGTACATTATAATACACGTACCATCGATATTGATGACACATACATACACATAATAATACACCGTGCTGGTCACATTTTATATTGAACGTTGTGTGTGTTGGTCTACCCCTAGACTAGACGTTGAGCCATTTTGAAAAAAAATAAACAAATAACAAATGTGATTTCTCTCTTACCTGATCAAAAAGGGACACATAACTTAAATTGTAGAATGTGCCAAAAAAGAGCTTTCTTTCAGGCCGACAAGTTACAAGTTTTATTTCCCACCTGGTTTGGTGGATGCAAATGTGTTAGACTAACTTAAGGGCCAATCAATTGGTTCACAGCAGCTCAAACAAAATTAATGTTTAATTATTTGTTTTAATGTGATATTCTGTGTGATTTATTGCAGGTCATGCCTTCCATGATGCCTGTGTTCCGGAGAAAGCCTGCATGGTCTGCTTCTACTCCAGCAAGAAATGACCAGACCAGAGGAAAGAGTCAACAAATCTTCTGAAACAGGTTTTCACTTGGATATGTTGTACCTCAAGAGCCATTGATTATGGTGGAGTAGGAGGCCGATGATGATGTTGGCAATGATAATGATAATGTCAATGATGATGATGATGATGATGATGATGATGATGATGATGATGATGATAATGTCAATGATGATGATGATGATGATGATGATGATAATGTCAATGATGATGATGATGATGATAATAATGATAATGATGATGATGATAATGATAATGTAAATGATGATGAGGCATAGAAGTAAGTACAACAGATCTGTGTAATACGGAGCAAAATTGGGTGACTGACATTCAAGAGATTCTGTACCATTTGCAACTTGTTCCGTGAATGAAGGACAATAGAAATCAGTCACAGCAAGATCACATATCAGCTTCGACCAAAAATGACATGAACAGTAAAAGAGCAATGATTGAATATGTGCTAGAGTTGTATATTTTCTATTTTTTGTACCTCAGAGTTGTGAAATGTCATCTCGGATATGATTGTTAATAATAGAATGTGTCCTGTTTATATACTGCGAGAAGTCCAAGCTTTATATGGGTGATCAGATTTGTTCCCCTTCATGCCTTGTCATGCTATTCAGCCAGTTCCATTGTACATGTACTTAAGTACTAGGTGCTTGAATGATATACTGTTTTAACTGTAATTTTTGTATTGAAATTTGTTTGTATAATCATGAATCTTGTGTAGGGTATGCTGATTTTTAAAATGATATTTGTATAGTATTAAAAACAATTCACACAGTCATTTAATTGCATTTCACAAGTCAAAGGTGCACCAGGTAAACTTTCAGTAGCACTGCCACACAACAATGTAAAATGTCAGACTTATTTTGTCTTGTATAAAGAAAAGAGTATTGTGATATATTGGTTCAGGCCTTCGTCTTTCAATACAAGGGCCTTGGGTTCGATTCCCAACCGCAGCACGTGGGTCCTTCAGCAAGGCACTTTCTGCACAGTTCTTGTACAGTTGCTGCTCTCAACCCAGGTGGAAATGGGAACTGGGCAGGAATTTATTCCTTGAAATGCTTTCCTCATCCTGGCTAAAGTGTGGGTAATAATTTACACATTTGTAATGTGAATTACAGTACATTTACTTAACTCAATAAAAGAAAACATTGGTATTAAGTGACGAGCTTTCGTCCCCAACTAGAGGCTTTCTCAAGCCAAGTGACTTGGATTCATCACATCTCCTTGATTTTGTCGCACTGTGATCATTGGGGTGAATATTGGTGAAAGAGAGTAGCTGGTGTCTCTATTCAAAGAATTGTTTTACTTCAGGAAAACAGAAATTAATTACGACAACTTACTGGCTGGAGCTGGTTCTATTCTGTCCTGATGAATAGGCCTGTGTGCTCTGCGGCCGTGATGGGTACGGCGAGTCGTCGTATACCGAGCTCGCAGACCCTGCTCCATATATACTGATGTAGCAATTGGTGACTGTGATGGTGATCGTTGATACAGTGGAGACTTCGTGTACCATAGCTAACATTAGCTTGGTTGTGGGATTACAGAATTATAATACTGAGTGTGCATGTTAATTTGGGCTTGATCGCATTATAGCGGAGGCATTTCGACTGCGCGCAGTTGAAGATCAACATCACAGAAAATGGCAAATGATTCAGAATGACCCCAACTTAGTTCATCCATTCCTTCAGTTTTTGTATTCACCTGTCTGACAGTCAAATGTCTAGTGAATGCCTTGTAGCATGAGCGAAGGTATCATAACTCAATGGCTACCCACTCTCAACCCTTGATTTGCCTTAACAGATCTTCATTGTGTTTGTCCTCGGCTGCCTTTATCAAACGCGTTGCTTCAATAGAAGTACATGTCAATTCTTCAGCTCTTCTTTTCCTAGTTACTCTACACACAACATACTTATTTCCTTTACAGAGGATGCTATGACGAGGTATGACATGCGCTGATCTTTGCTGGATGCCCGCTACATGTAGGAACTGTTGAGCTTGACCTTAGTCTCTTCTGCCGAGGATCTATTGATGATTGAGCAAAAGTGGACCTTCCATCTCTTATGTTTCCCTTTGCCCCTCAACAAATTAAACACAGAAAAGAAAAGAAAGAGGAAAAAAATTAAGTACTAAAAAAAAAAAATAATAACTTGAAGAACAAGCCACGCAAGTGTCTAAATTCTTCCTTAAACTCCCTGTTGTGGTGCTTGATTTCTCTGTCCAGTTTGATATTTGTGTCAGCTTGTCCTTCATTGTTCATGCACCTATTCCAGATGAGTTGGTGTGCAAGCTGTGGGGAAAGGAGGCCTTTCACCCGGGCCAAGAGTCTCCTCTTGGCAGTGGTAGTGGTAGCTCTACTTGGTTTTATCCATCAGCTTGAAATACAGCAGGAGGAACTTGAAAAGGCGAACGATGCATTCACCAACATGAAGAGCATCCTCAAAATCTAGCAACATTAATTCCTCCATCCTCAATGGGTAGCTGTAGAAGTCCAGCTACAAAAGGATTCTCATCTCCAGTGCTCTCTAACAAAGGTCTATCGACCTGCACAGAAATAGGCCACTCCTCTTTGAAGATACAAGTATTCCCTTCATGTCTAATTAGTTTGATTCTTAGAAGAGCAAAGCTGGCCCGGAATGCCTTGTCTGAAAATGATGTCACCTCTCTCTTATTGCCCATTCCATCAGCTCCATCTCTAACAGTGAGAGATGCATGATTTTCATCAAGTAGATCAAATCTAATAGAAATCAATGAATCTCTAGGTAAGGTGCTGTGCTGCGTCACTAGGAGCTTGAGGAAGTGGCCCTACATGATGAGAGGTGCTATCTCCTCTCTCCAGAAAGATCCCTCTTCTTCCTGGAGAGTACATTGTATGACAGCTTGAGTTGATCTTATAGTTAGAAGATGTATCAGTCATCACTGAACAGAGCTCATCAAGCTAGGAGCTTGAGGAAGTCGCCCTACATGATGAGAGGTGCTATCTCTCTTCACAATCGCATTCGCAGTCACATTTTCATTCACACTCGGTCGATCGGTCAAAGTGTTGGCGTGTCACATCACACCCACAGTACACTTGCACATGGCAAGTAAAATTATTTTTGGAAACTTATGAAAGGTTTGTCTACTTTGGCATTGGGCGTGGAAGCGGCATTGTGCTAGGCGTTGTGCAAGGGCGTTTCTCCCTGGCGACGAAGAATTCTGCCGTCACAGCTTTGGGATTGTTCGCCGTGATGTCTGAATCTTCGTTGAATGGATTTCGTATTTCAATGAACTCCGTTGGAACGAGCCTCTTTACTTCTTTTGCTATCATGGCCGGCTCGGGTGGCGGCGGACCTCCCCCCGTCTCCCCTGTTTGTGACCGGAACGAAGACCATTCGGCCTTTGCCTGCAGCTTGATTCCCCGCCACTGGTCTTTCAGTTCTCTCTCATCCCTTTTTTTGCCGTACCTAATACTAGGTATGTTACAAAAAAAATAAATCTCACAATTCAAGCTCTTGCTATATACCATCAAACAGGGCTTGATAAGACCTTTCATTTGATGCCTCATTCATCCTAATATCCCCAGTAATAAGAAAGTATGCCAATTCTAAACGCCCGGAAATCAAGTATTTAATTCTTTTGTTTTCCTTTGTTTTTGTAACAAAAGTTGTGATCTCAAATGTGATCGAAAGACTTTATTTCATTACGAAAATGTGTGTAACTTTCTTTAGAATGAAGATTTTTCAATGAAACTTTTAGCAATGATAGACAGGAATTTGCTGAAAAGAAAACATTACATTTTAGCGAGCCTAATTTACAGATAACCTTGAAAAATTAATTAGTTAATTAATGAATTGATTAATAATAGGAATAATACATAATAAACATACATAAACTGTTGAATTCTGGTGGTTAAAATCATATCTTAAAACATTGTATAAACTGTTTGAGCCTTAACTGGCTAATAAATCATAATAAATCTATTAATTAATCATTTGACCTGATTGATTGAATTAATTGACTTAATGACTGAATTAATTAAAATCAAAACAAAACAAAAACATATGGAAGATGCCTTTTTAGAGAGCGCCCTCTTGTGTTTTAATGGTTCTTTTTGAACGATAACGGGCTTTTTACCTAGTCGTTTGTAATTTTGTATACATGTACCTTTCGAGCATGGTGGAGTAATAACTATTAGTTTGTAATGTTACTGTCCAGGTTTGGTTATGTAAGTTCAGCCGTACCAAAACTGTACTACCCCTTTAATATCCTTTTTGCTGAATAATAGACTAAAATGAATAAAATTTAATTGTGAAATGCAAGCCAACCGCGTTAAGGTTGAAAACCCACCTTTTGCTCCTAGCTGGTCAAATTTCGCCAGTATTTTCATGGAGACATCCAGCTGACGACGGGCAATGTCCAAGGCCTCACACTGCATCGCAAACATTGCTGCATCACTATTCTCCTGGGTGCTTCTTTTCTCCTCCATCTCCAGAAGGTCTTCCCACGAAGCGCTGAATTCCTGACAGCTGTGTCGTTTGGCTTTTTTCGACGGCCGTTGTGGGGACGGGGTCGCAAAGAGAGAAACGTCTGCAGCTCCATGTGCTGTTGATGATGATGGTGTTCTAAGCGATGCTTGTGCAGGTGACGCTTGTACAGGCGTTGCTTTTTCAGGGGTCTTTAGGGCAGCTTTAATGTAAAAAGAGATTATCATAATATTTTGCCTACTTTTATTGCAGATTAGCAGAAAACAACGTCTCCATATGAAGAAGATCAGCAGCCATCTGATACATCAGGATTTCATAATCTGTTGCACCATCATAGCTCTCTGACTCAGTCCAATATGCAACTGTTTACACTTTGACCTTGCTTTTTCGAAGCTTTTCGATTTTGGCATTGTAGACCTTTAGGTTTTTGTCTTCAAAGCAGACATGGCAGGCCTTCCTTCCTACTATCCTCCCATCAAGGATATCCTGGAGATCATCCAATTTAGAATAGTCTAGATTTGGATAATCTTTCCGGACACTGTCTACACCATTCTCCTTCAGTTTCTTGTCTAGTTTTTTTCTTTCTGTTGTGTCGTGAGCATGCTCTTTTCTTTCTCCCTCCTGATGATTTCTGCTCTGAGTTCCTTCTGCTTCTTTTTCCGTTTGTCCCTTTGCATTCTCCCTGACTTTACGGCCTTGCATAGAATCTCCTCCCTCCGTTCTTCCTCAAGACCGTCCAAGTACTCCACTGTTCTGTTTTTGCATGAACGCATCCGGCAAGAGAGATGGCATACAGTGGCATTTGGAGACCGTTGCTTTGAGGAACTAAACATTCCCATGATCTCCTCTGCGTCCATGTTGTGCGATCAGAAGTGATCAGAAGTTCTTGGAGCTTTTTCAGAGTGGCATCGATGGTCAACTTGCCTCCAAAGAAATCTTCCTTTGCTGAAACAAGGCGTTCTGGATGTTGTTCAGCGTCCTTCAATGCAGCAATAACCTGTCGCACAACATTAATGCCGTCAAGATGGTTGATCTGTTGATCGCTAGATGTGTAGAACAGTCTCATCCATGGACCTGTAAGATGTTTGCCAATGAGTCCCAATACCTGGAGTAGAAAAGTCCTGTAGGATGGCGCTCCTCAACCCACCACATGATGTGCCGATGTTCAGCAGTTCTGTGAATTCATCATAGAACTTTATCAGTTTTCCACTGATGTGGAAAAGGACATGCAATCTGTTGCCACGATAGCGGGGTAATACACCCCTTGGAATGTTCTTACTGTCCAAGAAAGAAACAAACCCTCTTGGATCCCCCTTTCCACACTTGTAGCGCATCTTACTCATTTGTAGCACAATGTTGCCAGTAACACAGTCTTTTCCATACATCTTCCCTCTGGCTTCTTCATGGGTTTTGAGGGCAGAACGAACTGCTGAAGTGATCGAGTCTAGAGGGTGCAGATGGCAGTTGAGTTCGTTGAGGCTTTTTCCCCACTCACTATTAACAGTTCTGATAACAAGGTGGTTAGCTGCACATCTGTCTGTTAAGTGTTTGTGATGTTCCCTATCATTTCCTTCTTTGCGTCTTGAACGTTTGCAGCATCATTGAAGTAAGTGTAGGCTTCGGCTAGGTTGTCAATGGTACTGCAGATATGAGTAGCATAGTCTTCAGCTCTACCACCAGCTAACACATCGACAGCAGCAGCTAGGCATTGATCCTTGGACGTCAAATGTATGCTATTAATGTGTGTCTCCTCTTGCGTAGTTGCATCGAAACCTAGGGTTAAATCTTTAGTTCCAAGTAAGAATTCTGCAGTTTGGAGTTCTGAGATTGCACCGGCCTAGTTCTCTAGCCATGAGTTCTACTGAGCTTCGTTGAGGGACACTGTCAAGCTCAATTCCACTCCGCTTGTGTAGACTATCAAGCAAGATAGGGATGTTCGCTGTTGGCATTTTATTTGCGATGCAGTCAAACACCTTCATTCTTGTAGATGAAGAGTAAGTCTTTAAGTCTACTTTTGCAGTGTTTGCACTTGAACTAGTACATGCAGACTCTACAGTTTCCTTCAGCATCAGATTCTCAAATTCAAGGTGCCTTACATCCTCTAAATACTCTTCTGCAGTAATTCTCTTCCTTTCCGGTGCTGAAGAACAGACACAGTTTTCTGCTTCTTCTTGCCGTGCGACTTTTTGAGTTCATGGTGTGGGGGTGGGGGAGGCATAGTATTAGTTTTAAAATCTTGGTCAACCCCCATCATCACCACCCATGCATAATAACAAATAATAATAAACAAAAACAAAAATAAAAACGGCGATGTCATGATACATGTACAATTCAATCTCATTTTGCACACAATACAGCTTGAAACATACAATCAAAATCCACCAAAATCCGCTGTAATCATATTTCAAATTAATTTGGTAAGTCAATATTATATCACAATACTACTTTTTCGGGAAAATAAATTTTTTCTTGTTGGTTTTCCGTTCAAAATGATCGATAATTGTCACATAGGTTCTTTATTACCAACGATAATGGTCACATTCACTCATTGACAACACACAGTAATCCACTTCCGCATTCGCTCACACGGGCACAATGCGCGAAAACCGCTAATCGATCCGTCATTTATGCATGACATTTCACATTCCGCATCCAAAAAATCATATTTCGCGTCCATAGATTTCGCTGAAATTTCACCAAAAGCAAGTTCACATGTATTAAATAATCAACTTAAATACCTTTTTTCTCAACCTCAATGCGGGATCAGGGTACAGAATGACTCCAAACACGACATTGTTCTCATCCGATAGATATCATGAGACAAAAATATAATCAGCCAATCATAAGCCCACATTTGAGTAGGCTTCCCAAATGGTTTCCAATAGTGCGCAACGGCCGCACGGCAGAAAACTTCGCGGCGAGATCGCACGCATTGCAACATACCTGCTAATACGGTAATTAAAAACAAACAAAGCCGTTGTCAATATTCAATCGTAATCAACATTTATGATAGCATCCACTAATATTATTATTATGAGTAGCTGCTGCAAATTATTTAGCCTAGATTACATATTCAGAACCATAATTGAATTCAACGATGTTATAAAATGTTTGATCTAGTTAAATTTGAGTAACATTATCATAGTTGTAGAGAAGTCTGTTAACATTTTCTTCCAGACTACTTTCTTTGCTGATGTAGCTGAAAAAGCGTTGCTTTTCAGCTCTACCACCTCGATGATGCCATCGCCACCCAAGAGACTTAGCAGATAGGACTTCTCTACAGCGTCCCAATTTGCCTTTCTTTTACCTTTCTGTCCGGCTTCAGAGTCGCCCATTTGTTTTTTTACCAGTTCTGTCCCGTTCTACTTTATAGTTCAGGGCCTGGCACTTCAACCGTGCCCATTTCTTCTTCACATCCTGCCAGCTGCGTTCTGGGCCCCTGGCAGTGCGGAGCGCACTGCCGGCCTTCCTCCAGTATTTTTCTTTTCGTTTTTCGACCTAGAATATAAATACATAAATAAACAATCAGTTAATTTCAATGAAAATAAATGTCGCAGACTTTAAGTCAATGCTTGAGAATTCCAACAAATTATACCGTATATCAAACTTAAATGCAAGGAAACAACCAAAATAAAAGCTCACAAATTCTCAGACTGTTTCAACTAAAACAGAGTTTGTACATCATCTGTCAGAAAGATATGAACGTTTTATAAACTAAAGGCAGAGCACCGGTGATAAAAGTACTTGTGGAAGTTCCTTTAAAGTAGTTTTTCTTATGACAGACATCAGAATGGTAATGTTCATTAGCAGGTATGACAAATATGATTTTACATCATTTAGCATAATGATGAATATCAACTTACTTTTGAGCCGCAATGGCCGGCCTTTCCAAACAGCTTCTTGCCATTCTCCCTAACGTAGGCCAGCAGAGTTTGGGTTTCAATTTCCGCGAAATCTGGTTTCCTTACGGACTGTAATGTAAAGAGAGGATACAAAATTCCATAAATTATTGCATGACTTAAAGTCACTGATATATTTTTGTTTAACATCAGTTAAGGCACTAGCTGAGGGGTTGCCCCATGACCATGTTATTCACCCGGGGGGGGGGGGGGGGGGGCACTCGAATTATTTTTTGACGGGGGTGTGCCTCACAGAACTCTGAAATGGGGGTCTGAAGAGCTGGCTACAAGCACAAAATATAGGGTCTTTGGAGCTACAAAAACCCTGAAACGGGAGTTAAGGGGTCTAAGGAGCAGACTAAAACTACAAAATACATAGACTTGGAGCTACCAAAGACCTACGGAAACCCTCAAAAAGGCTCAAATGGTGGTCCAAGGAGCCGAACTAGAAGAAGAATAATGGACTTGGCGCTACTCAACTACCTAGCCAAGTCATTCCGGGGGTCTATGGAGCGGCAATTTTTGAAAATCAGGTATCTTTAGAGCGGCAATCGGGTGTGAAAAAGGGGTTCTTTTAAGCGGCATATACCCGTCTTACATTATACATGAGTGCCCCCCCGCCGGGGTTATTCACCTTACTGTTTACGATGGTTATTTTTGGGCTTAATCAGCCTCTGCACTTGATTGGGATCTCCTTCACACATGCCGGATCCTAGCTCAATCAACCATGTTGTTCAAGATTCATCATGTGCTTTAGATGATCGCAAAGTCGGGCGAGTTGACCCGATCTTTTCTTTCATCTCCCAGCTTTCTTGGAGCATATTGTACAAGTGTCAGAATGAATTTAGAATTAATAAGCTGTGGAAGATTGAGATGAATCTTTTTGTTTTCTTAAAAGTGAATGTTGACACTTATTGCATAGTTTTCTTTAGATGAACGTCTTCACTGTCTGACCACTGTCCTCTGAGCAGGAGCTGCAGCAACTGTAGCACCTAGGTCTGGGATGTCTTCCGACCCAGAAATCTGCTCAATTGCCTTCACCTCTACCGTTGTCACTCGCGTGTCCATGCTCACTGCCATATTCTGCAGATTCTCAGCAGCCTTCTCCTGAGACTGCATAAACAGCTTCATGTCGGTCATTTCACACTCAAGCTTCAGCAGCTGCCCTAGCAGTACTGAAACATCAAGGTTATCAAATCCAACAGGTGGGAGCCAGCTCAATGGCAACAAAAGTGGGGACCTTGTCACCACACTCCAATAACAGTTTGATGCATGTCTTGATGTTCTTAACCTTCCTTGATGGGCTTTTGTGCCCAACATGCCTCACAGTAATGTGAGCATTTATACTGCTGCACACATCGAACAGGACCATCTTTGACTCCACTAACCTCCTCCAAATGAGAGGCTATTCGAGCTGTTACATCCAGGCATTGTAAGGGTAGCAGATGTCCTATGTCATCCATGAAAACACTGTTGTTGTCAGTGATGGTGTTGATGATCTCTCTCTGAAATGCCTGGATGAAGAATGCCTCCATTTCCCTCTTGTGAGTGGATAATGGTATTCCATCTTCGTTCCGTTTGCAGTTTCGTAGGTCAGGGTTGTTGCGACTAGCAAGGCACTTGTAGAGGTTCAACTTGTCTCTTGACATCTTGATGAGCTTCAATGCATCTGCATCTTGGGTTTTTCTTTTTGCCGTGCTGCACGATACATAATCATCCCCAGAGTTGATGTTCAGGGTTGGTTGGGGGAACACCAAATGGTAACTGCTTCCATGTATACTCCTTGGATGAGCATCTGCCGTGACTGCCGCATGCGGTGAGCCTTTATCAATGTTGTCAATTGAAGCAAGTGCGAAAGCAGATGTAGCTAGCTTGTCTCCCACGGTGTGCAAATTTGTCATCATGACCATATTTTTGTGTGCATCTATTGTTGTTCTTGATTATGCTATTCCCAATCTGTTCAGCAACTGGAGGAGGGCTTGTGTTCCACCTTGACACTGGACAGTGTCAGCTAGAAGTAGGTGAAGGGGATAACTGTATCGGTCATTCATGAGGAACATAGCATGACAAATATAGTACAGCCTTCTGGTATCTTCTTTTGATTTGCGATATCTGGCACTCCACGTGAAGTCCTGCCTTCTGTCTCGATCTCTTTGTTCAGTAGTACTTTCTGTCAAGAGGTAGAAGAAATTCCACATTGCGGGGTCTATTTCTTCAATACATGCATCGGCATTGAACTCTGTGAAGTTTTGCCCATTTGAGGCCTTAGAAGCAGATGCCATACTTTGCAATCGGAGTTCACTGTTCATGAGCTGGGCAGCTTTTGACAACACTTGATACTTATCGGTCTCAATTGGATGTTGAGACGTGGCTGGTGTAGATACTGTAGTACAAGGACTTTCCAATTGATCTACAAGGACAGAATGAAGCATTGCAGATACATCACTCCCCTTCCGCAACAACATTGTGCCATTGATGGCTGTATTGATGGTTGTATGCCCTGACCAAGTCTAGGATCAAGGATTGATTTGGCTTGGTGCCCTCTGCCGCAAACTCCTTGCGCTTCTTCCACATACTGCTCATACTTCATGTGAACACTTCTAAGAACACAGCCTGATCACGAACAAAATGCTCGCCTGTGTAACTCACTGCCTTTGCTGTTGCATAGGTGATTAGATCATTTTCTCTGGCTGATTCTGCAATCTCTTCATGTGTTGTAATGACGCGGAAAGGGGTTAATTATAAATATAAAAGTTTATATCCAAAAGTCAATTCACAAAATGTGATTGTTTGGTTAAGCCAAAAGGGAAATTTTATTTGTTAATTTTTAATGTTCTCACCACCTGCCGTGAAGTCATAGAAGGCGACTCCACAACCCATCCAATCTCCCTCAAACCCGGCGCAAGGACTACTAGTCGTTGTGGCACCGCCCGCGACGTCACTCGTACGAAGCTCGGCTTCCGCGGAGGTCCCCCTGCTCTAGGCCAAACGATCCGAGCCAGACGAGACCCGCGCTCCCACACAGTCGACGTGGGCATCGGTGAGTTTACAGGGTGGTGTACCGTCACTCCGCCGCCGTGTAAATTAAGTCAATTTATTCTCAAGAGAATTTACTGCGTTCAACTTGCCCATGCCAACGTCGATGCTACACGTGCAAAACAAGAGGCGTGCAATTACACTTCCTGTAGAGTTCATTGGATGACATCTTGAATTGCTCTTATTGTTGAAGATGTATCGGTCATCACTAAACAGAGCACATCAAGCTAGGAGAGTGAGGGAAGTCGCCCTACATGATGAGAGGTGCTATCTCCTCTCTCCAGAAAAGTCGCTCTTCTTCTGGAGAGAACATTGGATGACAGCTTGGGTTGATCTTTTAATTGAAGATGTATCCGTCATCACTGAACATAGCTCATCAAGCAGCTCATTGCACCACTGCAATTTGAGGTTGCCAGCACTTCATTGCTCGACAATGGGTGGTCCTGAGGAATTAAGGGTTTTTCTAATTATTTATCCAAGAACTAGCTTGTCCCTCTTTTTGATGTTTCCAAAAACTAGCTTGTCCCATTCTTTGATTTATCCAAGAACTAGCTTGTCCCATTTTCCGATTGCTCCAAGAATTAGCTTGTCCCATTCTTTGATTTCTCCAAGAACTAGCTTGTCCCATTCTTTGATTAGTCCAAGAACTAGCTTGTCCCTTGGATTTGGGCTTGATGCTGTCTTGTAGCTATCCTGACAATTGGTGGCTGCAGGTACTCAGCCTGGTGTTCCAAAAAGGTCTGATTGGAAATCACCTTCAGGTTCATGTGATTAAGAACACGCAGCACCTCTGGCGGCCTTCCCATTCCAAACAGAATAGCTGCTGACAGCAGTAGGTTGCCAGCCATGATCGGTCCTACTTTTGGTTGGCTGCTCCACTCTTTCATTGGTGAATGGCATCTTTCCACTACCTGCAGATGAGATCCATTGCACTTATACAGGGTGGCCCAGAAATAACGGAACGGGGCACTTCCCAAAGTAAAGTTACAAAATGAACATTTGTGTCCTTTCCAAGGAACAACGATACCACGAAAAGTAATTTTGGACATGTAGTTTTTGTTTTAGGGCGCTTTGAGTGAGACCATGTCAGGTTCCTATTTTTGTCAATTTTTACCAAGTCAGTGCCTGATAAATGAGACTTATTGCCCTACATACTATTGAACATGCGAATATTCCGCGCGCCATTGTTAGTGTGCATTCAGCTTTGTGCCGAGCGGTGCCGAGAGAATGGGCTTAATTGGTCACTAGTATGACGGGCAGTAAGTCTCATTTATTAGATAAATAGGATCCTGACATGGTCTCACTCAAAGCGCCCTAAAACAAAAACTACACTTCCAAAATTACGTTTCTTGGTATCGTTGTTCATTGGAAAGGACACCCTATCCGATGGACATGTTTATTTTGTTACTTTATTTTGGGAAGTGCCCCGTTCCGTTATTTCTGGGCCACCCTGTATAGGACTGATCAAGTTCATTGGGTTGAAAACCCATACAACCTTTGTTGAACTCTTTGAAGTAACATAGCTGCTGACAACAGAATGTTGCCAGCCATGATGGTACCTTCTTTCGGTCGGCCGCACCGTTTCTTAGCGTTGTGACAGCTTTGGCATTTTGCCACCACCTTCAGCTGTGTCCCATAGCACTTTGGGCAGACTTTCTGAGTATTGACATCCATCAGGAGGAGCAGCCAAACCGAAGCGGGCCGCATGGGACTTGAAAGGGAGGTTGGCTGATTAGATTTGCAACTTCCAATTGTCTTATCTATTTCTATAATGAAAGTCTATAAACAACAAAGATGGTCCTCACTCTGTTTCTTATATTCCAACCATAACCATTCCAGAATAATCTAAGGACTAATCACGTTTCTCAAGAATTTTTATTTTCTTTTTAATAAATGAGGCACTCACTTAAACTATCAAGGATAAGCTCAGACTTAATTAATTATTACATTGTAATATAGCTCCTGTCCGGAGACGTCATTGCCTTAGACACTCGGTCCTTCCGAGAATCACACTTCGGCTGGTGTCTCATTTGGACTAAAATCCATAGTGGTTGATGCAAGATGATATCCTTACAACTACAAGTCTAAATGTCTTTACAAATTACCGGTCTAAATGTCTAAATGTCTAAATTTCCAAATGTCCAAATGTCTAAATACATATTTAAAAATGTATGAACGAATCAATTCAGAAACAGAAGAATTGATGATCAAAAATCAATTAGTCAATAATAATTGAGTAAATAAATAAATAGATAATCACCGGTAAATAAATAAATAAGATTAAACAAAACAAAAATATATATGGCTTAACTACTAAAGCTATGGTGACATTTTAGCTAAGTAATTGAGGCTCTCAGCCTCTCTGCCCAAAAATTCATTTTTGTTTTAATAATTCCGAGACCTTTTTATGAGAATCCTTGTTTCCAAACTTGAAATTGTCTCAAAAAGCTTCAAAACAAAACTATCGTCAGCTGTCAATCACGAATATCACTAAGGAAACGGAGTGAAACCCGTCATTGATTTATATACCCACGTATGTAACCGCCCCTGCGTGAACATTTTTTTTTTTGTGCATGAGCTAACCAATGGACTTTGATCATTGCGCGTATTGCGCATACAAAAATGCATAATTCATGAATAAAGTCAGTATGCAAAATTATAGGAGTTATTTATTTATTTTCATAAAGGAATATCGAAATATCCAGCACAAAGAACAATGTGACAGAAACACCACCAAGTGATAGGAAAACTCTACCTTGTAGGAATGTTTGAGTGGAATTACCAAATGTGACATTTAAGGAAACACAAATAATCAGGGCTCAAATTACCGTGCCCAATTCATTTTGCAAGCAAAAATTTGATTGTGCAGTCCCACACACACATTTTAGGGTAAGTGAATACTACTTGAATCATTTATTTATTTATTAAAATTTTAACTTATAAATTTGCATTTTCCGTCACACAGCCCCCCACCAAATAAGTTGCTGCCCCAGCAACTAAGTAAACAAGGTTAAACCAAATTTTTTTACTTACATAAAAAAAATCATCCATATACAATTACACTATTTACAGTTCATTTTAACATGGCAAATATTGATTCCATTAAGACTGAGTCTATAAATGTCTGTTCCATTAGGCTTCATTTTCGAAATATGCTGTTGTCGTTGTTGTCTCCACACGGTGTTGATAGCCATGCACATATGTGTATTTTTCCGCAATGACAATCACCTTGTGGATCCGCATGTGGCAATATCCTCCTGGGGCTCTGTTGACTCTGATGACAATGGAATCCTCATCAGAGGCTACCTCGACATGGCGTTCATCATCAAGGGATGGTTGAGGTTCAGCCTTCTCCGGCTCATCATCAGCGGCGGGAGCATCTGGGGCTGAGCTCTTGCTTGTTGTCTTCTCTGGCTCACCATCAACAGCGGGAGCATCTGGGGCTGAGCTCTTTGTAGATGGCAAGCTATCCAGCTCATCATCGCTGGCTGTGAGCTGCAGCTCGTCAGCCAGTCGCTCCAAGGCACTCGTGGGACGCTTGGGAGCCAGTCGTGCTGGCCGCTTAATCTTTGGGATCGGCCTCGGGCTGGGTGTGGGGTTACCCTTGCGTTTCCTCTTGGCTTCACCTTCTTTCGCTGCTAGCGCAATGGCCTCACCCCCTTGACGTTTAAGAAATTTCTTCGAAGCTGGGCATAAGAGGATGTCGTCATAGTCCTCAGCAATCTTTGGGTGCCTACGGAGGTAGTGCTTCTTGAGGTCGCCCCTTCTCTCCGTCTCATACTTGCACTCCTCGCACGTGAATGTGAGAATGTACCGGTGCTTCTCCCGGTAGTGTCGGTTGAGTTCAGCCCTCCTGGTGAAGCCAGAGCTGCAGGTGGAGCAGAGGTGCATCATCTTGGTCTCCTTGAAGGGGTAAGTTGAAAAGAGAATGGTAGAAACTTGTTAATTTTCTATTGGAACCGGATAGGCATTTTTCGGTCCCGTTGTGGGTTTCGCCGTGGTGATTTGTGTAGCCAAGACTGCAGTTCATAGCGCATTGCATCGTAACTTCGTTTTGTTCACCGTATATGAACACCGTATATGTTCACCGTATATGTTCACCGTATATGTTCGTTTTGTTCACCGTATATGATTTTGTCTTTCACAAAATGGGGAACATGATTTTAGTTGTGATACAAATTGATGCGTAATTAGCTCAGTCTACAAATTCTAAAATACACTCGCAGAACATTTTCACACATCTGTACACACGAACACACAAACGAATTGTTATATGGGCACTTACATTTGACTCTTGTTGCAATGGTCTGTGTCTGTGTACCAACAGATCTTGTGGAACTTGTTCTTGGGGTATCTAACACAACAGGTGACGAAGAAATTCCATATAAACGAAAAATACAAATAATATTAAAGGGATCTAGTAACTTGCTGACATGGGCAAAAAGTGCTATTCTACAGTTTTCATAGCCTGTGGTTTGATCTGGGTTGTTCCTCCGCTTGGTTATAAATCTTGATAATGTCATTCTATCAATGTTGAAGTCAGCAGCTGCAGATCTGATACTCTGCCCACACTGGACTGCTTCCGCTGCTCTATGAGTCCATCTGTCAGGCTCCCCCATTTAGTTTTTCGTTGATAATGGTGTGGCATGATGGTCTGAAGAAAGAAAGGTAAAATGCCGGTTAGCTAAGTAGGACTACTGAAAAAGTTCAGCAAATTCACTTCTTCTGATATTAATTTCCCTGCATATTCCAACAAGAATTCTCCTCTATCAATGTTCTTCGTTGCTACAACACCACGTCCTTTCGTTTTGAAGATTTCCTGCCGGAAAAATGGTGGGTCTTTCTTTTCCTCCAAGAAAGAATAATATGACTGTCTCTCTTCATCTCTGATTGTGTTCCGCTTTGACCTTGTATTCATGACTGGGCTATTGCAGTAGAAAGCTTGTGTGAAGCTAGATGTACGTTTATTGCTGCCATAAGATATCAATCGGCATACAGATCATATCTTCTCTGTTGATTATTCCCTCTTTATAGCCTTCAATGATGATCAGCAGCGCCTGCAATGCACCATCCACAGCTATTATGTACTCCTGATTGGCATGCAATCTTCATCAATAACCACAAACTTGTTGTTCTTTGGATTCTTAACACGCAGTGTACATGTACCAATTCCCTGAATCGTCGCTTTACCTCCATAAAGATATAGCCGTTTTGGGCTTGGACCGAGTGTTACATTTGAAGGGACCCATTTCTGTGGTAGAACATTGCAAGTTGCCCCACTACCTACCTGCATCTCTATTTTTCTTCCTTTAATCATGAACGTTCCCACTATCCTGTCTTGGTATTTGGTATCATCTTCATTCTGTATTACCAAAATCTCTTCTTTATCACCTGTGACTCATCAACCAACTTAATGTCACGTTTGTTTCTTTGTTCTGAAATCCACCTTTACACACTTTTGCAAAGTGGTTTTCTTTGCCACATTTTTTTCCAAATGCAAGGATGGCACACACAATTAAACTATCTCTACAGATAATTCCTTTTTTCATGGCAATTTGTGGAAATAAAATGCCCAAATCAGTGGCCTTTTTTCTTATTTATATGAACCCCAAAATCACAACAGTAACTATTTATTATACTTTCTCATTTAATTCATGAATAAGATATGCATTTTCTAAATGTAACTTTCTGTAATACAGTGGAACCTCGTTATAACAAGGTCCTTGGGACCATGAAAATTACCTTGTTATATCAGGTTTCTCATGATATCAGGTTAAAAAACAAAAAAATATAAATTAAACAAAATATATATATTATCAACAAAGTCAGATTAACAATACACTCCAATTTTCATAACAATTTCAACAATTACCTGTCAGATATGTCTTCTTCGCGAAGAGAGCTGCTGCCAACTTAGGTTTGGTGTAGAAGTTATCCGTGTACAGATGGTAGCCTTTGTTGAGCAGCCTGCAGTCTTCCAGAAGCTTCACGTCAACCCCATGCGCCTGCCCTTCTTCATGGTGAACTCCAAAATCCTTGCCAGCGTAGAGGTCCACATGGCAGACAGCCATTTGTGTCGCACAGCTCGAACTTCTTGATTCCAAACCTGGCGAGCCGTTTGTTGGGCATATATTGAATATACGCCACCCAGTTCTTCATTCCCACCATGCTCTCCTCAATGGAGATGTTGGGTGATGGGATGTACCAGCGCTTGAAGGCTGCGTTGAGTTGATCTAGTACTGGCACGGTAGTTTCGAAGAAAACGATAAAGCTCCTGGCGCCATGGCTTGCTTTCTAGATTTGCGGTGCGATGCACTTTTTAAAGTGTGCGCATAAACTGTTCCACTTCACCATTCGCTCTTGGCCATCGCGGCGTGACTTTGCGGTGTTTAAAACCCAGATATTCCACAAACTTCTTGAATTCTTCACTGTTGAACGGTGGACCATTGTCCATGCGAACCGTTTGCGGCACACCAAACATTGCAAATACGCGATCGAGCTTCGGGATTACCGCTCTCGCCGATGTAGACGATGTCACTTCCACGACTGGATACCTACTGTAGTCGTCGATCACAACTAGGAGGTGATCGCCTGATGGCAGATCAGCAAAATCTACGCTGACTTCTGTCCATGGACCAATGGGTAGTTCCGACATTTGTAGTGGCTCCCATAGTGATGGTTCGCTTGTAGTAGCCTGGCATGGTATGCATTTGTGAATCATGGTTTCAACCATGTTGTCGATTCCTGGGAACCACACTTTTTCACGAAGTAGTTGCTTTGTTTTAACAACACCTTGGTGTCCTTCGTGGGCAATTTTCATCACGCGATTGGTGAGCAATTTTGGAATCACTATGCAGCTAGGTACTCACCTAGATCTTGATCTGGTTGTTCAGCGTCTGCTTGTGGCACTGTATATGTCCTGTAGAGACTCTCCGCTGTAGTGTAAAATCAGTGCTTTCTTTCTCTTGCCGTCAGCGATCCCAAAACCAACCATCGCACCTTTGAATCTGCGGAGCCATCTCTCCCAGCGGGTCAGCAGGCTGGACGGATCAGCATATACGTCCAACCCCGGAACGTTCGGCATAGCCATAGCCATTGTGTACCGTAGGCTGCATCCAATATGCGAAGACGAACAGGCAAAACAAAAGTGTGAACAACACAAAATGTGGGTCTAACCAGTCCCTGAAAATAAAGCCTTTGTCCTTTGCGCCGACGTAGCTTTAAAATTATTAAACGAGGTTTCTTTACCTTATCAATCAATATACAAATATAACGATTACTTTATCCCTAGCTAACTTTCAGCCACCCCACATCCCACATATCACACCAACCTTTGCCAGTCGCCCACGGCGAACTGCGGCTCTGTAGCTTTCGTAGCGAGGAGCTAGCTGCACCGGTCACCCGAGCGAATCGTCCTCAGTGGCTCTCTCCCTGGGTCCCCGGCGAGGTCTCACGGTTGTTGACAGCCCTCCAGTGCGACACACAAACCTAACCTAACCTACAGGCACTCTTTATCCCCTAAAAAGAACCCTAACAGAACCCAGGTAGTACACCTACTCAATATCGCTTTCTCCGGGAGTTGACAAACTAGCTAACTTTCCGAACACGAAGCTATTCACAATCGCAATTCTCTGATTCTAGTCACTACTTCTCGAGACAACTGGAAACGAACTGGTCGCGTCTATGGTCTGCGGCATTATAAAATCCCGTCTTTACTTGTATGGTACATTCATAATAGACGGATAATAATGATTCAAATGATACAGTTGTAACCGTGTGATCAGGTCATGCTGGATGTTGTTTATTGTATGGTATCTTCAAAGTGCATACATGTACGTAATTAAAGGTATTAAGGATACTACAACCAGATATGCTATCTTCCCCTCCATTCTCAACTGTGCCAATTCTGGAAGCTTCTCTTTGCGCATCCTCTGAACCCTCCTTGAGTAATCATCTGACACAAAATACTTTGTTCCCCCTCGACAAAGGTGTTTTCCTTGAAGAACTGCATGAGAGGTTTCCTACTTCTTTCTTTGTCTTAATTAACAAATCACTTCAAAAGCATCATGTTTACCTTTATAATTTTATGCTTTCATTTAATGACAAATTAGTTATCAAACTTCACATACCTTTCGGTATTTATGAAATTGACCTGTATAAAATAACTCAATAAAGCACAAGATCACGTGTCCAGACTGGTGCCTTCATTTCACGTTTTGGTCTTTGGCCTCCAGTCTGCACATGGGTATAATTTGACTCATTTGACAAGTCACTGTCTTCACAGTCTTTGTACAATGACAATTTCGAGGCATTCCACATAATATGTCCATCATCCAAAATTAATGTGTATGGTCCTTTTTGTCTAACAATCTTGTGGGGAGCCTCAAATCTTGAGCTATGGAGTTTTTTCACTTTCTTGACTCTCCCCTTTTTAAAACTTAGGGACAGAAGCACTCCTTACTTTGTCTGTGTACTGCAGTGCTTTTTCTTGCTGTGCTCTAACACGCTGGCGAATTTCCGCATCGTCCTGTGCACGCCCTTTGCCATCATTGGCATTCCGAATGTGTAGTGGCGTGATCATACATTTGTAGGTCAACCATGCAGCATTTCTGCTGGGGTTTTACCAGTAGTTTGATATGGAGTGGCACGGTATGCCATTAACCCTTTAGTACTCAGAGGTTCCGTGAAACAGGTCAGTTTACTCCTCAGAGCTAAGTGTCAAAATGGTGTATTTTAGACATTGGTACAAACAAAATGAAATAACTCTTTACAAGTTGATTTTTGTCAATGACAAGTTATGTTTATTTTGAAGAGTATATGATAACGGATGACATGGTGGGTCATTTGAGTTGTTCAGGCATTCAAATGTTGACCTTTGACCTCTTCAAATATAAACAATATAAATAAAAAGAGTAAATACTGAAGTAACTTTACTGAATGTACATTGAAATATTGCCATCTTTGTACAAAATGAAATAGATATGCTGTAATTTAGCACACAAATATGTATAATAAATATGTGGGTTGTGCAAGGATTCAAATGTTGACCTTTGACCTCTCCAACTATAAACAATGTAAATAGAAAAAAAAGTGAATAAAAAAGTAATTGTAGTGAAGCTACATTGAAATACTCCCATTTATGTGCAAAAGTAAATAGACATGTAATATAGTACAACATCAATGAGAGAGTAGATGTGTGGGTCAGTTCACTATGCAAGCATTCAAATAATGACCTTTGACCTATCCAAATATAAATAACACAGAAAAGATTATATAAAATAAATTTTAGAGACGTACATTTACATTGAAAATAAAAAAATGCTCCAATGTTTGTACAAAATGAAATAGACATGTTGCAATCTAGTACAAAGTCTATAAGAGAGTAGAAATGTTGGTATTTGAAACTGACCGAAATAAAAAAAGGCATAGTCTTCTATCAAAACACATGTATGCAAATTGTATTAGTGCTCTTTGTAATCACTGCTCTGTTCTTACTATTTTGTACAGAATGGATTGAATACGTTTTATTTCTACCTTCAACGAACATATGGCAGACTGAATTACATAAATTGAGTTTGACAAAGATAATAACAAAATGGCATTCTTCTATCAAGACTTATGTAGATGCATGCTTTTAGTGTCATTTTCTTGGTGATCAAAATGTTATTCTGTAATTTGTTTTTGTACAACATGAGGTAAATGAGTTGTAATTGTCCTTGCAAATATGTCACATAAAATATGGCAAGATTATTATATTGCGTGATTTGGAATTGACAGCTAGAGAAAGTAATAACATGGTTGTCTCCTATCAAGACGCATGTGTGCAAGTGTCTGTACTTTTAATCATTTACACTTGCAAACAAGAAATTACTGCAAAACATTTCAAGTTACATTCTGGCACTTGTACTTTCCTTGCATGTACTTGAGTTTGACAATCCTAGATGTTGTGCCACTCATTGAAACACCTAACAGGGCACAAGTTGACTCTACATCCATTACAACCAAATTTTGTTTGAATGCCTTCTCCACTCTGGGCTTTCCTGCCTGCTTTGCTACACTGCTTGCACACCTTCTTGCGATCAGCGAAGGAGACAAGGCTGTGTCCTGGGATGACATCTTTTGAGATGACCTTCTCTATCGGCGATCCCCATCAGCGCTTGATCTGCATTTTCTTGATCTGCATTTTCTGGAAGAATATCCATCTCCTAGTTGATGGACTATGGCCATTTTGAAAGCTTTCAGTGACCACTTGCGCTTGTTCTGACGATGAGGCCGCGATGATGATTCCCAAAGGATGTAGGCGTTGACGATGGCAATGTTCAGCAGACCCCAAAACAGGTATTTCCACCATCGGCTCCCTGTTCTGCCAACATTATAGTAGCTACGGAGTTGGTCTGCATGATCCACGCCTCCCATGCTCGCGTTGTATTCAGTGATGACAGACGGGACGGAGATGAGTTCTTCTTCTCTATATATATCTGGTTCGTGGCTTCTGGATGTCGCTCCCATCATTTGAAGAGGATATGGTGTACACATCCCGTTTATCTTTCCATCTTGTGACGATGACAGGTACGTTGGTCTTTGCCAGTTTCACATTGTCAGGCTTGGCAAGGTGGACAGCAGGGAGTGATCGTGGAATGCCAACTCGGTTGTTTCTCACTGTCCCACAGTAGTATGTATCAGCCTGGAGGAGATCTTCAACTAGCGGTATTGATGAAAAAAAATTTCTGCGTAGACAATGTGGCGTCTGAGTATGTACCCTTGCATTAGGGTCATGACGACTGCATAGCTCAGACCGTTATTTCTCACCAAATCTTCATCCGCCCCCCTTCCGGTGTACACTTGGAAACTAAGGACATAGCCTGTGACGCTGTCACAGAGGCACCAGATCTTTATCCCCCATTTGGTCGGTTTCTTTGGCATGTATTGCTTCCACGACAGTCGGCCGTTGAACTTGATCATGGCCTCATCAACGCTTAGGGCCTGGCCTGGTACAAACTTCTGAGGAAAGTTGGCTTGTAGCTTCCTCATGAAGTTACCAACTTTGTGCAACTTTTTATTCTCATCATGAAGCTCCATCACGTCACTCACGTGAACATACGGGCAAAGTTTCTCATACCACAGTTTTGTCATTAGTTTGGCGATGAATTCATTCTGCAAAGCGGGATCACTGGACCAGCAGTCCGCATATTCCGACGTCTTGTGGATGCCCATGAGAATGTTGATTGAAATGAAGGCCTTCATTTCCTTTACGTCTGTTGGTGTCCACAAAGTGTCCGATGTTGCAAATTAATTCCCTGGTTCGTGCTGCAGTGGTGGCTTCTTGTTGGCAGCGTTGAGGTTGCTATTTCTAGCAAGAAGTTCAAAGAAATCATCGCCTATCAGGCAAATCATATGCCAAACCACAGGAGGGTCCAGCATTTTCGGCATATTTTGCTACATTGATAATGGGCAGGTCATTCGTCCATCCGTCTGGCGCTTGGGAGATCACGCGTCGTCCTGGTACTATGGGTGCCGGAGGCGGAGCATTGACTGCGCGATTCCCACCATTGTGATCCCCTGGGATTGCCTCTTCATCTCCATCAATGCTCATCAGTTCCTCATCGTCAGCCTAAAAAAAATGAAAAATAAAGGGAAATTTTAATAGTGATTTCATTATCGATCAGGGAAATATTTAACAAATTGTAATATGAAATGCACATATCTCTACAAAGAAATGAAAATTACTCCAATCTGAAAGCAATTTATCTATCTTCTTATAATGAAGCAAACAAATTTTGATTTACAGCCAGTACAATTTACAAACATAACAAAATTTGCTTGTGCATGCTCATGCTAAAGTAAGGTAAATTTACTCAGAAAAATCCTCATCCCACATCAAAGCTGAGATAAAATTTATGATTATGAAATTATAATAGATACATACATAAGGTAAATAGTACTTACATTGCCATAATCCCTTGGTGCCGGAGGCAATAAATCATCCCTCCTATCTCCATCGATGTCATCGTCACCATCATCATCAATTGTCTCATCATCACCCTGCAAAGAGGAAAAAAAAAACAGAAATCCAATTACCTAACTAATCGTAATGACTGAATGCTATGGTAGTCATATTTACTCAATTATACCCCTAAGTGTATACTCATATATAACAATAATCAAAATAAGTTGTTGAAAATATAAACAAACCGGCTTGTCAGCCGCCAGTCGCAATTTATCACTCAGATTCATAAAATTTGCACGACCGTCCGGTCCCAGTCCCACATATCATTTTTCGTGTTAGTCAAAGCTGTGATAGAAAAGCTATGATGAAATTTACAATTATAAACTAAAAAAATAGCTAAAATGCGAACTTACAATGTACATCGGAATAATCAGAATCGACGTCAATATCACTCTGTGTAATGTCCAGTCTTTGGAGAAAATCATCGTCGAATAGTAATTGTCGAGCCTCATCCACAGAGAACGGCGCTCTGCGTTCAGCCATTTCGTTTTGTTTTCGGCATTGATCGAAGCGGTCACGTCATCAGTCGCGCAAGATCAACTAGCGCAGTTTTGTTTGCTCGCTGCTATGCATCACTGTGTTTGAATGGAATTTTCATGAAGATGGTCCACGGAAGGCATACACTTTTTTGTACTGATCTTCAATGTGAAAACCCTATTGATAGCAAGTGCACAATTGTAGCCCTGTAATATGCCTATTAGGGATACTAGAGCGCTTCAAACACGGCCGGGCGGTTTGAGGAGTAAACTGAAGGGCGGTCTGAGGGCTAAAGGGTTAACATCTCAAGAGTTGTTTCCTTCCATGGTTTGTTTTGACTCGGAGCAATTTGCAATGTTTGTTTCAGAACACTGTTCCAACGTTCAACTTCCCCATTTGCACGAGGATAGTACAGAGAGGCATTACAATGAGAAATTCCTAATTGCTTAAGGAAGTTTTCAAACTCGCTTGACAGAAACTAAACTCCATTGTCAGTGACAATTTCAGAAGGGAGGCCTTCTCTTGCAAACAACTGCGTGAGAAATGTAATGACCGTATGAGAGTTAATTGCAGACACAAACGCTACTTCAGGCCATTTTTAACAATCTTACCCTTATTTTTACGTGAAGCAGAAGTGTTCCATTGTTTCTGGTGATGTGACTGGTATTTGAGGGTGTTCACCGGTTCAGATGAAGCATCTAAAGCTTTGTGTCCACGAGCAGCAGATTCCATTTGATGTGCGAGTGTGATCACGATTGTAATGTCAACTTCGGCTCTGTGAGTAGTCTCTCTTGAATGCATCCGAAATTTGTTTTCTCAACGAGTTGGTCGCGAATGAACTCGTCCCGCATACTTCCAAATTAGCAATTAATGGATAATGCGCGAAGACAACTGATGTAAACGTCCACAGACTCATTGTGATGTTGTCCCTGTTGAAGGAAACGATAACGTTCAGCAACAACATTCAGGTTATCCATGCAGGAGGCAAATGGTACGTCCAATTTGACAGAGCATTGGGTCTTTGGTAACAAATAAAGAATAACGACTTCTAGCGAAACCACAGTAAAGGGGAAAGGGGAGAACCATAGGTCACATGATCGGACTTACAATTATTGCAACTTTACAATCGATTGCATCTCTTTCTGCAATGGGGCCCTGGTGTATTAACAGCACCTTTTTCATGATGGAAGAGCCCACAAAAAAGGGGGTGTGATTAATATACCGAGATAGTTTTTGTGCAGGAAAAGTAAAATGACAACCCAAATTTGGGGGTGCAGTTGATACATGGTTGTGGTTAATTCACCTGCAAATACAGGAATAAATTCCTGCCAGGTATCCATTTACTACACGTGGGTTGAGAGACCAAAGGTGGATAAAGTAACTTGCTGAAGGACACTGTTTTTTCCCCCTCCAGGATTAGAACCCGAGACCTCCAGATTGCTAGACCATGTCAGTGCTCTACCAACTGAGCTATAGAAAAACCCTAGTGCAGCGCTCGTCTCTGGAACCCCTTAGTTTTTTTTTTTTTTTAGATTGAAAAGTCTGACAGTTGTCATTAATGGTTATTTCCAGGTTTTACTGATCAATGTGTGCCTTTGGTATGTGAAATGCAAACCTTTCATTTGTATAGATAGGAACAAAAATTTATCTGTCACTTGGTGAGTGTACAAGTGACAATCTGTTGAAATATATGAGCTACTGTATGTAAAATTTCAGATCACCATTTCAAATTTGCAACGCCCTTTTTTAATGTGTATATTGTTTTTTTTTGGGGTATTGCCACAAATATTTTTGACAAATGTTGTTTTGCTGTATCAGTATGCACATTGTCTTTTATAATACAAAACCTGTGTAATTTTGTTTCATGGATTGTTGTAAGATTGTGTTTTGATTGTGTTTTTAATACAATGTCACAACCATAGACAAACCAAAATGATTTTAAGTTTCATCCCTAAAGAAGATACATAAATTTGTTAAATTAAGCACTGTCTACACAGTTGTGTTTATTTCATGTATTTTATAAACTTGTACATACATGTATATGTAATGCAATCTAGAGTAAATAAACATAAATGACTCAGAATGTTAATAGTGATTTGCGATTCTTCAGATGGTGTTAATATATTGGCCTTTATTCAATTGTGCAATTACATGAAAATGTCCACATAATACTGTACTACATATTCATGAAAATGAATTGAAATTTGTGAATTGTTAGCATTCTTTTTATTGGGTATCGTATAACTGACTCTATTTTTGCCCTTGACCGACGTAGACAGCACTGGATGCTCAGTGCATATTTAAGTTGCAACAAATTACTATCACACTTTGGTTTTGCCTTTGAAGGGTAAAAATACAATGATTTATGTTATTGGTCGTTTGACACAGTGTATTTCAGCTGTACAGTAATAAAGTAGTTACAGTATGTACACATTTATAGAATTCTTTGATAACTTTATCCATTTGTGCTACTTACATGTATCCCATGCCAAGTTTAAATCTAGAGTATTTTTTTACATAATATTTTGATGATCTGTTTCTATAATTCCAATACCATGCAACAATGTTTACTTAAATTTAAACAAAACAACAATATTTTATTTTTTTTAATTACAGGATATGCATACAATATTTCTATTTCACGCAATGATACTTACATGTAATACAACAAAATACAAATTGTTTAGACTCTATCCATAGATCTTATTTTTCTGTTTTTTTTGTCAAAGTTTTGTATTATATATTTGAATTTGTAATTGTATGTTGTAAATGTATGTATAATGCATTATTGCCGTACATGTTTCCAAGCATTATTCAAATTAATCTCACTTGCTAATTGTCATGTGATGTTCCATACATGTGTAGTGCAAATATTTTGATTTTGCCATTTAATTTTTGTGTGAAAAGTTATTGAACTAATGATTCCTAATTTTCAAACAGAAAATATTGAACATGATCTTGGTTGACTTAATGTTTTAACACATGTGTTAAATTATATATAGTAATATGAACTTGGGCTATGCTAGGCAGTTTGTTTGTTTCAGGTAACTATATAAACAGTAACATTTTGTGTTATGTATATTTCTGTAATCTGCAAAATTATATTTTGAGGAAGATGCAATTATTTTCAGATTTATTTAGAATAAATGATATTGTGATTTTTATACCCGAGCTCTAATCTCTACTTTATCTGTGATAATACATTCCTATTACATGTATTGTAAACTACTCCCCCACCTCCCCCCATGGTTCACTTCTTATTCAGCACATGATTGTTATCTTTCAAGCAAAAAAGCATTTTTAGCAGATTAGACCCCTTTTATAATTTACATATTGGTACAAATTGGCAATATCCCCCTTATTTACATAATCTTTCTTGTGGCCCTTCTCAAAAACATACCCCTTCCCCTGCAAGATTCATACAGAAGTAACTCCACAGCTCACCACTGATCATGACATGATGGTGGGTGGTGGTGGTGGTGATGATGATGACAAAGGTGATGGTGGTTGGTGACGATGATGATGATCATGATGGTGATGGTGATGATTTGTCCTTCCAATGTGTGGGTCCTAAGTGAGGATTGTAATGGTAATGGTAATGGTGGTGATAATGATGGTGATGATGGTTTTGATGGTGATGGTGCACTTTTCATTTGATCATAAATATCTCCATAATTCTTGTGTTCCCATTTAAGCCAAACAACATGGTTTAAGATAAGATTAAAACTCCCGAAGTGATTTTGGTTGAATTTGCCAAGTTAAGATCACCTAAAAGCCAAATAGCAGAATGGGGAAATGCCCCACACACAAAATATGAAATACAGAATTTGATCACTGACCATGTGAAAGATTATATCATTTTAATCTGTTAATTTAAAAAGATGACAAATTTGCTTTAATATCGACTATTGGAGGCAGTAAACTGTTGAAATTACAAAAGTCTGTCACCTACATACATTGTAACCACCGATTCAATTAATTCCCATTTATTTTAAGTGCAAACCACGATTCATGGAACTTTCTATGGTTTAGAGTTACCACATAAACCACAGTTTCTGAATTAAGCTGATTAATCAGTTTGGCCATTAGAGTTAATATCCATAACTTCCCCAATATTGCCTTTTGATTTGAACTTGCATGTAAAAGTAGCAGCACTGATCCTTATGGACGATCATGACCATTCCCAAGCTAAAGCAATATTTCTCATAGCCTACATACAGTATGTGACCGACTATAGCAAAACCCTGCACTTGTCGGTAAAAATCAAAATGTAGATTTTCATACCATTGGAAAAGCCTCAACCCAAGCTTTCATTTTGATGCTTTGTTCTGAAAAATTGGTCAATAATTGGCGAGGGGTATGATTTGTTTTCAATTTTACAATCATAAGTCTTTTACACACATTATGTAAACATAAAATGCCCATTTCTTTTAAAACATGAATTACCGACAAGTGCCGGGTTTTGCTATAGCCGGTCACATATGTGCATCCCAGTGTGTTCGCCAAACATTAAAGTAACGCAACGTACGCAGTCAATGTTATACTTTTAATATTTTATTCATTAGAAAAGTGCTAAAAATATATTTTTGAATGTACAATATTCAACCACATAATACTGTACAAGATTCATCACATATACATTATATTATTTGAAAATGTACAAAACATGGAATTATGAATAAATAAATCCAGCAGAGGAGATTTATTAAATAATTTAAGAAAATATTATTGAATCCTACACGTTGAAAAAAAAATGCCTACACACGTACATGTGGTTTTGAAATTGTGTAATGGAGTGGTCACACGATACTGCGACGACCTGCAAACAGCTTGCGATTGGTCACGTGCATATATGAAAGGCGATTTTGCCAAAGTCTGGAATACATCACCGCCCTGTACAAACTCACTGCAGATATACAATATAAACACTCACAAAATGTTCCGCAATTCAAGGATGAGCGTTAATATCTCTCTGCTCTTATATTGATATGGTCTTGATGCACAAATTATGGACCTACTCCTACTCCTACTCCTACTCCTAATAATAATTATAATTATAATTTATAATAGTAATATTGATAATTATAACAATAATATTATTTAATAATAATTAATAAGAATAGTAGTTCGTATTATATAGCGCCTTAAATAGCCTCCAAGCATCAGACCCGCATTGTACACATCCTCTACTCCCTGAGGAGCATGCTAGCGGTGGTACCCTATTGGTGCACAAGCTTATATGAAATTAGCCTGAGTATGGAGCCATAGCAAAGACAAATGTTGCAAAATATAAACATAGGACGTGGTGCAAGCTTTTGCTCTTAATTAGCTCTTACAAAAGACCTCAATGGGCCAAATCTAAATTACCGCGGTAAACAAGGTAGAAAAACAACAAAAATAATAACTGTGGGACATGAAAGAGAATCTTGGGGCCCAAGAGCGCAAACGCCCGAGACCCCCCCCCCCCCCCCCCCCCCCCCCCCCCCTTCGATCGTTGTCATGTGGATGGCCGATCCCAATAATGATAGGTTGAACACCTCCCTTTCAATGGTACTTATTGGTAAGGGTATGTAATGAGAATAAATAACTTTTGATGAAAAGCAGCAATATCCAGGAGTATTCAGGATAAATCATTGTCCTGATTTCAATAGATCACCGCATGCGACGAGACTTGCCTGAAGTATTCAGGATTAAGTATTGTCTACCAAACCATGATATTTGCCATGGATGCAATTTCAATAGGTCAATAGGGTGAGATGAAGCCACCGCAATAACCGCAATCACCGCATGCTCTTTCTCTCTCTCTTCTATTGTTTTGATCGCAACGGATTTTGAACCGACTTTTTGATGTTCAAAAACCTTGCGACAAGACTTGCGACGGGAACCTGCCGTCGCAAGAGAACACACGGCGCATGCGTTCCTCGTGACCAGTCGTGCTATTGTTCGATCAACAACCCAAAACCAGGCTTATGATGCTTATTAAGCACGATAAATCACAAGTAAGGTTTATTTTAGCCAAAATGTAATACACACAACCTATTTATGGCTATAATTGTGAATTAGACCGAATTTATTGCGATATTTGCAATCTGTTGCAACGTCTAGTTATTTCGAACATGATCGGCCCTTCATAAGTTCTATTGTCTTGTTGCAGGCTGTTGCAGGTCGTCGCAAGCATCGTGTGACCAAGCCATAAACGGCTGCCTTTTTAATGAAAAAAGTCATGTAACTTAAGACATTATAAATATGTTTTTGAAATATTAAAGCATCATTGAATTATAACTATTAGTTTTTATTGATAACTTACAAGTCTTAGTTAGCCTACTAAAATTCAATTTGACCAGAAATATATTCAGGATTACTTTGCTTATTCCATAAG
>JBAMJV010001517.1:0-126964 GCA_037951105.1 Echinarachnius parma | reverse complement strand
CTTTAACTTTACAAACCTGCGCAGCCCCGTTTAATTATGTTTTTTACGCAATTACCGACCATGATCTACTGATCTTCCTCAAAATAAATGAGAACTTTCAGATAAATGGAAATTGTTCTTCATGTAATACATATGTATAATAATATATACATTTTGTAAATACACATTAGTACGTCTCTTTGACGCACGGGCATTGAGGTATAGCTATTGGGGTACGGGGCACGGGGGCACATGACCAATACAAACATAACCCCCCCCCCCCCCCCCTTGGTCTTCTTTAACCTTTGCAATGCTAGGGGTGTGAAATGAAAATTTCCATGCGTTGGGATACCCGGGGTTCACCATTTAAAACTGATCTAGCTTGTGCCCACTACATAACACTGACACAGTGTTTAATTCATTCGCACCGTGCGCAAGCCGTTCGCAAGATTGCACCGCGCATCCGCTTGAAGAATCCAACACTCCAATGTTATATCTTCTACGTCACGACAGATCAATACTTTAGGTTTCTGCTTTATCTTTTCTGATGAGCAGTGTCAATACACAGCATACAATGCAGGTATGAATGAAGAAAGATCAACAAATTAGGGAAACATAATTATAATACGCGCGGAGATTTCCTTTTCTGTACTCGATTCAAGGAATACAGGATGCAAAATTGGATTCGTGGTCGTCAAATATTTGAAAAAAGGGCATAATTGTCATGGTAAACAGTACTTAGTCAGCTAAACGTCATCGCGTGCTAAATATCATAGTCACGGTTATTACAATACCGGTTGATTTGTTCAGCTATTAATAACCCATTTCTTCTTTTGTCTGTTGTTTCTTTTCATATTTCAGCTCCTTTGTCGTTTATATTATATGTATTTTTTTGGTATTGCACAACCAGTCTTCCCTTTTCTGACGTGATATCTCGTAACGCTTTTTTTTCCTGTTTGCTTTGTTTGTTTGTTTTTGTTTTTTTTACCGGACGGGTCTTTTTTTGCAGTTTCACATTCGCTGCCGTACGTCGTGACTTCGCAAAAAAAGAAAGTAAAAGAAACGCACGACTAGTAACATGATTTCCCTACAGTAAACTTCGCTCAGACTTGGTCAATACGTCCATTTTGTTGATTGCAAACGTGTAGTTTGTACTAAGTGGGTACTTGTTAAAGCATTATTTTTTAAAAAGCAAGTTATGCATTGAAGGGTATTTTCCAAATCCCAACATACATGGCACATGCATAATTCTAACCGTGTACTAAATCTAATTTAGTCAGCGACTACGTTTACAATAGATGTCGTAACCAATCTAATTGCTGAAAAATAGCAATTTATGATATTGATTTATATGTATAAGAAAAATACATAACCAGAAACGAATAACCAAAGCGTGTGTATGTATGTATTTGCGTGTGTATAGTGTGTGTACGTTTGTGTGTTTATAAACATTGTGTGTGTGAGTAAGGGGGGGGGGAGGCATTTTTTACGCACCGTCTTAGCTAAGAAACAGATCCTCTGTAATTGTGATATTATGCACAACCACGGTGGCGGTAATTAGTGGTTGATATGCACATTCACGGGGTTTTTTTACGTGAAGCAGGATTTCCAAGTTCAGGTTTTATTTGGGAGAATTTCTCTGAAAATCTGAATAAATCGATTAAAAGTGCAGCACGTGTTCATGACCCTCGTCACAACCTATCACCGTATCCAGCACAACCATGATCTCAATTATTAATGTTTCTTCGTTAAAATTTGTTCTGTAGATATACAGGATCATTCTGGATCAACATCATCATCAGCACAAAACAGCCACCACCACTAACACAACCACCACCACAACCACCATCACCACCACCACCACCAGCCCCAACCTCAACCACCGCTACCAGTAGTAGTAGTAGTAGTAGTAGTAGTAATAGTAATAGTAATAGTAATAGTAGTAGTAGTAGTAGTAGTAGTAGTAGTAGTAGTAGTAGTAGTAGTAGTAGTAGTAGTAGTAGTAGTAGTAGTAGTAGTAGTAGTAGTAGTAGTAGTAGTAGTAGTAGTAGTATTAGTAGCAGCAGCAGCAGCAGCAGCAGCAGCAGCAGCAGTAGTAGTAGTAGTAGTGTAGTAGTAGTTATAGTTATAGTAGTGTTACCACAGGCGAACATGTTTGGGAGACCTTGACCCTGAGGCTTGTCAAGGAACCATTCACGCGCGTTGCACAAGCAAGTAACAAAAACAAACCCCGCATCTAATATAATCCCAGTGGCTAAGTTGGCTGTTCTAATTCAATCGAGGTCCACTCCGTATTCTACACAAAATAGTTAAGAGGACCAAGGAAAATCGAATGAGGAACCACAAGCTAACCACGTTGACTATACCACATGATAAACTAAGGGACAGGGTCGCTGTAATAACACGCAATTGCCATGATTTGGTGTCACGGTTGATGATGCGGAACATCCATCTTCGGTCTTGACGTTTTAAATGTTCTGAGTTGCCGAATTCGGAAATGCGGACAGGGCAGCGACATGTCTCCAGAACATGGCGAAATTGTCACTTACGCACCTCTTTAGCTTATAATAATTAAAGAGCGCGCGGTGTGGTTACATTAAACATGACTCATTCGTGTGAGCTCTTTAATAGGAAAGCGTTCTCTGACACGATAAGGCTGTCCCTTTAAAGCAGTTGTGCCGTCGTTTATAGGAGGCGTTTTTTTCTCATTTAAAGAACTCACAGGGAGGGGCCACGTTCAAATTATACGCATGCAGAAGTTTGCATTTAGTTTTAAATCTAACTTTCGCCTGCAAAGACGCCATTGAGCCACGCCCCTGCTGTCGCGAGTTTTAAGGGAAGGGGCTTAGGTAGTCACGGCTGTCAAACTGGTAAGAAACGTGTTATTTTATAACGTAATAGTTATATATTAGTACAAGGATAAGGCTGATAGTGACCAAAATAACAGGATATTTAAATGTACAAATAAAGATATTTGGTGTGCGGTGGGGTGGTGATGTCAAATCTATAGTGATGTCAAATTGATCAGCGGTTACCATGTTTCCGCGAGCATTGTATAATACACATGAATATTTGCGAAACGTCATGAATACTCATCCATTACTGGTAGTATAACTGTCACTTTAAGCTTCGTTTAGAATTATGTACCTCTGAAGTGCATAATTAGTGTTCATCGATTGTCCAACTGACTGTATTTTAAACAACTTCCGATTGGTAAAACGTACAGTATTATCTCTTCAAGTGCACAAGTTTAAGTACTCGATATTGATTATTGTGACCAAAGTGTCACGGCGGCGTGATAAAGCAGAAAATCGTAGTGTACATGTTGCAAGTTTGTTTTATAAGCTCACGGTGAAATAGTCCGGGATTATATACGGTAATCATCATGATGTAGTGAGGGGGCGGATGGCTTGAGGAAGTTGAACCTCAACAACTATCTTGAACACCATTAATTTTCAACTTCTTTGGGAACATACCTGCCGCGAGAAACCATGTAGGCGCCTCGGCTGGCTAATGCAAGCCATAGTCGAAAGAGACGATTTTCCGGCAACACTTTTTGTTGACATTGGACACAATGTGAAACCCAATATTGTGTCACTAAATTCACTCATGAATGAAAATGACCCAACCAAAATTGCTGATCTTAATATAATTTTGCCCTGTAAAATATTCCGTATATATAATTTAACCAGACGTGTTGCTTTCCATGTCATGAGAACTATGGCTTTCCTTCTTGTCTGGGCCACCCCATATAGTGTATATACTAGGACAATCAATAAAACAATCTTCATCATTCACGAGGGAAATTGTATTAGATCTCAACTGAAATGAGATCAAACAAGTCGACACACGGGCGAAGGTCGCTAAAGGTCGCATGTAAAAACTTGCTTCAATCGTATATCACAACTCTTCCCAATGTCCCATGCGTCGTTTAGCGATCTTCAGTCGATGCCGAGACATAAATGAATGGATGATAACGATTACAGCGTGAATCTGTCAGTTTAAAGGCAAACAGGCGTTTAATAAAGCCTGTCAAGCGTGTTCGTGGTGATGTCTACACCGGACTTACACCGCGGGCCGACGTCATAACCTAGGCTACAGTAATGTTTGTGCTCACTGCATACCATTGAGTCAGTCCGTAGTACGCGCTGTGCGCAGGGCGTAAGCAAGATGGCACCGCGCATCGGAAGACAATTAAAAGGATAATGAATGATAAAGAATGAGCTAAATGGCGAATCTGTCATCTTTGCTTCAAAGAACCGTACAAAGCATAATTATAACCTACTTGTATAAAGTTGCAATAAACCTTGGAAAATACTTTTTTTTAATCTAGAAGATACACAAAATCAATTCTTTGGTTAAATTTTTTTTTAAAGTGAAATATGTTATTAACATAATATTTTACTTTAAATTTAAGGAGTTTTCTTAAGAAGAAAGCTCCCTAAATACTGTTGCCATGAATCGTTTACTATCTTAGTCGATTCTGATGTCAGTTGAATGTTAAATTTATGTGGCCATAAACGTTTTGTACATATTTAAAGAGTGCTTTTTGCACAATATTCTGGGGTGGTTTCAACTGACGTTGCAATTAAAGACAGATGTTATAATAAAGGGAAAGTGCAGTTTTGGTCAAACTGAATGTTAGTGACCAAAGTTTGCACCACAACATTAACATCTATTAGTTATAATTCAACAATGCGCAAAAGGTAGACAAAACTTACAAACGGCTGAGTTAAAATGCTGTTATAATTCAAAATGCAACCGTTAAAACACACGAGGGCGCTTTATAAAAACATATTAGTTCGAATCGTTTTTTGTTATAACAAATTGTAAATGTGATGATTTGTTGAAATAATGATTCAATAGACAGATCATTAACAACTATTTAAAAAAAACCATCTGGTATATTTTCGAAAAAGTGTAGGCATTTTATATATTTTGTTCTGAATAAATGTAGGACCAACATTTTATTCCAATCGGATATATTTTATATTTCAGCTCTCTCTGAACCGATTTTGAGCAAACGAATTTTGTTTTATCTTTAAAATCACGTGCTCTTCCAAATATTGCACTTAGTTTACATTACCTAGCAAAACAATTATTTCTCAAAGCGCCCTCTATACCAAACTGAACTATTCCTTTAAGGCTCATAAACTTGCAGATAGCACGCGAAGTTCGCATCGCGCTGAATCATTAGCGAGTCAAGAATATTATCTTAGATGCGATGGATAATTTTGTTAGATGGGTAGAGGGTGATTCGAACTCGGTGAAAAGGGAAAAGGGACAAGGGCAAATTTACCTTGGTGTTGGTTTTCAAAAACTTAAGTAATTGCAACAAGGTATGGCTGGGCTGTGTGCGTAGGCAACGCTTAGTCCAGCATTTATTCTGTGTGTTTGTTAGAGTGAAGAGATCTAAATCAACACGAACCTGATACATAATTTGGATAAGTCGTTATTACTGACTAAGGCTAGCTGCAAGAAAACGCCAGTGGCGTATAGGTATATGGGAGGGCCGGGGGGGGGGGGGGGGGGGGGGTGGGCAAATGGAACAATACTGCCCCCTCTCCTCCCCCCCCCCCCCCCCCCCCCCGCCTTGTGTGAATTTATAACCCCATAATAACCCCCTTAAGGAAACGCATATATTTAACAGATATAGACCCGTTATAATAAATACAGTCTTCTCCTTACGGGAACTTTACCCCAAATGGACACATTGCCCCACCCCAACACACTTTTTTCCTCCACCCTAGTGTAGTGCTCTACGAAACATTGAGAGCGTTTTGAAAATGCTTACATTGTGTTCCGCACGCTTTTCACTCCATTTATTTTTTACAACGATACGTTACATGTAAGACTTTAATATCGCCTATGTGCGTGATTAATTCATTTCCCATATCCTAAATACTTCGAATGATGAAATAAGCGATAATGTTGTTATTCTATTTCGGAGCTCCGGAACGAGTTTAGATTTTTATTGAATGTTATGTTTAGCCCACTTGTTACAAATTCGTATCTTTAGACGAAGCAATTACTCCGCCTTTTACGCCAATGACGCCATGAAAAGGCGATCGCCGTGACCACCATCTACCGGTATACGAAATGACGTAAAACTAGGTTGTATTATGACGTACAAGTTGCATCTTTGTAGGTCATTTTGTCATATAGTTTTTACAAATATATAGTTCCACGTTTTGAATAACACACACGATGAAAATTTAGCCTATTATATCTGGATAGTTGATAATAGTCCGCTGTTTATTGTACTAAAATCACTTAACCTGTCATTGTAATTGAAAAATCACACCTCCAACTGTTTTCAAAACATGTAATTTTTCATTTAAACTAAAAATAGCCCACCTTTATTGAAAGCTGTAATATTATATTTCATACGTGTACTAATAAATACGCTAATTACAACAGCTTGACAGCCTTGGAGCAAATTAATATCTGTCATATACATTTTAATATTTCTAACATCGACCATAATTTTTCAAATCTCATTAAATCCCTATGGATATGTTTATTTTGTTTGTTGTGCTAAATATAAATGACATGACATTATAATTATTTTGTATCTATTACACATAATGCTCGCATTCCACTGGATTAATATCATTAAAAGCATTTTGTTCTGGGACGTTAAGACCTTTACTTAAATATCAACAAAAATTGAATAACACTTCCCTAACACATGCCAAATTAGATTGTTTTACCAATATACAAGATTCATCAACACCTATACTATCTTCCTTCAGTTCTTTTTAGAGGTATTACTTATTACAATGTACTGGTGTATTTGAGGGGGAGGGGCTTTAGGGGCTTTAGAGTAAGAGATACATACAAATTCAGGGGGGAAATATCATTTTGGGGTAAAATGTATGTGAAATTCTGGCAAAACATGGCCCATTCCGGAATAATTATATGTAATTTTCTGGCATAAATAATTACTGGCGACAAACCAGAGGAGGTTTTTTGTTTATTGTAATCAAACTCAATGTACAGTGGTTGATAAAGATTAGACCAATTTTCAATATTTACTAGGTAAAAAGTGTTTTATTTCGTAGAAAATGATATTGGTCATGTTGGTATACTTTCGAAGTTTCAAATATAATTTTCGGGAAATAACCGTATGAAGTTTGTAATTAATCACTTTAAAAGAATAGGGCACTGCTTGTAAAACCGTGATTAAGTTTACTCAAGATACTTTACCCTGTTAAATTCGCAATAACATTTGGGGCCAATAATTATGCACATTGGCTCTCATCTGTCTCAAGGATTGGACCTCCGTAACAATGCAGCTAATGATCAGAGTCACATGATATTCATTTGTACTTTGTATAATTATTTCATCGACATGTTTGTTTAATTAAAGTAATTTGGAAATTGAATTGGACTTCACCAAATCCGTGTCATGTCCTTGTCGTCATGCATTTAAGGGGAATACCGTCCCTCAAACATCGCGTTTCTAAGAAAGAAGGTGCATGAGAGGAGTCATGAGCGAAATTCTGAGCAAAACAAAAAGGTAGAGCAACCAACAAGTTATGACAGTTTGAACTTTATTCAGAATTGTGTGCGTCGTTCGCAATGACTATCGATCGTGACGTCATTTTAGAGATTCTGCCATTGTGATTTTACATGGAAATCGTATAGAAATCTTCTTTTTTTTAAAACTACAAAGTAGTTTTATGTGCTAGAACACGCCAACATATTTGGCCCATTACAATTCCTTCATGAATTCGTGAAAACAAACAAAAGAAATGCGTTTAGCAACTAAAAGAGTAGAGACAATATAGTGTTTGGACTTTTTTGGGGGCACGCGAATCATTAATTGTGTATTTGTTATTTTTTCTGGGGGGGACACATATAATGTTTTTTTTTAATTTTTTTTTTACAGATTTCCACCCGATTTTTCCCTCACGTGTTTAATTGTTTTGTCCACATTTTCAGAGGAGGTGGGTGCATATGCATTATGTTTGTGTTTATACCCTACAAACCCTTTGTCACGGAAATTAGCATTGTTTTCACAAGGTGGAAAGGTTTACATCTGGCTTTCCATAAAATAGCGGTCTATAGCCAGGGTTGAAAATGGTGTCATAATAAAATGTCAGCCAATGCGCGTTCTGGGGGTGTTTCACAAAAATTCAAAGTTTAACTCAACTCTAAGTTGGACCTAGCAATTATGGAAAGCCATTTACAAAAATGAATAAAAGTAAACATATTCAAAAGCAAACAGATGCAAGTATTTGAAACTTCCAACAAAAATGTATATCAATTTTTTCAAGGCTCCTTTATGGTAACACAATTGACTGATTTTATCAAACTTTATGCCTTTTCCAAAGAACTGTATCAACGATGTTACAAAACAAAACTAACGGCTTTCCATAATAGTTAGGTTCAACTTAGAGTTAGGTTTAATCTTTGTGAAACAACCCCTGCAAATCCAGCGATATATGCACGTTTTATTTCAATATACATGTGTATAATCCTAACCCTGATGGCGCTCGGTTAAAATTGGAAATGTCCCACCATTGAGTTGAATACCACGTCGTGTATATGCCGTGTTTGTACCATCGATATACATGTACATAATGAGTGGATGATACAATGTCGTATAGAACTCAAGTGAGTGGTTTGTTATATTTACACTCATATAACATTATTGTATCATGTATTTTTATTATGAATTTATGACCATGTATCTTTGCCAATTATATGGAAGAAGCATATTAAATTGTAGGACTCAAAATAATCATGTTAAAGCGTTCTCCACGCCTAAGGTTCACTTAGTAATTATTATAAACTGGAAAGGTTAACATTATAAAACTATTTGTTGTTTGTGTGTATTTCATCATGTATTGCAGTGTTTAACATTTATGGAGAAAATGTATTCGAAGAAATGAAGAATTCGTATAAATACTCTGACATTCTTGTTATCAGCAAGATCTTACTGTGACTTTTATAATAACAAAATGATAAACACATTTCTTACAAATCACTATAATCACATCGCGCGTCATGAATCTCGCCTTCATAATCTTAAACAGTTATATTAATGGTCGTTCATGGTGGCCCAGTGGTGGATTGTGCGCCTCATACAAGAGTGGCTTAGGGGTTCGATGCCCAACCAGGTCAGCCTGGTCATACTAGAATCAACATGAACATTATACCAACGGTCTTATAGCAATACCCTTGGATATGAAACGAAATAGGTTTGAGAAATTCAACGTTCGCGAATCTATATGATGACAATAGCCCCCTCTACAGCTCTCACTAGTTACATTATCCGTGAGTCCCTGGCTTTAGTCCAACCATCGCGAGTCCAACGCACATAGACTAGCCCCCTCTTCAGCTCTCGCTAGTCACATTATCCGTGTGTCCGTGGTTTTAGTTCAACTCACCGAGATGACTAGCCCCCTCTATGTACATCAGTCTATTGCTAGTTACATTATCCGTAAATACCATCGATATAAAAAAATACTTTATATATATTTTATATTTTATATTTTTATATCGCTGGTAAATACATTGCTTTAGTTCAACGCACATAATGTAGATAACTAGCCCCCTCTATAGCTCTAGCTAGTTACATTACCCGTGAGTCCATGGCTTAATTGTCCAAATAACAAAATGACTAGCCCCCTCTAAAAACTCTCGCTAGTTACATTATCCGTGAGTTCATGGTTTTAGTTCAATTTTTACATTGATGAGTTCCACGCACCAAGATGACTAGCCCCCTCCGACAGCTCTCGCTAGTTACATTATCCGTGGGTCCATGGCATCAATGGTCCATGGCCCATGGCTTTAATATAGATGACTAGCCCCCTCTACAGCTCTCACTAGTTACATTACCGTGTGTCCATGGCATCAATGGTCCATGGCCCATGGCTTTAGTCCAACACATATAGATGACTAGCCCCCTCTACAGCTCTCCTTTAGTTAAATACGCACATAATAAGACTAGCCCTCTCTACAGCTTATGAATGATGAATTATGAATGATGAATTTGCCTAAACCTAGGTCAAACTATTGTAAATGAACGTTATTCTACAGAGGAATTTCAATTTATAACCAACTACTAATTGCAATTCGTAATGCTACGAGCTTGAGATCGTTTCAAACATTTTTAGATGAATATATTCCATAACATTGTAAATATTTGCAGTTCCCTTTTTTTGTTTTTTTGTTGTTGTTTTACTCTTTCTCTCTCTCCTTTCTTGACTCTCATTGAATTGTTCAAATGGCGTTAAAATTATTTTTTCTTAATTGGAAGTGTTTATATAATATTTATCACCAATTTTAAATCAGTGTACATAATATGTAATAATTTATGAAATTATAATTTCTCTATGTTGCTTTCTCCCCTTTCTCTATCACTTTCCCTATCAATCATTGTATATAGGCGTTTAATTGTATATACTGTATCTAATTGTGGGACCCCAAGGAAGAACTTGGAATTGGGTCAATCCCCCGTTGCACTTCATTGCTGTATTTATTGTTGTGATTGCGGAAATAAATAAACAAACAAACAAACAGCTCTCGCTAGTCACATAAGCATGGGTCAATGGCTTTAGTTTAGCTAAACGCACCGAGATGTCTTACATGGCCAAAAATATATGTATTACATTTTTCGCTCATTTTCATCTATTCAACTTCATCGAACTTCTTCGGGAACCGAATCCGAGTCTACACCAATGCACTAACCACTGAACTACAAAGTCATGTTAAAGTGAACCGTTAACTTTTTCAAATTCAACCTAAATAATTTTGAGCTTTCATATTTTATTGTACCTTTGTACACCTTTCGATTATAACCCAAATTAATAGGATGTAGGTTATAACATCTTACATCACTTTTAACTTTTTAAAATAGGTAAATAGTGTTTATTTTTCCAAGAAACTATCACACATCATTCGGAAGAATCTTGTAACAATGATATGGATATATGAAAACATATGTATTATGATAAAAGTCATAAATAAAATATTTGGACACATTCCACGCGAAGTTTATGGATCACCTCTTGATACCATATAATATTATTGTATTCCAAACATTACATATGCGTCGACGCGCGAGAATGTTTTGTCATCAGGGGGAATGACAAAATATTTATGTCATACACCTGAGCAAAATAACTACTTTACAAATTGACGCCCATTTTTTCATTCATAGCATTATTGTAAAACGTTTAATATCGAATGTCTTCCTCCTGACTCAATTCTGCTAACAATTCACATAAACTCTGTTAACCCCTTGCTTACACGGGGTTATTGTGAGACATAAACAAACTGTAGATGAATATCAGAATCTCAAATGGAACGGGTTAATATACGTTTCACTATTATGACTAAAGCAAAACCGCGACTTTCTACGTGATATTTTTCTTTCAGAATCGTTCATGTCTATCCTCCTGAGAGTACAAAATAAATTAACGATTTCATTACCTTTGCCTGAGATTTGTACTAAACAGAAAACATGATTTCTACAGAGCCACTATGCAACGAGTATGTTAAGTTTTAAAGCAAGTTTACTTACACTAATGGAGATTTCCCCTGCGGTTCGAACATAAAATACCATAGGTCCGCCCAAGGGTTAAATGTCTCGCTATTTGATGGGTTCTATATTCTTCATTGTATTCTTCAAATGTATTCTTATCATGTATTTCTTTGTTTAATGTTGATATCCCTTTAAGCTATTGATACATGACACCCAACCCACACACACACCTTACACCCCAAACGCAAGGGAACAAAACTTTGAATATACAGTATATTAAAGGGATTTTAACTTTTTTAAACGTGTGCAAAACTGACGAAGGGTTGATACAATATTATATTTCTGTGATCTCATATGTCTACATGGTATTGAATGTCATATGACCGAGTACTGAGCAAAGTGATATTTGCTAACTCATTGTATCTACTTCGTACACAGTTAAACATCTCCCAGGGAGAATGTTCATATTATACAAACATTTCAATCATCAATATTTGTATAACGACTGTATAAAGTTGCAACAGAACGCAACAAGATATATGAGAACTGCTAGAGTTCAAAGTTTGTTCAACGTTGACAATATTACTAGATCCATTTAAAGTGATCTAGTCACATTTTGAAATTAAACGCAACTTAGTTAGATCTCAGCCGGATCTCACATTCCTCGTTAAATTCGTATTACCAATAGCAGCACGAAACAGGTTTCGGAGTTTCCAAATTCATTTTTCGTTATTAAGATATTTATGATCGAAGTGCTCGGATTTGAAAGTCTCCCTGGGAGACATTCATCTGTGTTCGAAGTTAATGCAATGAGTTAACAAATATATATTTTCGCTCATTACTCGGTCATATGACATTCATTTGATCACATCACTCAATGGACATATCAGATCGCAGAAATACACATTGTATCTACCCTTCAGTTGTTGCACTTGTCAACAAAATTACTAAATCCCTTTAAAGTTGTCTAGTAAGCTCACTCACTCTCATCCCTAGTGGTTCTTTCGTGCTTGGTTGTTTTCTTATTACTCAAATGAACTATGAAACCACCTTTGGTTTGTCATTGGGATATTAATGATTTGATTTAAAAATACCCCGTGGATAATTTCAACTGTTTGCAAACCTATATTGTGATTCAATTGCTTTATTATTACTCGAGGGGTCCACATCTACAAGTATTGCTTTTTAGTGGATCCCTCCATTTCCAAATATATTATTTACTATTATGATTCTAGTTTTCATTGTGCAGGTAGTTTAATTGTACATAAACTTTGCTTTGTTTTGTACAATGCTATGTATTTGAATTTTTGTTGGAAATGAAATAAACTAAACTGAACTAAGCTGAACTGAACTATAGCGATGAGTTAGCATATAGCACAGACATGTGACATTAATATTTAACACTCATTTTCCCCCACATTACTTAGTGGACATACCATAATTATGACAGAAATAAACATTTTTATCTACCCTTCGTCAGTATATTATGCACAATGACAACTTAATTACTAGATCCCTTTTAAGGGTTGGTTTCTTGGTATTCACGCAACGAACGGAAAACGAAAAGGAAAGAGAGAAAACACACGTTCTCATTAATTGCATTTAATTTATTCTCCACTTTCATAACAACAATAGCATCAAATTTTATAAATAAATTATATACAAATACAAAATCACACATAAATTGCAAAATCAAGTTAAACAAAATCAATATACCAATCAAGTGAAAGGATAATTTGGAAGTTACAACGAATTTATAAGTAGATAATTCTATACTAGGGGCGAGTGATTAAATGGTATGCATTAAAAAATCAAAAGAACAAACAAATTGTCATGATGAGTGACAAATAGTCGAATAGGGGAAGATAAAGCTAACGTTCAGAGAAATTTTCAAAAAAGGAAGGCCGAGGTCGAAGAAAACATAAAACGTTTCAGAACCAGATTTAAAACAATTGAGTTTCCAAGTGTTCGATAGTGCTATCATAACCACGTTGGAACAAGAACGCTTCAACTATTTTGAGTACGAGGAACAACAGTGATCCCCGCTCTTGATGATCTTTAAATGAAGAGCTTGATGCCAAAAGGCGCTAAATCCACTTTTTTTACTTTTTGAGAAAACCAGTTCCTTGTTTCCCCCTTTGTGTACACATGACTACGGGAATATGAAGATGGAAAGTTGCACATTTTGATGTTGATTGAGTAATATGTCATAATTTAGAGAGCTACGTAATTTATTAATGTAATGATAGTGTTTTACTCAATTTTTATGCAAAGTGGATTTAGAGCCTTTTTGGAACTAAGCTATTTAAATACAGTGACATTTACGTCACATTATTTAAAGATCATCATCATTTTTTAATAGAAACTAAAGTTTTAATAGAAACCTTATGCTTTAAACGCTCTTACAATTAGTTTCATTGAAGTGAAGATTACCGATTTACGTTAATTTACACTAGGTTTATATTATATTGATAATGTTATTGTAATTCCTCATATTTTGATAGGCAATATTTAAATTCTGCCACTATCGCATAACAATCACTTGCATTCTTATTTATATTTTGTATTGGTATAATTATATTTTCTTTCAATGTATGTAATTTTTAATGTTTTTTACCTTGTTAATTCACTTATAATTTAGCCTTTTGGCTACAAATAGTTGAATAAAATACCTTGAATTGAATTGAATTGAATCATCAAGCGCGGGGATACTAGACCGCCGGTCGCCATTTTGAACCTGCTTAGTTTGAGCGCACTATACAAAACACTGATTCAGTTTGCGCCCGGCGTTAGCAAGATGGTACCGCACATCTGATTTGGGAAAGTGCTATATAATTATTTTAATGAAAACCTTCAAAATAATCAATATGGCCAATTGATTACCAATTGATAACCCATAATTACTAGTTAAACATTATACAGATCACATTGTATGTATTTCAAGATTATATTATCGCCTCATAAACTGACGATCTCTGAACGTCTGAATCGGAAGAAATGCGGTTTCGTCCGAGAAATTAAAGGGGAAGTTCAGTTTTGGTTTAAAGGGCACTTAAATAAATACATTTTTGGGTGAGATAATGAAAAACTAAGTATATAATTTGAAAAAGCACACAATTTTAATGACAGAATCAACTTTGTTTGATCAAAATCGGTTTAGAAACGGCTGAAATATATCGATACATAATATCTGATTGGAATAAATGTTGTAGACCAACTTTTATTCAATTATTTGAGAAAATATTGATTAATCCTTCACATTTCTGAAATATACCAAAATGGTTTTAACATTGTTTTTGATGATCTCTCTATTGAATAATTATTTTGAACAAACATCACTTTGAGTTTTTAAATTATAACTTACAAAGTTTAGTTACTACAATTCTGTTTGACCAAAATTGAATACTATCCCTTTCAACGGTTGCCGCTACTAATGAAATAAAGGTTTGAATTGGCACCCTCAAATATGCAACGCCCGCACTACCCATAAGTATGCTCTTTAAATATACATAAACAAAAGGGAAATATTAAAAAAATAAATATATAATATGGAATTGTACACGTTTTCAATGACCTTTTCTCCATCTTCCTGATACAACTGAATTAACTTTTGCAGGAAACCGGATGAACTTAATCTAGTTATGTTCAGATCAGTGGTTCAATCTATAAAGTCATTAGATGGACACAAGGGACTTTGACCGTTCACAAAGCCGTGGTGGGGATGGATAGGGGCATGGGAGGAGGGGGTATAATACTGTAGGCTTTACCTCATCCGGACATTCTATATATCGATGGGTCATACGTGTTCCGCGAGCAATATCGACCAAAGTATAATGATCAAAGCTTGACTTTGTATCGGCGCAGGTGCTCGCGAAATATCTTTTAAGTATGGCCATCAAAATATTTGGAGCAATAATCTCGCAATAACCAAAGGGAACCTTCAGTTAGGTTAATCACGTCTTTGAAAAAAGGGATAACGAGGCCCTGAACAGCAACAAATAATAACAAGAAACAAACGTGCAATTATTTCATGACATCATCACACAAAGTACCTTAATATACAATACATGGTATATGAAATGACATGCAAAAATGGGATATTAATAAGGGTAGAACAAAATAATGATGAACAGTTCATTTATTATTTTTGTTTAACATTTATTTTTTATTAATTCCTTAACATTAAGCAACCGATATAAAGTGTCGTTATACACGAATTAACAAAGGTCATTCATGAATACCGCTTGGATTTCCCGTTAATAACAGAGTAGAAATATTTTGTCAGAGGCTTTGTTCAAAATTAGGGTTATCTTAATTGAAAATGCCTTTTGATGTCAAATTTCGTAGAGAGTATATTGTACACTAAAATAAAGCTAAAATTAACGTGGTAAGAGCGTCAACAAAATCTCTTTCAGACATTACTATATTTATACAAATATCTTGTTCGAAATGAAAAACAAGATTGAATACACTTAAAAGATGTAACAAGTATTTTACCTACTGTTTTTCATTATAATTTTCATTATACATGTAATTATAAACGTTCTATTAAAATTAAAATAATTGTAACTTTCTGACAACTTCGTAATTATTCGAGTTTATGTCAGTGAGATTTCAAGGGTAACTCATGATTATTTACTTAATTATTCTATACTTGTTATTGGAATCGTAATTACATTGCCATTATATAAATTCTATAGGGTCAGTCTTTTATAAGGATTTCATTCCTTTTATTTCCGCTACCCACTCAGAATAATAATATACCCTTGTTATACTACATTTGTATTAGTATGTGTTTATTCTGTATTTGTTTGTATTCTTCATAATTCATATAATTGTATGTTTGCATTTTTATACCGAGTTAAATCAACTGGGAATGAATCAAATAAGAATACGAATAAATTATAATTTATGTAAAAAGTAAGTAAATGACGTTGATTGCATATTCAGTCGATGTAATTGTGATATCCGTAGGTGTGGACTCCTGCAATTTATTTTTAATAACACAGCTTGTCACAAATGACTCGCCGCATAAGCCACTATTAAAAACTTAGCTTAGTCGGGAAAAATATGTATTTTTGAGGAAACAAATATGTTATGGTCATTATCATTTATTTCCCGCTATACTTTATCATTATTGTATAAGCGTCATTCATCGCAAAATGTGTGGGCTGAACGCCATTAAATACATAATTATTTGTTGCAACGCGTTGTTTCTTTTTGACTTGTATATAGACAATATTATGGGTTTTCGTAATTATTATAATTACTGTGAGTACGCAGTTGTAATTATGCGTCATATTCATACCGCGTCATCATTTCACCTCCATTCGTCTTATCATTAATTCGAAAGAACTTGGCCAAGTCTAGAGTTTTATACGCCACCATGTTTTGCGTTTGAGTAAATCAATATACAATTTCCGTTCACACACAACGAAACAAGTGAAATAACACCTTTTTGGGCCCACGTGAATTCCGAACGTCTCACACCATCTCATCGGACCGTGTTTTAAACGTTATATGTAGGTCCTTGAATGTTACAGATATCTTAACGGCAACCAAAACCAAACACTTTTATTCTAAAATTATATTTTGCAACCAAAAAAATGGTATCCAGAAAAAAATGCATTATAATTCGAAAATCCATCATCACACCGAATGATCTGTAGAAGAAGACTAGGATATATTAATATGACCGTAAGTATAACTAGTCCATTTCTGAAAACCCATTAATATACGTCCGAAGGTGTTATGACTATAAATATTAAATAACAATATTTGCGCAGGCACATATTCATTAGCTAGCCGGTGGAACAAAATTAATATAATGAATATTTTCGATATGTCAGGAATATTTTGGGTGTTAAAGGGACAGACCCTCTTTTGCAAGCCAAATTTCAAAAGTTGCGACGTTATTGGGCAATTCCACGGTAACGGAAGGACATTCAGACACAATTTTGGAACTTCAATCAAATAATTCCAGGATCCTGCTTTTTATTTTTTATTTTAAATGGCATGTCTTTGATCCTTGTTGGGACACCTTTGATTTCCACTATTTCTAAAATTTTGACCGCATTATGTAAATTAGATATGGACACTAATGAGGCCGGTAACGGAAGGACGCCAAAATGGACATGGATTTTCAAGTTTTTTAGTTATGACCCAATCTCTGTGAAGTTACGAGGTTTATCATGTTAAGTTTGCTACTAGTCAATTTCCTTATGTTCACAGAGTATAACACCACCTTTTAAGAAAAATATCTACATTGGTATATTAATTATGAGAAATTAATTACTCCAGTGTTCGGTAACGGAAGGACGGTAACGGAAGGACCTCTGAAAAGTCTATTGGAATTGTACAATAAAATTAATTTTGAAATTTAAAGACCATTTATGAGAAGGAAACATCTCTTTTGTGGTCTAAAATGAGTTTGTATCATAGATAGCATATGCACATCACAACCATTTACATTTCTATTTTTTTCTTACTATATTTCATGCTCCAATGGCTCTTATTCATGGTCAATCCATGGTAACGGAAGGACACTCAGACACAAATTGTCAACTTTAAGAAAGATATTTTTAAATACTTGTGTTGTTAGAACAGTCTATTTTGATAACAATACTTCCAAAACATACAGTTTTAAGGTCCCATAATTTTTTTGATTTTGTTAATCTCCGCACATTATTGAATATGCATACAAATGAGGTCGGTAACGGAAGGACACTAAAATGGACAAGGTTTTGTTATCAAATCAGTTTTAACTAAAACTCTGTGATATTAAATAATACAAAATATTTTAAGGGTACACATTTCATTCTCTGAAGGGTTAAGAAGAATTTACTTGTTCTTTGATTAAAATTTGTCCGCAGATATTTGAGTTATTTCACACAAAGCGGACCAATGTTCGGTAACGGAAGGACATAATGGACTATAATGTATGATATGACACAGTAGGGTCATTCCATGTCAAATCACCTTTTAAAAATTTGAAAATTTTCATCGCAGCCCCCTTCAAATTTGCTAATATTTGGTATGTATGATATTTCAACCTTTAAACGCGCAAATATTTAAGTTTTAGCCCAATCCGCCCAATGGTTTTGGCGCTATGGTCGATTCTTATGGGGGAGTTTTGTAAGAAATGGGCGTGGGCACCATTTTTCAAATGGCCATTGTCCATTAACCGTTGGGTCAATTTATTTTGTAAAGGTGCCATTGGACTGGGGATGTTATGTGCAATCCATTTATGCCATTTGTGTTCATGCATGAGCGAGTTTGGTTACGATAACCTTTGACCTTAGATTTTGACCTTCCGTTTTACCTCGTGGATCAAATCATTTTGAGAATTTGTTTTGCTTAAATCTTGGCTTGATATAATTTCTACAACATATGAAAGAATTGGAGATATATTATTTCTTGCTTTTTCTACAGCCTTGTTTTTAGTTTGCAAATTTCATGTAAAATTTAATTATTTTAGACCTACACCCATGTCCAAGAATTCTATAGGGGTGTATTGTATAAAAAAAGACCTATTCAAAGTCATGATCAGAGCCTATTCACACCCTGGCTCACCACAGTTAAATAGACCTACTAATCCCCATATAATAGAAATGCAGACAAATGGCATCATGGTACAAGGGCCCTGTTGCAGAAAGATATAAAATCAATTGTGAGCCAGATCAAATGTTCTAAATGCACAAATCTGATTGGTTGAAACACAGAAAATTACTAGTCTGACCACGCTACGCCACTGATAGCTGGCCATTGCATGTATTGTCTCATTATTTTGGGTTTTCATATATGAGAGACCAATTTTTGAACATGAATTTTGTCATAATATGTAATATGAGGTACCTTGTCCATCTGTTACCATGTGTATGGTAACGGAAGGACATTTTATTTTGTTATTTATTAATTAACGAAGAAACAATGAGTAATACAATTGTTAGCAATGGGAAGGCCTACTTGAACTTGCTTTGCACTGAAGATTGGTCTGCTCTCTAACAATTATGTGAGCCACAAAATTAAAAATATTGATTTTTCGGTAACGGAAGGACATTTTCATAGGCTGAAAATAAGAAGTCATTGAAGCATAATAAATCAAATAAATCATACAAATTTACTATTTTACGAAATGGTCATATCTCGGGAGTCAGAATAATGGATTTTAGGCTTAACTGGGGAAATATAAAACAAACACAGGATCAAAACACTTTTTCACAAAAATGTCAAATTTGTGGGGTTCAATTATGGTTATAAAGTTATTATTAAAAAAACAACTAAAATTATGTAAAACTAAAATTTTCTCATTGAATTCCAAAAATATAGAATTTAAGCTTTGATTTGATACCAAATTTGTATCATAAAAATGCTTGTAAAATTTTTGGTCAAATGTCCACTTTGGCGTGGAATTGCCCTATTGTCTTAAATGAAAGAAAATGTCATTTAATAGCATGCCTGAAAAAATTAGGGCTTGAAATCTCTTTTTCGTGGAGTTATAGACCTAAAACTAATAAACCGTCGTCCAACATTTAATTGTGCATTATACGTGTATTCACCCGGTGAGAAAGTTCGCACACGGATTCCACGGAGTACTACATCGCTATGCGTGACCCCTACGTGACCCGCGCTAGCTACGTGACCCGCGCATAAATAACAACGGCATAAGCGGATACTAAACAAAATAACCAAACCTCGCTTAAAGGTTGACTAAATTAGACAATTTCAGGCCGTATTTCGAAGGAATGGATCATTAGTAGCAAACTGATATGCATCAAACATTTGTAAATGTTTTCTGTAAACATTTTATCCCCGTTTGAAAAATGTAATTTCACTGGTTTACACAGTCCCAAGCCCCGCCTCCCAAAAAAGTACGCTGCAGCGACCTCGTAGTCATGTGACCTGTGACATGTGAAAAGTAAGTTGACGATCGTTCCCAGCTGGTTTACACACTGATTATCATGGAGTTTAGCGTCTTTAGCGAGTTTGATGTGGTTGTACTGTGCAAAGTATTAGACATCGATTATACCATGGACCTACTATCTAGGGTAGGGTCCATGATTATACCAAGGAGGCTTCTTATTCCCCCTTGATTTAAAATATAATTATACACGCTATATCAAATAAGAATTAAAATTGCAATTGGCAGATTGTTATTCCCACGATCGAATCACGTTTCTTTCACCTCCTCTCCCTCTCGCTACTCCTCTCTCCACACAAGGAAACCGCGAGGGCGCGTTATTCTAGGAAATGCGTGCGATAAGTCATACAATGCCGCAGTCATGCACAATGCACGTATATGCTACGTGCTGGTAGCTATCTATCAGACGCGTCGTTTGCATTGACAAAGCACGCAATGCAATCCCAGATAAGATCAGAACTTCGTTCTGGAAAAGTTACCAAACTCACGAAATCTGGACATTTTGTGTCAAATCATTTCATTGAGTATGTAGAAAATGTATTGATAAGAATACTTATTCCGAATAAGATATCTATACATTGTCTTCCTTTATGAAATTGGCTGTTGAAATGAGGAGTCAAACCAGTCATTCTGTGTACAAACGTCGGTGCAACTTACTTCTCACACGTCACAGCCCAATCAGCCAATCAGCTCGCACGTTTCAAGAAGAGGTCTCAAAATGTCTTTATTTTTCATTTTTTGACCATAGTAAGATAAAATTATTAAAATTAAATGCTGGATTCGTGATTTACAGGTAATAATACATAGGAACAGCGTTCTAAATCCTCTAATTTAGAAGTCCTTTAAACTGACTACATGTAATTACATATTCTTCATTTTTTAAATCTTTTTTCCGTGACATACCTTTACAAATGTCGGCTTCACAATACCTATACCAGAATAAGTACAATATTGTTGTAATATTATGCTTAATCAGTTAAACTCCTTTATTGACTGATATATAGTTTGACTGATATATAGTTTGGTGGAGGGGCGCATTCGTTTTTCATTCGTAGAATCCAAATTACAGGGCTGTTCGATCTGATTTTGTGTGTGTGTGTTACATTCATCCCCATCCGTCAACTGGAAACTGTTCAGACGTTTTGTAAAAGAGGAACTGTCCCTTTAAAACACATTAAACATCTTCGAAGCGAATTTGAAAATGTCAGTGGGTAAATAGGTATAATTACAAACAAATTTCGTGTCATCTCTCACACTTTCCCTAAATTGCTTTCTTATTATACGGATTTGTGTCATTTTTATATCAATTCTGACTTAAACACAAGCGTTTAAATGGTTTTGGGGAAGTTCCTTCATCAATATGACCCTGTTAGCCCACAAGTAAGAGCACCGGTCTAGCAACGCGGAGGTCTCATGTTAGATATCGTCGAAACACAATTTGCTCATTTTCATTATTTTAATAAAGAGGATACTAAGTTTAATAATGTTTAAAGGGAGTTCGGATTCGTGAATCAGCTGCGCGGTGCCATCTTGCGAACGCCCTTTGAACGGGGCGTACTAGTTCAAAATGGCGATCCGCGGTGTAGCATTTCCACGCTTGACAACCCTTAATATGATTTTGTTTTAAAGTAAAGATAAAACGAAGTTTAAAGTAAACAAAAACTACTTCAAACGCTGGCCAATAATAAATCACACACTACTGCAGAATAACTAGTTTGAGACGTATTAAGTGGCATTACTATCACCATATCTATTCAAAATGCTCAATAAAATATTATCTTTAACCAAAATATTGCGCAAACAGGAGCAATGTTACAGGCGGATAAATCTTATATGCAGGTGGCTCGGTGTTAACCCTTTGCCTGCGAAAACGTTAATAATAGACCTGACATCTCTATTATAAGTACATATATGGTATTAGATGGGTTTATGATGTATATTTTATAGCAGTAGGAATTGGAGGGGGCTAATACTAAACCACCCCCCCCCCCCCCCGCCTGAGGGAAGGTGGGTGTATTCCGAAATATTTCCTTCCTTTTCTGAAATGTAGGTGCTTCGCCTATCTCAATTTGGTAAAAAATACTTCAAGAGGTATAGAGACAATTTCAATAACGTTTTATTGGGATCGAAACATATACATTTCCAAGGACAATCCAATAAAGCATGCTTTAGGACTAAACAACAATATTATGTAAACACGTTTTCGGTAAAAACCCACACAAATATAAAGTAAAATATTTGCTTGAACATGCACGTACCTAACAATTAAAGAGATATATATCAGAAACCATGGGCAAATACCATTTGTAGATACAAATGCCTTAAATTTGACGATGATTTTAGCAATCAAATATTCGAACTTCGTCGGTACGATGCAATTCATCCGCACCCGATAAGCACGTGGAAAATGCTGCGAAGTGATCCAAGCGTGTAATCACGAATACGCAGCGGGGCCGAGGCGGGTGTACAGACTGTTGAATACTGGTGCATTCTTAGCGGCGCTTTAAATGGTCCTTTTGGCGTATATTCTGTTAAGATTTTGTCTTTCCCGTCTGGGAACAAGGCTCATGGGAGCCTATTCTCCATTGGTGGTGTTCTGTAAGGATCTTAATAATTCAAGCTGATGTTAAGATCAACTTATTATTGAATCCATTTGATGATAGGGCTAAATAAGCAACACAAGGTTTCCCAAGTCACTAACTATGTTTATCTAGTTAAGTATTGAATACCTACTACCAAGGTAACCCTAGTTGGCAACTAACATAATCTCACGTCGTATACTTAAAGGTGACCACCAGGCAAACAACAACACATAATTATATATATGTTTTGGTACCGTTGTGTGATATCAGATAGATACCCAACATTTTGCAAAGGGATGTGTAATTCATAAACAATGCAATTAATTACCACCACTTACGGAACCATTATTAGTTCATGGTTCCGTACGCGCCAAACATTTGCGAGTGCGCGTATTCTATTCACGCGTACGTTTGGAGACAATAGAATCACGGACGATGCGTTCGTCCTCGACAAAAGGCAGTCTTCGTACGCAGACCCCTGAACACATGTTGTAGTAAGGTGATGCTTTTTTCCAATTATATATTTTTTCTGAAAACCTATTTTTCTTAACTTTTTAGTAGAATGGACCACTCAAAATGTTACCCTTTTTTTAAACGAATATTATTTTTGGGCGGTGGTACACTTAAAGTATTACAATCCTTATATAGACTTAGAATAGAACGTCTAATCTAGATCCAAATTGATTGCAAAACATACATGAGTTTACAGGCTAATGTAGATACATTGCACCAAACAAATTACACAATTTGTAATCAAGTACTTCTTTATAATGTTAATGCTCTTAATGACGGTGACAATTTTAAGTTCTCTTATTTATAATGACTTGTAACGAATGTCATGAATGAAATGCATGGGGCAAGCTATTTATTTAGAAGTTTGTCCGACTGGGCAAGTTGGAAAACACATATTTGTACAGTCCTGATACCTCACCCATCCCTCAAACATTTATATATGCGACATTGGTATAAATAGGCAATAGTCTGCGTGTGTTTGAATGCAGATGCCCGAGGATCACTTAGCCAAATGGAGACATCGACCAACCAACTTCCGGCCACGCACCGCCTTCTAAAACCACTCCATGTATGCACAATTTCCTCCCCCCATTATATAGTTCCCGCTCTTAAACAATATACATGTAGTGTATCTCTCCATAAACTCATTGACAAACATATATATAGTTGTAAGTGATTTGGAAGACTAAGAATGGATTGGATGCCCAGTATGTGCGTGCGCATTCGTTTCATACGTTACGTGCCGACTGACGCAACTACAACAATAGCGCGATTGTATCAGAGGGATCTTGACAGCTATGCGCTAATCAGGTTCGACCGGCCGGGGACAGGGCGGGTTGGTTCCCTGGTCGGGTGGGATGGAGGACCGGAGGTGATGAACCGCGCGCTACAAAAGCGGAATGACGCAAGGCCCAGTTCATTGTCAGATAGTGCCGATACATTTGTCTCTAAGTGCTCGAAAATCGAAGGTTTTTACACCAGATAGATCAATCAGACGGTAACCCCGATACATGTATATGCATGATATATAGTGAAGGTTTCTTTATTTGACGCGAGTGCGTTAAGCCGTCAATAAAACTCTAAATATAACGGAATGACGCCAGTAGCGATGGCTAAAACAATATCAACAATATTTTGTTGTTGTCTTGGTAACGATGTCCCTTCACAAAAAGACAAATTTCTCCCTCATTGTCTTCCGTCGGTAGCTGAACCTCACTTTGTGACTGACCCTGCAGGGAGTCAATGGTGGTATGAGCTTTCGACCCTAGCAAAAGCTTTATTAGAGGCAAAATTACAAGTAAACATGTAAAACAGTATAGTTATGGGTTGAAAGGACTGGATGAAGATAACTTTCTTCACCCCTCTCGTTGGGGTCTAAACAAGACACCTGTTTTTGTCTGGTACTTACATCGAATTCTAGCTTATTTGAATAGATGAAAATGGTGTCCTTAGAGACTGTTCCATAATCAGGCTGCATAATACAATTACAAACTGTGCATTAACGAAAATTGATTTCACTCAAACAAAGTTTACCCCACCTTTTCTGATTGTTTTCTTTTATTAGCTTTTACATCGAGATAAAAATGCATTTACACCTTTACGATGTATTAACCTATTGCCTACGGGAACCTGGTGGCTCCTGTGTTAAATATATGCGAATTTAAGAATCTAGTCAAGATAGGAAAGGGGTTAATAACACTTTTTTCTTGGCTAGAATTCATGCCATGTTTATTAGCTTATTAACCTAAATCGTAACGTCTAGACCTAAAGGCTATCTGTTCACCAGAGGGTCATGTGGACACTTTTATTGAAGTGGGTCTAGTACGCGTATGGAGAGACGTTTTAGTCAATCATAATATACATTACACATTTAATTATACTCGTAATCCCTTGTGCTAAGCCTAATTTTATATATTAAATTGTCAAACAAGTTATTGTAACGAATAATATTGTACGGAATTATGTTATTACGAACTTTATGCTGGTTAATGCAACTATAATTCAATTTCATGGAAAGGGGGATAGTAACAAAACCAGTACAAGTCGATGAACTCTCCCTTCTTTAGTTGCCTTTGCGCTAGGACGACAACTTAAGCCCGGCGCAGACAGAGCCGACTCGACCCGATCCGACTGGTTTTCAGTCAGGCTAGAGTCAGTTTCGCTCAGTCGGAGCCGATCCAACATGTTGAATCGGCCTCAAATGACCTCCGACTGGCACTTGACTGGACAAACCGGAGTCCTGAGGCAGCTCATACTGAGTTAATCAGGCTGAGAACCAGTCGGATCGGGTCGAGTCGGCCATGTCTGCGCCGGGCATTACAGGCAAATAAGACGCTGAATTTTTGACAAATTAACCGTATAAAAGAGAGAAAAAAAGCAAAGGAAAAGTGAGACTAATGTGAAGGTCATGTTTTATTCAGGAAAACTAGTCACAAAATCGTTACTTTTCTGTGACAAGACAAGAACATCAGCCCGTGTCTCGCCCTACGTCATTCGGTGTCTTTGGAATAATGGGTCAAATTAAATTCAGGCAAACTTTCAGGTCGGCAAAGCCACGCAAGACAGTAGCGGTAAAAAAAAAGGTCACAAATGGCATCTTTTTTGGACTATATATACATTTAGAAAACTGATAGAAAATATTACAGCGAATTCCAGTTGCATTTTAAGTTTGTGTTTCCCTTTCTTCGTGCGTGGAACCCCTAGTAGCTTTGATCAATTAATGCCCAGAGAAAAGATCGCCCGAGTTGACATCTTCAAGTGGTTTGCTAAACCGTCCAATTATGCCGGTGCCCTACTAATGTCAATTTGTTGTCGATCTCCTATAGCCCGAATGAATATGATTATTTAAGAACATTTAAGAACATTTTAACACATTTGTTATAGCTAGATAACCATCTAATACAATCTGCGGGAAACATACACAATTTGTTAACAAAGAAAAACAATATTTTATAAAATAATTTAAATGGTTAAAGGCATGATAGTGGTATTACAAGTTCAATTATATAACGTCTATTCTAGCGTCCAGAAAAGAATTTGCAAATATTTAAAGATAATATAGACACACATCGGAAAGTAATTCCCCATTTATAAACCTTGGTAAAGAATGAAATGAATGCAAATTATCTTGTTGAAGGACACACAAACCACAGTTGGGCATCTAACCCACGACCTACACATTGAAAGACGTAGGCCAGAACCAACAGGCCTGAGGTACCACTTTCATATCTTCAGTAGATATTTAAAGACATTTTGAAATTAATGAAATTAAAGAAATATGATTATCAACATAATATTTGCGGATATATATGTTTATAAAGGGCTCATGCTAATTGTACAAATCTTATCCAGGTTGGCATGGTCTGTGTAAGAGGAGGGGGGGGGGGGGGGGGGGGGGCGCTTACCGCCTTTTTAGATACCCTACGTCTCAGTCATTACAGTGACATACATCATCATCTATCCTTTTCTAGAATAAAGCATTATTTCATACAAACATAATCGATTGTTTTCTGATTTAAAAAAATAATATCAAATAATCATTATCCCTTAACGTACAGAAATGTATGTTTATTTCTCACGTGGGATTGTACACATTCTGTTGACAATATATTCCATGGCACTTATTTTACAAGGCAAAGCATTGGCTATAAGTAAGCGCAATTTGCGTCAAAACTTGTTAGCAAAACAAATGTGCATTTATTTATTTCCCGTAAGGGTGAGGGGTTGAAATAGTAGAAGCGAGTCTTATCGCTCCCGCCTCCTGTCCTTTGAAAAGCTACGTCACCACTTAATAGACGTCGTTGTCAAATGTGAGACAAGTCGAAAATATAGGCCTATATACTGACTATTGATCTGCTTAAGTGTATTCTCTACTGACATCACGACTGATGTCGAATTGTATAACGATTGGAAGCTTGGAAGACTGACGTTTGAAGTGCAATATTCATAATATAAAAGAACGTCATCATTGTAATATTCTTGAAAAATATCGCCTAATGGCAGTTCTGACAGCACATTTAAAGGATTGTAAAACTCATCAAAAGTAGCTCAACCCTATATAATGAGTGAATAAAAGCTATTTTGTGCCTTGTTTAATTTCATTTTGCCTCTTCAAAACGAAGCGAATAGAATTCTCTTTGGAGCCGACGATTGATTATTTCAAAGTCATAGTCGTTCCAAATGTGATACGTGAACTTTATACTAAATTCGTTAAATTAAATTCGTTTCCCTGTATGCCAATGATTAAAACGAAATAAGTGTGTGAAAAGTCAACCAAAAGGTAATATTGAATAGACTAAAAATGTTTGCAATGGTTAATTGCAAATCTTTTCAGTATAATTAGAGGCGGCTTTGTTAGCATTTATTTTACCACCATAATTAAAAAGGGGAACTAGGGTGTTTATCTTTTCCCATCACTACTACTACTGATACTACTACTACTACTACTACTACTACTGATACTACTACTACTACTACTACTACTACTACTACTACTACTACTACTACTACTACTGCTACTACTACTGCTACTACTGCTACTACTACTACTACTACTACTACTACTACTACTACTACTACTACTACTACTACTACTACTACTACTACTACTACTACTACTACTACTACTGGTACTACTACTACTACTACTACTACTACTACTACTACTACTGGTACTACTACTACTACTACTACTACTACTACTACTACTACTACTACTACTACTACTACTACTACTACTACTACTACTACTACTACTACTACTACTACTACTTCTACTACTACTACTACCACTACCACTACCACTACTACTACTACTACTACTACTACTACTACTACTACTACTACTACTACTACTACTACTACTACTACTACTACTACTACTACTACTACTACTACTACTACTACTGATACTGCTACTACTACTGCTACTACTACTACTACTACTACTACTACTATTACTATCATTACTACTAATAATAATATTTATGATAATAACAATAGTATTTTAACTATACACCTGGCTTGAGAGCTGCGGTAGTTGAACATGTAAAACTTTCCTGACCGATGTTTCCTGTATATTTGTTTGAAATTCGGGTTTAAAATATATACAATTATTCACATTATGTACCATACATCCCTACTGCAAATCATAAGGCGCTGTAAATGGACGCATTTTTTATGTTTACAAAATTTCCGAATAATATAGTCACCGAGATATTTGACCTGCGTTTTCTTCGTAAAGTGATCCCAAAATGCAACCCTTTTGACATTTGAAACGAGGCAATAATGCCAAGATCGTGACATAAATGTTTTACGCTTAAATAACCAGCGGCAAAGCTACTGGGCAGGTTTGGGGTGGGTGGGGGGGGGGGGGGGGGTAGGGGTTGTCCCCCTGCACCCTACCCTTGATAATAATGGCTCCTCACCTGTGGTACACCGATTTTGCATACTTTTATTTCTAGGACCTCGGACCCTCTCCCTTCATGTGTAACATTATTACACCTCATCTTAACCTCCTCCACCCAGCCCTATACCCTTAAACAAATTCACTGACTCTGGCTATACGCCGTGGTAAATAAAGAAATAATGTGGGTGAAAGTGTTTTGACTGTTTACCTGTAGCCATCAGTCTCGGCCAGGAGGAAGTCAGCAAATGCAGTTCCGGAAAACTGCGAACTTGTTTCAGGTAAATCATGATATATTTTATTTTATTGACACATCACTAGGTTTGTAAATGGAGGGGGGGGGGGGGGGGGGGGTCGTTGGTGGAGGATGCTAGTGTATTTTGTTACTGTGTGAAAATGTATTCACACATTCATATTACAACTGTGTGAGAAGACAGGGATGACAATTATGCTTTGCCATAGCTTTATCTCAATAAATAGAAAAAGCCGCGATCAACAACATTTAGCAGTCATATAAATTGTTATATACAATTCTACTAATATAAACAAACATCTGTATCACCCCCTTTGGGGTGGTAACAAATCACTTTTAGACCGACGGCTAGCCAGTACACATTTGTGTAAAACCCAGGTCTGAAGCAGCAATTATTATAAAGACGGACTTTAATTCCCTCAAGAAATTATCCAAACGGTAAGGGATATTTCTCCTCTTAAAGGGAAATCTTTCATGTTCCTACCATCCAGCATACATTTTGTCTCACACTATGAGTTCCACAGTCAACTATTCGGTCAAAGTACTCTCAATTGTAATTAAGTCTTAGAATGCATGTGGATACCGAACACATAATACACCATCAACATTTTCATAAAAGTTTATAAGTTAAATAAAAAATAAAAAATCTTGTTGCATATTTAGCACAATCATCCACATAAAATTACCATTATACTTAGCTAATGTAGTTTTATTAATAGTTTTGTGCCCTAGTCCCATATCCTCAAAACTATGTTGGCTTACTTCCAAGCTAATTATGTTTTGAAAGACAGTGCAACATGACTAATGTGTCGTCTGCTTGGTCGCTAACATGGGTTAAATGGTTGTATCGTTCCTACGATTTTCTAATATCTATATATCTGGTATTATTAGTGTCATTACAAGGTTATCACTAGTTGGCAACTATACGAACCACTTGTTGTATATTTAGCTCTATCATTCATATATGAAACTAAGCTACCCGGATATTAAGAATATGGGCGATGATAATGAATGTGTTAGATGAGTACTTTAACATCTACGGTAGATCTTCATTTCCGATGGTTCGTACGTTAATCCTAGTTGGTAACAAAATACAACTGATTGTTTATTAAGCACTAGATATCATTCAGATATATACTTAGCACGCACGGAACTAAGTATAAACAGGTTTTATGAATATGGGCCCCGTTAATGAATGGTTTATATGACTACTTTTACATCTACGGTAGATCCTATCCTCCTGTCGTTTCTTACTATTAAAGTTTACCCCAGTTGGTAACTAAAAAACACCATACTGCCATGTTTCATATTGATTTCTAGTAATGGAATGGACTTGCACTATACTAAGCTAAATAGGTGTCATGAACATAGCATTGAATAGGTTACGATTATTATTATAGTACATATTATATGTAAGATTTCATCTCCCGATGTTTCCTACTAAGATAACCCTACTTGGTACTTAAAATACCATTTATTGGATATTAATCTCATGAATATTCAGGATTGCTATTGGATGGGTTACGTGAGTACTCGATCATCTACACCCCAGTAGTGCAGCTAAGGTGGTCAATGGGGCTATTTTATTGTTTTGCTATTAAAGTTTTTCTTCAAAGAAAAACCAATATTAGCCAAATTATATCTTTACAGAAAATTAAAATCATACAGAATATGAAAATATTACTTTCCAAGTACTCGCACATCCAAAAATTGGAAACAAATGAAAATAGTAAACACTGCCTCAAAACCCCCAATCCAGCGACGAGCGGAGTCAGTAGCTGTGTGTGTTGTACTGACGTAATGAAAGGGGTTATCCAATAGGAAGCTTCAGTATCTACCACATAATATACCGGAATTATACCCCTTTATACTGATGATTCCGTGGTTGTTTAAACTATTTTCTGTACAATTATGGTGGTTTAAAATTTGTGAACTAATGAAACAACAACTTATATTCGTTGTAAAGTTATTATTTTATTCATTAATGTGTCTGATAAAGTAAAAATAGGTAAATGAATCACCTAGTCTGCGAGTGGAATCATACTCTGTGCGGTGCGACGTGCAACGCTGGCGGCATGCATGATACGTGCAGACCCTCGACCGTGCGCGTACGGTGGACAATGCATGCAACAGCGGTTAGTATGTAGCTCGCTTCAATTCAGCTCGCGCTAGCGAGTTCGGAAATTACCGAGATTATCAGCTCATTTTTTTTACTGTTTTTGCAGGTAATTGTTCTCGTATTTGTTTAAAAAGCCCTACAAACATGTAAGTAAAATAAGAGATAGTCTAGAATAGGTGTGATCGTAATAATCTTGCATTTTCGTTCCTGTTCGGAACTTTTTAAAAGTGCAATTACTTACAAGGCAGTCATGGCATTTGGCGCGGCAGCTAGCTAGGTAGCTAGAGCACAATCTGTCTCGCGGGGCGGGGCCGCTGAAACTCTAGTGCGTGTTCCGTATCATTCAACTGACGGGCATTTTTTTTTTCGAGGCACGTTCAATTTGCGCCTCTCAATTTGTCAAACAAATCTATAATTTTGCGAAAATAACCCCTCATACGGTAAAAATGTACTTTTACACTAACATTGGGCAATTTTCTAGATTGATTTTTCATTTCCGATGTTGCAAAATGAGCGAGCGATGGTTGTTGTAAACAAAATACTGCACGCAAACTGATGTATACCGCGGCGATCGCGCATGCGCAATCGATATAGCAGAGAATTCATCCCCTTGTCATACGTCATCGACCTAAGCGGCGAGATCGGGGTGAATTTGGGCCTGGTTTGGAGGGTGAATTTTTCTCATTTTCAATTTCGATACAAAAATATTTTTAAAAATTCAAAAAAGCTGTATTTCTCGAGGCTTGTAAAGTACAAGATAACCTTCACAATCATACCAAATTCGACTCAATTTATAATCAATGAAGAAAATCTTTAAAGCCTATCCCCACGTTGGGAAATTATACCCCAGGCCTTCCCGCCCTTCCTCATTTTTTATTGATCCTTGTCCACTGCAAGAACTGAATAAATACCCCTTGACAAAAATGTAATGTTTGTATTGCTACAGTCACATTTGCTCTACGGCGAGCGTACGGCGGCCGTACGCCCCCGAAATCGAGAGAAACGTGCGGCGGCCGCAGAAAATCTGCGGTGGCCACAGGGTCCCTGTACGGCGTAACCGTATATTTTACAGGCCGTAGGGGTCGCCGTAGAATTATAACTAAAAGTTATAACTCTTTTTAATTTCTACGGTCGCCGAAGCAATTATACACGCCGTAGCCATGGTTACCACTCCTATACACTATAGGGGTGTAGCTGTAGCGTCAGTCTGGCCGCACGGTTGCCGTATGGCCCCCCTGTGGTCGCCTTGCGGGCGCCTTGCGTCTGCCTTGATATTTGTTCAAATAACCTACGGCAACCGCAGGGATGCCCTAAGGCGACCGTGCGTCATCACTTTAAAGGCCGTACGGCAGCCGCAGATTTTCTGTCTCCACAAATTAAAGATACGCCGTGCGGCGGCCGTGGCAAATGTGACTGCTAATGCATGTGACCGTAAAAATTCTACGGCGGCCCTATTTTTGTAATTGGCCGTAGAAATTTTAGACCGTACGGCCGCCGTGTCAAATGTGACTGAGCCATAAAGCATACATTCTCCATAACACGAAGCCTGAATTCTCGGGGCCAGTCATGAATGTGTTAAACTTGCAATCTATATATAGGTGAACGCAACTTTATGTTGCACGGTGGTACCATATAGAAAGTATTAACGTAAGACCTTTTGGTGATGAATACACAGGAGAGCCACTAAAGAGTGTCCCGGGTAAATACTTGTATTTTAAGTTTCTGCTTGCGCTTTCCCCCGTTCTTGGTCTCTTGGTGAGAAAAAAATACAAATACAAAACGGATGCAAAAGGGGGCATAGAAGTGAGAGAGTGACGTGAGGGGGAAGGGGTATAGCCACGAAGAGTTTGTATGTATGTCATTATGTTTCTACCACCCAAGGGCAATGGGGATTGGGCCAACTCTTTTAGGGGTGGGTTGTTGTTGTTGTTGTTTGATGGCAATCAGTCAAATGTGACTATTGTTGCAAATTATGTTTCTATTAATTATTCATATATTTATATATTATATAATAAAATGTAATAAATCATCAAAAGAAATTGCTCTGGCACCGATATAAGTATCGCGATATTTTTCCCCCCAGCAATATAACTATTGCCTTTATATACACAATTATAAACATTATCCTTATATCAATGCACATCTCTCACACAGGGACTCCCGCCACTTATGTGGAGTTGGGCAGATTCTTATACATGTAATGTATATGGGCAATGGGGCATGCATTATGTACATTCGGCGTGATCAGACTGATTGGGGGCACGGCACACTTTATGTCTTTCATTATCTTGTCATATTTCCCCCGAATGTTTTTGTTATTGTTTTATCAAATCATGGGGGCACCTACCCCATCCTTCCCCGGCACTACGCCACTCATGTATTACATTATTACTTTATTTTCCCCTTTTCTATGTTGTTGGGTGCAGGGGGTCGTCTCCATACCCCATGATCTACGCCACTGTCAGTAATACCGACAGTCAAGCATAGCAGAGGGGTGAAGTAAATTGAGAAAATGCAAGAGTTATAGTGTTTGCAAGAGTAGCACGAAAATAGTAATCGTTCGCACTCTGTTAACATATTAAGTTGTTTACTCTGATGATGATGTCTGTTCCGCCAGTCCTAATGTGTAAGTCCCTGTGTTTAATATTACGGATCTCAATCATATTAAACATAGGCGTTTACGAGAGGCGGTGAGCTAGGGGCTGCAGCCGCCCCCCCCCCCCCCCCACCCCACGCCTCCAAGGTTTTGAACATGATATTCGGGCGAAAAGCACCTCAAATGCGAACGGAACTATTGAATATGACAAAATGTGTTTGTATTTGTAATACTTATGGTTGTTGTCACGTGAAAAAAGGCGGAAGGATAGTAATCGTGCAACAAACCCCAGCACGCCCCACCCCCGTCAAAATCTGACCGTACGTCCATGATAACAAACAAAAAGCTCCCTCCATCTTTCCATCAGGTATATTCCATGAGATCCTTTTTAAATTGCAATTATTGTTGAGTTGTCAATGGTTGTGGACAGCCTTCAAACAATGTTCTGATATTTACGTTACCCTTGGCCTTGACTCAAGTCACGTCACTTGTAAATACCCTCTACCGTAATCGAGTTCGAAGTCAGATGAAAATTTGATTGGGCAATTTGGTTGGGCAAAACAATCCCATTCAGCTATTTTCCTCCAGTTTTAGCCGGAAGTTATTTGATGCCGATTATTGTCATCGCTAGTTTATACTCGGATATATGGTGTTTATGCTTCCAAATAGCATGGATTCTGCTGATTCTTGCAAAACCAATTTGTTGATCTGCAAGGTTTACACAAACTTTGTCATGACGAAGATATTGCACTCTGTTTTAGTGCTAGCAATATTTGTTTAAAAGGTATATTAATGGTAGATGTAAGAGGGATGTTTCCAATCATGTTAGCAAAGAAATATACAAGTGGGAAGAATTATCCGTAATTAAGCGCTGATAAAAGAAACTTTTCTTCAGTATCAAAACATGCTATATAAATCATACACAGAGAAAAGGAGAGGGAGATATGAAAGGACAACATGGAAGAGAAAAGGAGAAGAGAGGAAGGATGGTGAGGGGAGAGAGAGGGGGAGAGGGGAGAGAGGGGAAATTTGGGAGGGGGAGGGAGTTAAAAGAGAGGGACAGAGAGAAATTTATATCTACAGGGGTGTACGTGAAGGGGTTAGCGTATGAGATGGGTAACATAGTGACATAGAGAGAAGGACAAAGTGTGTTAATCATAATAATGATACATATAGAGGGGGAGTGGTAAAGTAAAGGGGTTCCAGCATGAGAGGGTTATAGTGATATAGAGGAAAGGAAATAGAGAGACATTGGTATATTAAGAGGGTTAGAGGGGTAAAGTGAAAGGGATATCGCTTGAGAGGGGCAATGGAGTGACATAGAGAGGAAAACACAGTGATCGGTGATAAACACAGTTAAGAAATAGGGAGAGGAAGAGAGAGGTAAAGGGGTGAAGGAGGGGAGAAATAGATCACATTATTAGTCTGTACGTATCTTATAGACGATTTCGTAGAAAAAAGAGGTAGAAGACAGAAAGGGGGAAAATGTAAGTTGACATCTCATAAGCGATATCTTCTATCACTATATTCTACCGTCGTAGTGAAATAACGACAGACAGAGAGACACGGAGAGAAATGAAGAATGGGATATACAAGTAGAATAAGAGAAGAGATGAACGTGGAGGGAGGGGAGAGATGATTAAACAGGGTATCATTCGTATACGAAATAGATTTCTTAGAAGTAAGTCGAGAGACAGAGAGGGAGGAAGGGTAATGTTGACATGTCATGAGCGGTTTCCAAGTACCCTAGCTATATCTAAATATCATTTACTCAACTACTAGAAAAAAAAGTACTTAGGAACATTGCCTTGACTGTGCACCCATCGAAGATATGGCGTAGCGTACTCTGACCGATTTGGGCGCACGCGAATTATTTGGGGCACATTAATTTCACTATTTCTTAGTTTTTGAAGGATGTTTCCCATAATCATGATAATGTTTTGTTAATTGGTGGTCAATTTATCTGAGGACGGTGAATGCTCCTGTGCCTCCCCATCCCGTATCAACGCCACTGCGTCGAACTTAACTATTCTGTGTACATGGAAATCATTTAATTGCACGCAAATTTTCGGAGGCACATTTCTGTATTTTATATTTGTTAAGGCATTTCCCTTATGACTGTTTTTGTCACATTATTGAGGGGGGGGGGGGCGCCCCATGAATGCCTCTCCCCCCGTACCCAGCTAGCCACCTGACGTTGGGCCGATGTCGGAATTTGGTTGCCGGATGTCGGCATATCGCCGTTGGCTCGAGGTTAAAATGTCCGCCAGCCCAACATCGTCACGACGTCATTTTTGTGATATATTGGCATAAGGTCATTTTCCGACAATGGCCCAACATCATGTCATGAGATGATGTTGGGCCATTGTAGGAAAATGACATTATGCCAATATATCACAAAAATGACGTCGTGACGATGTTGGGCTGGCGGACATTTTAACCTCGAGCCAACGGCGATATGCCGACATCCGGCAACCAAATTCCGACATCGGCCCAAGGTCAGGTGGCTAGCTGGGTAGATACGCTATGCGTCGAGCTAAACTATTCTGGTAACACGGACACGATTTGATGGCACGTTACTAATTGGACGCACATGTCTTTATTCGTGATTTTCCTCCTAATGGTCGTTATGAGTTTTGTAAAATGTTCGGGGGCGCTTGCTCCCGTGCAGCACCCCCCCCCCCTCCCATCCCCAACCGCGGCTACACCACTGCATCGAACTAAACTATTCTGTTAACATGGACCCAATTTATCGCTCTGTTTACATTGATCTTCTGACTGACTTCAGCTCAAGGCCATCTTCCATTGAGTCCGTTATCATCTCAAAGGTTGGCGAATGAATGCCGAAACAAAAAAGATGTCAACAATTTGCAAACTAATCCAATGTCATTACCCCGTATGTAATTGAGCATCAAACCTATACATGGATGCACTTATCCTACCAAATCGGCATCCTTCGTGCACTTCAACTACCGCTATTCAAATCGGAAAGAAGCTTAGAGCATTATGTGATCAAGTTGCCTGTTGTATTACGTGCCCATTCACATGCAGTTTATTTATAACTATCTTGTAGTATTAAATAACCATTTGGTATTTTGAGTTTTATTGAATCATCACAAACCTTCCTACTTAGATGTATAGTTATTTCCATGATCCGTAATACATGTAATACTTGGTTTATGTAAGCAACAGTAAACAAGGGGTTAAATAATAGCGATGTAGTTCAGAATCTTCCGAACATTTTATTCTGTGAAACGGAGTATTTTGTATATTATTTGGGCGCCATTTGGGGTGCATTTGTAACAATATCTTCATACTATTGAAGCGTATAACGTTTCATTTAGACTCTTTTGAAGGTCAATCCCATTTTCAAGGAATAATTTGTTGAAAGGGGAATAAAAAAGCAATGTTAATTTTCAGCCACGGCACACTACACGATCCGACTAGACGAACGACTATTTATCTGAACTTTAAACTACATGTCATAAATATGTACGTCTGCATTTAATACTTCAATTATACAAGCTAAGCGAATAATTATGTATGACTCGCCTTTAAAAAAAAAAGGAAATCATGCTAAATTTTGACGGAATGAAAGCCCCCCCCCCCCCCCCCCTCCTCCACACTCAGTTGATACCTCATCTACGACAACGTATAACACCCCCGTCGTATCGGTGGGACACGCGAAGTTAGGTGGCGCTGAACCGTCTCATATCAGTCCGACACTCCTCCCATGATCCCTTACGGCCATGACGTATACCAAATGGGTGCTTCTTCCGGTACTTGGCGAATCAATGCAAGCAATCTACTGCGATCCCTTTAACCCTATCGCAATAATCCCTACCTACCTACGTCAGTCAGTTTAGTTTCTATACAGTTGATATTTTGAGTGTGTTTTCATCTTTGTCGGAGTGTGCCTAGTGGCGTAGCTAAAGGGGAATTACAAACTTTAACAACTCCATGAACGTGCGTACCAATAATGTTAAAAGATCATCTTTTTAAAATCACATTTGAATTTTGATTGCGGTCTATCGCGACACATCGCGGCTGGTATCCAGGCATGGGCGTCGATCTGTCATTGATACACATTCATCAGGGGGGATGATCTATTCATTCATCCCCCTGATGAATAGGTATTACGTAAGTATCGACGCCCATGCCAGGGGTACTCGCTTTTATAAAGGTTTATAATTCCGATCTCTTAAATGTGTGGGGGCAAGCCGTTCATTAATTTGATCGGGTAATTGACTCCTCGTTTAAGCTCTGCAATTACTGTTCAGATAATGTTCAGTATGATTTTGGAGAAGCAACAAAAAAATGTGTAATAACGAAACCGCTTGGAATTAAGAGTTTGTTATATCGTCAATACCGAGTGTTCGTTCCTCTGAACACATGAAGTATTTCCATTTACTGGGGTTTTATAATATGAAGACAAATGAAAGAAATACCGTTGGTAAGTGCGGATATTTCCACTTTCTTCTTTCGAGTAGACATTCCAAAAAATATAACATCGGGTTACTTCGCTAACGAAATATTTTAAACGTTAAGTAACAAGGCTTGCAAGTCCGAAAATGTTTACTAAAAGAGCTTGTTGGACCGAGCAGGTGGGAGGAACGTGTTTTACGTATTAATGAAAGCAAAGGAATAACAATTAACCGGCTTAACAAATCCTCGAATTGAATGATCTTAATAGCGACCATTCGTAATAACGGGCATTCGTATTATCGATCCTTTGGTAAACCAATAATTCGGAATAAAGGCCGTCTTGAATAGCATTCGATAACCTTCGGAAAACCGCAGCAAAGAAGATGGAGTTTCATCCTTCCAAGTGGCAAGTCTTGCGAGTGACAAACAAGAGGAATCCAGTTGTCGGTCAGTACAACATACATGGTCATCACCTGGAAGAAGTCAATTCTGCCAAGTACCTTGGTGTCCACATCGACCAGAAGTTGAACTTCAACACCCACGTTGATGTCACAGTCAAGAAAGCGAACTCTGTTTGCGCCTTCCTTCGCCGTATTAAACCTCGGACGCTACAACCGCAAGATCAAACAAGCTACCTACTTCACCTATGTTCGACCAATCGTGGAATATGCTGCAACAGCATGGGATCCACATACCCAGAGGAATGTCAACAAGGTTGAAATGGTTCAGCGGAGAAGTGCCCGATACGTCTGTGGTGACTACAACTGCACCAGCAGTGTCACAGCCATGATCAACAAACTGCAATGGCAAACTCTTGCAAACAGACGTCTTCAGAGCCGTCTCATCATGCTGTATCGCATCCGCTTTGATCTTGTTGATATCAACTGGCATCAATACCTCAGCGAATCAACATCTGTAACCAGGAGGCACGGATCTCGGTTCATTGCTCTATCATGTACCAGTCAAGCCTTCACATCATCGTTCTTTCCCAGAACCATCGAAGACTGGAACAACTTACCGGTGGATCCTGCCACCTCATCCTCTGTAGAGGCATTCAAGGCCTTGCTGAGGGTAACATACCCCTAAACTTCACAACAGTCAAGATATGATTGTTTTTACTTGCACGAACTTGTAAATAAATGCACCAACTTGTGAGGTGGAACTGGTATGCACACACGTCCCACACATGCACAAATAGTGCGTAATCTTCAAGTCTGAAGCTGCACTTTATTGGAAGAAGAAGAAGAACCTTGTAAACACGAACTTACTGAACGTTCATTATACCGTGGCTTTACGTCACATACGTTTTGATATGTGTACTTTGTTATTTTCTTTCCTTTCCCAAATTATTCTTCCGAAGAAATACAACTTGCTTTCGAGCGGCAGTGTTCTTTCGACCATCGCGGTAAATACACATTGGTAACTAGCATATTTTAAAAGCTTTATTCGAAAAGGCTCTAAATCTACCGTTTTAATTTTTTTGAGAAAAAACGCGTTTATTTGTCGGACTTTTTACACCTGCCTCTAATATAGGATTATGAAAATGTCATTAAAAAAAAGGTATTTAGTTTGCGTTTGTTCCTTTAAATTGCCTATAATAAGTTTGAATTCACAGCTAATTATAACATTACCTATATAATAATGGTTGCATTTATATCGTTAACTCCAAAAATATTTGCACCAAATTGGATTTAGTCCCATCATCCGGGAGAGTGATGTTTTAATTCATACGACGCTCACAATACGTTATTCCTCGTTTTCAAACACACACCAAACTATCTTGAATTATGAAACACTACCTCTGTAAATTACAATTATTACGCAGAATATCAAATACCAGAACTGTTGTTTTTGTTTTGTATTGTCAAATTCGTCTTTTATCAATTTGAATTCATAGCTAGCTACACAAACGTATAGCCTATATAAGTATGATTGTATATTCGAAAACCCAAATATTTTCTTTATGGAATTCGAATTAAGCGCTTTTTCGGAAATAAAGCTGTTCATTTTATTTGCTTGATTCCGAAAGAAAATACACGAAACTATTTTGAATTCTGAAACACTATCTCTGTAAATAACAATGATAACGTAGGATATCCAGTACCAGAGTTGATCGAGAAAAAAAAGGGTCAGGAGGATGATGGCATGAAACCATATAGGCCTGGGTTTAAGGTTGATAATTGACTACCCATATTTTATGACAAATATGTTACCTCTTTTAGAGGTTGTGCGTGGATTTGGAAGACTCGCCAGCCAATTAGAAATACGATATACTTCCAAAAGATTCTTATCAATGAAAGATCAACTTCTGTCATATTTAAAGTTATCAACAAACAGGAAAGAACCTAAATGGCTGCAAATAACAGGAAGAAATTATCGTATAGAATAGGATGACGGAGACTGTTGTTCGTTAAAATTTGCTCATAATTTGAAAAACCTTTTGAAAATAATATAGGCCTACCTATAATTGTTGGTCAACCATGCAACATCACAGAAACGATACGAACTGAGACACGTACGTGCACGTACATAAGGCTTATTCACTAGTTTGCACACATGCATGTACAGACACACAGAAACACAAACAAATGTACATACGTATGTACACACAACACACACAAACATATTCACATGCACACAGTCATGAACGTAGACAAACACAAATGAACAAAACCAAGAGTTTTTCACGTACGAATACCAATTGATGCATGAGGGTGACACCGATCTAGCATAATTACAGATTATTGCTTCCTAACACCTCGCTCCTTGGGAATTATCATGCGTCTTTATTTCAACCTCCATTGGGAAATTGTAGATGTATATAAGGAATGAATATCCCTATTATCATAGTGGGGTAATTACTCAAATCCTTGCCCTATCTTGGAGCCCTCTACACCCCGTATTATACCCTGTTTTGTCATTTGTTTTTACTTCTGAAATCTTATATAAGCATAAATAAATACATAGTGAAACGGATGATTGGCCCAATTAAGGAGATTTGTAAGCAAACCGCTCCTTTGGGGTCCCACTATCGATAGACCCAACAACAGTGTTGTTATGACTAAAATCGACTCGACTAAACTCGCCTCGAATAGAGCTTGGTAGACAAAAGACTCGACTCTGCTAGTGACTCGATCACATGTCGACTGCATTCCACTTGTGACTCGGCCCTCGGTCGCGGTTGACTCGGACTCTAGCCCTTGTAGACTCGACTCGGCTCGATTGCAACACTGCCCTGCATGGCTACCACTGGCGTACTGGTGGGGGGGGGGGGGGGCTTGGGGGCGCTTGCCCCCCCCCAAAAAAAAAAAAAAAAAAAAAATTTAAATCATGGCTTTTATCTAATTCGATAACAGTGATTGAAAGAAAAGAGTATTTCTTTAGACAAGAAAACTCAGATTTTCCTTCCCAAATATGCACCAGATTGCATAATTTCAACTAAAACATTGCAAAAGCACCTTTACCGTGCACCCACCTACCATCACACCCTTCCATCACCCTCCCCCCTCTCGGTTATCGTTTCGCTCCCTCGGGAATCGGTCTTGTATACGTCTGGAATACAATGTTCATGTTGTTTTGTCATAAAATTTGATGCACTGTTTGAACTGAATATGTCACTTTGCGAATATTATTTTGGGGGTGCATTTTTGTTTTTCTTGATGAATCAATCATAACCTATGCTGGTTAAGAATCATGACGATGATGACGCACAAACGCACATTATAGTACATGTCGTCAAGTCAGAAATTCCTTTCCAGGTATGCACCAGATTGCACAGTTTCAAGTCCAAAAATGCAAAAGCTCCCTACCGTGGGAGGGAGGGACACCCCCCTCCCACACCCTTCCCCCGCTCAGTCGCTTCGCTCCCTCGCAATATCGGGTGGTGATGCGGATTTTGTTTAGCCCCCCCAAAAGTTTTTGCTCATTACGCCACTGATGGCTACGCCACTATAACTTACTATCACGATGATCACGCACGAGCTTTCTGTGACGTATCAACATCACCTTTATTATCCGAAATAAAAAGGAACCCTTCAAGTATCGATGGTGGCGGTATGTGTGCCACAGTATACAATGCACATAACACCGCTGTAATTATATAGCACATACGTGTTAAGACTCAAAATTAAGAATACCCAGAACTATTTTACTACCTAAAATTTAGCCTTTTGATTCAGCCTCGCACTTTAAATACAGGAACGACTGGTAAAAGCGACTACAACACGAGCAACTGCAGCCGTGAGCAGATCATCATAAATTGTTAAGTGTTTTAGTCTACCGCCAGTCGTCTTTTACCTTCAGATGCGAGGCCCTGTCAAAAGTGGCTAATCACGATACATGTACAACAAAGTGACGTCAAACCCACGAGTTCCACGCCATCACACGCATTTAGACATTTACATAGTCAATAGGAGGTGGATAAATAATCCTAGGTAGTAGTAGTTCTCGAAAGCAAAGCTTCAATCTTGATCGATTTTGTCTCTCTGTTTACTACATTGTTTCGTTGTTACAAGGTCCATTAGTGTCAGCCATATCGGCAGCTTCGAGTGGCAAGAGGAAAGGGTAGCAGGTTTAAAATGTGTCCAGTCACAGCCACGCTTAAAAAAACGAGTTCAATAATAAGACGTATGGATAAAGACGCAATTAATGTATACGTAGGTGTACATGTATTTGAACATAATATACAGTTTTGTTTCAAGATTTGGAAGTTCCCAAAACAAGTAAACATCTGTGATATATAATGTTGTTTTTATCCCCAACATGTGTATCATAAGAAACACAATTTTAAACCCTTGATCACAATACAAAATTAATATTTACCTACGAAATGTTATCTAATACAGCTTCCTTCGTCAGCGCTGTGACCAAACTTGACCTTTTCATAGCTGACTAGGTTGTAGATGACAGCTGAACATTACCAATAAAATAATATGACCTTTTATGCTAATAAGTAACTTTAGTACATGGTAATCTTAAGGCGTTACAAAATGTCTTAACTTCTCTATTATTCTTTTTTTTTATAGAGGAAACGAGTAACATTGTTTCGAAAACATTGATCACTGCGTAATATATGACCCTGAAACATTGACGTCATGTAAAAAAGGATTAAATAAATGTTTTGATCGAAACAGAAATAGCAAACTAGTGTATAAATGTGAACATTAATTGATTCCATTATCGTCAATGATCCGATTATAACATATCCGTTCTTTATACAATTATGGAGCAGGGACATAAATAAAAATATATATTTCATTAAATAGTTGTACGATTAATTATTCCGAGTCCTGATGATTCCAATTTGAACCTTGCAAAATATATAGCTAACCCTATGTAACGTACATATTGAGTGCGTTTAACTTCTGTTGTTTAGTCCATAATCACTCTTTTTAATGAGTAAACAATATTTAAAACTAGTAACTATTTCTAATTGTTGTACACTTAAAGCATCTTACACCGTAATCACCGTGGGACAGGGGTTCATATATTATCAAACAATGTTTAAAAGTAGTTAGGATCTTGCGAGCGCCTTGCGAATGCACGTGCGTAATACTGGCTCAGTGTTATGCAGTACGCGAATGCCACTTTTAAATGTTGTAGCATCCCCGTGCCTGATAATCTTCAACGAAGAATGAGCTTAATATTAGAGAAGATAAACGCCCCGCTTTACCGTCGTGACTGATGCGGATGAGGATGAAAGGAGAGCCACCCAGTAGGGGATGATTGCTCCACTCCGGGAGTGATCATCTAGGGCAGAGTGACAATTATACCCCCTTCTAGGAGTAATCGTACCCCTCCTTGGGATTAATCGTACCCCTGCTTGAGGTAAGTGAGACAGGTCCGCAATCTATTCATTGAGTCCTCAATCCTGGAAAGTGATAATTATACTATTGCGTACATTTAGTTTTATATTCAAACCAATTTATTTTTCCTCGTGTTTTCTTTCTACTTTCTATTTTCTTTAATTTGCTTTGGGTTAATTAGTTTTGGAATTCGATTTCCTGAGTTACATTAGAAAGATACTAGGTAATTGATATTATCAGCTGAAATTGAAATACAATAGATCAGAGGCAAGACAGAAAAACCTAAACAAAAATACAAATGGAAATAATAAGCACAGATTCGTACATTTGTTAGCACGTCCGTCCGTCCGTCCGTTCGTTCGTTCGTTTGCTCATTCATTTATTCATTCATTCATTCAGTCAGTCATTCATTCATTCATTCATTCTGTTCATTCATTCATTCATTCTGTTCATTCATTCATTCATTCATTCATTCATTCATTCATTCATTCATTCATTCATTCATTCATTCATTCATTCATTCATTCATTCTTTCATGCATTCATTATTTCATTCATTCATTTATTTATTCATTCATTCATTCATTCATTCATTCATTCATTCATTCATTCATTCATTCATTCATTCATTCATTCATTCATTCATTCATTCATTCATTCATTCATTCATTCATTCATTCATTCATTCATTCATTCTTTCATCCATTCATTCATTCATTCATTCATTCATTCATTCATTCATTCATGCATGCATGCATTCATTCATTCATTCATTCATTCATTCATTCATTCATTCATTCATTCATTCATTCATTCATTCATCCATTCATCCATGCATTCATGCATTCATGCATTCATTCATTCATTCATGCATTCATTCATTCATTCATTCATTCATTCATTCATTCATTCATTCATTCATTCATTCATTCATTCATTCATTCATTCATTCATTCATCCATTCATTCATCCATTCATTCATTCATTCATTCATTCATTCATTCATTCATTCATTCATTCATTCATTCATTCATTCATTCATTCATTCATTCATTCATTCATTCAATCATTCATTCATTCATGCATGCATTTGATTATTAATTCTTTCGTTCATTCATTCATTTCATTCATTAATTCGTTTATTCATTCATGTATTCATTAATTTAATTTAATTAAACGCAGTTGTCAAAAATGCAATATAAAACCGAACAATAATAAAAAGAATAAGCAAACTGCAAATAATTACCTAAAATACATTTTAATCTGAAGACAGGTCACGTTACATTGAGGGGGTAATGGGCAGGATGGAAACAAATCTTATACATGCTGACCCAACGATGTTAAACTAAACTTTAAAAACACTAATAAATATTGTTCACCTACCGGAAAACATGAACAATGCAGCAAACAAAACGCATTTAAAGAAATTTATATTTATACAACAAAATGTAGGTATTAGATTTAGGTAGGAAAACATTTATGTATGATCAAGGAAATGTGAGATAATAACATTTGTGTTACGGAAATAGCCGAGCACAATTATATAGGTTGGCAAGGTCCTTCAAAGTATCGAATCACGAAAGAAAGTAGATCTATGCGGTGATCTAATTTAGTATTTGACGTAAGTGAAAGTCTACATCATTTCTAGTGGCATAATTCATGTACGAGTATTATACAATTTAACTTAAAAACATGACAATGTTAACCACAAACGGGAACATTAGAAAGGGAAATTGGCACAGGAAACGGAGTAAGGGAAACTGAGATCGATTTCTTGAACAGACCGCTAATTTTTCGTAATTTCATATTAAATAAATATCCGTTTTCGTGATATTGTAACAATTTATTCAACCATAAACATACGTGTATGTACAATAACTAAATTATCATATTGTCATGTAAAACAATCCACCATAGCAAGTAATATGCATGATACGTATAGCCTTGTAACAAAGTATTCCACCATACACGTATTCGTACGACAATTAAATAAGTATTTAATTTGTGTATCATCATGATCATTTAATTTCCCCGTCCAACGCAGTCAAGGTTAATCAAAGATCCGGTCCTGGAAAATGTTAAGAAATAGTAAAAACCGTGTTAAGTTATTAGGTATACTATTATTGGGGTGCACATTTAAACAATAATGTCAGATTTTTGAAATTCTAATGCCCCGTTCCCAACATTTATTTGTGAAAGATGAGTGCTATAGGAAAGAAAATTATGGGCATGTTTAATTCTAAGCATTGGTCATGAATAGTGAAACAGAAGGTGAGATGCACATTTCCCCCTATCGATCTAACTAACCTCCACTTCACCACCCCCTCCACCCCATCTAACCCTTACAGACAACCGCTCAACCTCTCTGGCATCGGTTTCCACGTCCATATACATTCGACAGGGGGGGGGGGGGGGGGGTTCCTGGGCCGAGCCCCCGAGCCCATCAGGTCCGGCTAGTTAATATTACGCGCCGTGCGTATAGGCGTTCGCGAAATGGCACCGCGCGCTGATTTAAAGGCGGTCCCCCAAGATGAGACTAAAATAAAACGCTTCCAACATGGTGCGACTGAGATTGCATGAGACTACCTGCAACTTTATAGTCCCGTGCGCGCGTCCAAAATTATGAACTTGTTCAAAACAGAAACAAACATGCATGCAGTCTCTGCCCTTGAAGACCTCTCACACGATGCTTTTCTTCGATGCGATGTTAGAGATCGGAATTTGCATGCGTTCCGCCTTCGTGAAACAACATAAGCCTGGGTTAGTTGGTTGGTTATTTGGTTGGTATACCCTTTGTCCAATCAATGATATTATTATTAACGCCTGGTGGGACCGCCTTTTATCGCCACCATCCGAGAGACGTAGCGTTGCTTTCGAACCCGGGCCAATTCTTGCGAAAAGCAGAGCTCAGAATACCTAGAATTCACAAAAGTCTCCTCGAGGGAGACCGGTTTAATAATGGTGACATATTTTCGAGCTATTTCTAGACCTCTTCCATCCATCGTGTCCATTGTTGGATAAAAACAAGAGGATGTCACGTCTCAACCGCATCCTGACTTGACCGCCTTACCCCCACCTGGAAAAAAACAAAAACATGAATGGCTACACATAAAGGGCTACATTGTGCTGGGGGCGAGGGAGTGGGCGAGGAGAGGTTCATTCGTTCGTGCCCTTCTCTAGATTTAAATAATGTCCCTCCATCGCTGTATCGTATTGTTGACTGTGATGGCAGTCTCGTTGGCAAGGGTGAGGTCCTCACCCGTGTGCAGTCCACTCCGCCGATGTAGTCCATTGGTCGGGTCTGACCGCAGTCGCAGAGGGTCACCATCTCCTTCATTCGCAAAACCCCATCTTGTCATCTTGTTATGCTCTTGTAATAGGTATTCATAGATAAAATGTTACAGACAAATACAAAAATATGTGTGCTGAACATTACTCCCTTGTGAATCAGCGCCCTTACCTTTTTGCAACCTCCTACCACCACCCCCCCCCCCCCCCCCACCCCCGTCATGTTGGTTGACATTTGATACCACTGTGAAAGTATTATATTATTAGCAGTTTGTGGGATCTGACCGGGTTAGAAAGGGCCAGTCAACCCGACGGTGCTGGCGTGGCGTCCGCCCAGAGAGCACTCATTCATCATGCCACTTTACCCCGATGGCGCGAGCAAATAACATGTTTAAAATGTATTTATACAATATGTGACTTATGTAAAAACGCTTTGGGGCCCACCTGTAAATTGAAATAGACGAGTTTTGAGCGATGACAAAGTGGAGAGTGGACGGATGGGATGTTACCTGAGGGATGTCGGAAGGATATAAATGGCCGAGAAGAAATAAATGGTTGAGAAGAGATAAATGGCGGAGCAAAAATAAATGGTTGTTTTCCCTTTCGGGTCTGTAAATATGCACGCAATCGCCACGATGTAGGGACGTCAGACGGGGCAACGCCTCTTGCTTGCTTCAGTCTCTTTGTCGGCTGAATAAAAGGAAATAAAACATTAAATATGTTCAAAGGGGAAGGATATTAATTTAATGAGGGTATAGATTCCGTTCTAGATAATATTATAACAAATATATAATATCATTATCTGAAGAAATTTGTGGCAAAGTGTATGATAAACGCTAGTTTCTATTTTAAGCAAGACATTATATATTATAGAATGCAAAAAAAGAGAAGATGCATTTAAAATTGTATTTATTTGGACATTGGGTATCAAGGTTTATATTATTTGTAGTCATGATTAGGATATTATTTGTAGTCATGATTATTTTTCTTATTATTTTGATCGATTTCAGTCAGATTTTAGCTTAAATTTACGTTTTGAAACGAAAACTGTTTATTATTGTTTGAATACACGTTATACAGAAAAAATTGGAACAAGGATGTTCATGTGTATGTGTGTGTGTGTGTGTGTGTGTGTGTATGTGTGTGTGTGCGTGTGTGTGTGTGTGTGTGTGTGTGTGTGTGTGTGTGTGTGTGTGTGTGTGTGTGCGTGTGTGCGTGTGTGTGTGTGTGTGTGTGTGTGTGTGTGTGTGTGTGTGTGTGTGTGTGTGTGTATGTGTGTGTGTGTGTGTGTGTGTGTGTGTGTGTGTGTGTGCGCGTGTGTGTGTGTGGATGAGGGGGGGGGGGGGGTACGTTGTAGAACCAAGCTTAAAATGTTCTTTCCTGCTTGAATTCGTACTTAAGTTAGGCAAACTTTGAGATGGAATACCAACCTTCGAAAAAAGAAAAAAAAATCACTTACACAAATATGACATTTTCTTGTAAATCAGGAAGGAATTCAATTAGGCCAAGGATGACATAGACATGACTGTATTTATAATACAAAGTCACATTTGAGAGACGTTTATGAGATTAAACGATATTACAGATTCTGAGATTACATATTATGCATTCGATGAAAATTCAACCCAGATTGAAAATGTTACACAAGAAAGTTCGATACAAATATTGTTGAATGATTCAGAAAATCCGATACAGCGTTAGAGAAATTGCTTTTAGGGCAGGGGTTCTCAAATCACATGCCATAATATCCATGCTTATTTCTATGGAGGGCGTAAATGTAAAAACATCTTCTTTGATAGAGGCATAGATCGATGTTATGTGGTTAGGTTCAAATTCATAACGTGTGGATACAAATGCATGTTGTTGATGAATGGACAAAAAGAGAAAAATATAACTTACCGAAATCGTCTTTATCATGATTACCGATGCGAATAAGATAGGTTTGCATCGGGCTAGATAAGGCAGTATCAATTCCACACCTTTGATTGGTCAAGAGCATTAATATTTCATTGTAAATGATCGTTAGAACTTTCACTGACGTCGGTGAGGCAGGGCAGCGCCATGTGCGTTTTTTTAAAAGTGTCCAGTGACACGATAACAACGACAATAAAGATGGACGTTTATGACACTCAATTCCCGAATTAAAAATACATTTCATGAGACCGATATGTCTGTTTGTGAGACGCAAGGACTGTTCCCGGGGTTTTAAAGTAATGACAAATCCGAATAATTATACATTAATAGGTTTTGCCCCTTTTAAGGGGCTCACTTTCATTCATCGGCTCCTTCTACGGTTACCCGTACATTTCACTTCTATTTTAGTCCCCATTTACACCACCCTATTACATTTACAAAATGAAAAAGGGATGAATGTAATCTAATGACAATGAGAAAATAATGAGAAAACGATATCATTACATGCCATGTAATTAATTCCGAATGCCTGGGCTCGGGAAAGATACTTCTGAACTATAGCATGTATAAGATTCGTCTTTAAACCGGTCGTTTTTTAATTCCAGCACATTCACTAGACCAAATAAGCATGAACATGCCGAGTTGAAAATCTTACATGGGCGTACGGGCACATTTTTGCCGAGGGCTTGAGGTCTTTTGCCCGAATAAAATCGTCGCTCCTGATTTTGACCCGAAAAACGAAAATAAATGGTCTTTACCGAATCGATTCCCCATAATGACCATGGTATTGCCCAAATTGGGATTTCCCGAGAATACCCTAAAAGTGTTTTGCCCTAATTTGTAGGTGCCTTTTTGCCAACAAAATTACACGTTTTGCCCGAATATTCCAGAAAGCTACAACCCCCTAGCCCCTATGGCATCGTACGCCTATGAAAGCTGACCATGTGTTAGCTGGTAGATTTGGTGTCCGAGTCATGCAAGTAATACTACGAAGCATTCAGTTTGAAATTTGTATTCCATGTTTTAATGCAAAGGCACGTGTACTAAGTCCGCAAAATAATTTAACGCCCACAAAATAAAAAAACACATTTAGATAGAGAATTTATCGCTTATGGTAATCAATCTACAGTATGTATATGATAGAAATTATATGTTTGTATATGATACCCTCACACCCCCCCCCCCCCCCCCCCCCCTCCCGTCGCAAAGGGATATTGCACTATCTCAACTTACAAAGTACATCACGAAGGTTGTCTATAAACGCATAATTAGAAAGTTCAGTTTGAAAAGAAAACAATTTAGTTAAAGGGATAGTTGAGTTCTGGTAAGGAGAGTACAGTTTTAGTGAAACTGAATTTTAGTAACCAAAACCTGCATCATTACATTACAAACTAATAGTTATAACTAGAAAGGAACACAAAATTACAAATGACGTAGTAAAGATCATGTTATCATTACAAAAGAGCCGTTAAAACGTAAGAGGGCGCTCTCTAAACACTCATCGGTTTCAACCATTTTGAATAAAATATTGTGCATGTGATGCTTTGTTGAAATAGTGATTAGATAGAGAAATAACCAACAACTATTTAAATACCTATTTTTTGACTTTTTTGAAAAGAGGAAGCATTTTTTTGAATTTTTAACGGCTGGTTCAAAATTCTCTAATAAACCCGGGGCCCGGGTTTATTACAAATTGTTACATTTATGGATATTTCAGCCGTTTCTGAACCGATTTTGATCAAACAAAGATGATTTTATTGTTTAAATATTATGCTCTTTCAAATTTTACACTCAGTTTTTCATTACCTCACAAACCAATTAAGTAGTCTAGCGCCCTCTCTACCAAAACTCAACTTTCCCTTTAATAGGTGCACAATTACATGCTCATGTCCAATCGAATATCCTGACAAGCAAATTTAACGAAAATATACATAATTGTGTTTCATATTCATCTTGTAATAATACATATTTTCTCTAAATGTAGATTAAATGTGCAATTACAATATAAGTGGAAATTATTTATAATATAAAAGTACATTGAACACAGGAAAAAAATGAATGTATACAAGTCATGTTTTATTAGTTTCAGTAGATTAACAATAAACTTTTAAGATAAATGAAAGGAACACAACAATTTCTTCAGCTAAAATGATTATCTTATCGTCATCTTCCGGCCACTATATAGCAAGGTATTTGTGCTATCTGTTCGAGATCGAAACATCCCATACAAATCCCCTGGAGCACCCTTCTAGTCTAGATATCCACACGCATCTTTTAAGATAGTTTCCTTCTTTTGCATGCATCTTTAAATTTAGTAAAGCATTCCATAAACGACCAGAGTGCAATGTATATATATATCAAGTAGATACATTGTTTATGTTCGCATTAATAATCACAAATTTGATTGCACATCTTTTAACGTGCTTAATCAAACGAATTTTAATATAAAGTTTGGGAAATCAAGTACAAATAACAAAACACTAAAGAGTCTGCAGATGCTAAACTAATAAAACGGTCGCAGCTACCGTTTATTATTTCGAGCTCTACAAATCAATATAGTTCCACTAAAAGATAATTTAAAGTCTTGTACTGCACAGACTAGTTCTTAGATTGTATTTGCTTTCATGTAAGATAATAATATTGGCTTGCAAAAGGTGGGCAGTATCTTTAAGCCTTGTCAACCAAACGCTAATCGGCTTATATATAATGTACAGCGGTGCATGCAATATTCATGTTTTATATTTCATGGGCATATACTATTGCAGCGATGGAATTTCGAGATAAAGAAAAGGACTTATGGCATAATCTTCCCGGGCAGGGGATGAGGGGATGCTAAGAGTTGAAATTTAGTGAGTTTTAAATCCCTTTCATCGTCATTGGAGACCTTTTCTGGCATGCATCACAAAATCATTCAAGAAAAAAGAAGTGTATGTCCTGTTAAAGGGAGCTACTTATGAAAAAACGGGCTGATACGAATAATGTGCATAAATGCGATCTGATCTGCATGTCTACTGAGTGGTGTGTATTTAAAAAAGGTTATGAGTATCATACGACCGAGTAGTGTGGTTGTATTACGAAGTCATTTTTTTATGAAAGAAAACCCCATAGAATCGAGTTGGTAATTTCCGACTATGGGCGAAAAATAATGCAAATTAATTTTATTTTGCTAGCTCAGTGCCGTTAGTTTGAACACAAATTGAACCGGCAAATTGTTATCCAATTTAAATAATACATTATCTCAATAACAAAGAGACGATTTGAAAAATCAAATGTGATTGGTCGATCCAGATAAAGTTACTAGATCCCTTTAATGACAACCACACAGTATAAGTAAAAGTAAGTAATCTAATTGTAAATCATGCATGGTACGATTTTGCAGTGAATAACTACTTTGTTGTGTACCTTATAATATTTCATATATCACTTCTTATCATCGCTTTGATTTTAATCTGATAACCCGATTCCTCGACTTTTCTGTTATCATGGGTATTACATCCATCTCCTTGAACTTATCGAACCTCATTGGTTACACCTTGCTTCATTAGATTACCCCAAAATACATGGTTTAATGGTCGTCTTATTTATCACTTTTGTGCATCAACTACGCAAGATAAACAGTTTATAAGCAGGTTCAACTGATTCGAGTTTTTTTCCATAATCGTTTTTTTATATGAACTTCATTTTCATGGTATTCTGAACATTTCCACAGGCAATATTCGCGTTTATTTTTGTTATCAAAATGAATGAAGATGCGATATAAATATGAACATTTTGTTTGCAAATTAATTTGCTGAAATAAAATGGGGTTCCGCCAACGATCGATCCCGAGACTTCCCGATTGCTATACCTTGCTATACCGGTGCCCCAACCAGTGAACTTACATAAAACGCTCTTTAATAACCCATTGCTTATACTTGAATCTAGTATACAAATAATTAATGTTTATGAGTGCAGTGGTAAGAATATTTGCATGAGGTGAAAGATGGAACGGTGTTTCATTCAACGAGGCGGAGCCGAGTTGAATGGAACATTCCATCTTTCACCGAATGAAAATATTCGTACCATTGCACGAATGGAAAAAAAAAAACATTCATTAATTGTTTTATATGACACCTAGGTGTAAAAACTAAAATAGATCTTAAATAGATCCTTTTCATTTGATATTTTGGGGAATTTACACCTTACCGCCTCTGGCCTAGCTCTGGTAAGCTTTGCACGCTAGTTTCTTAACGCGCACTGGTGCTTGCACAAAACAACTACATGAAAGTACCATTGCACGTTTATGACTTCAAAATCGTGCAATAGTATACAAATGATGCACAGGCATGAGTGGATCGGTAAGAATTGGAAGCACGAGTTTAACTTTAGAATGCTTTAAACACACGAGCGCAGCGAGTGGGTTTTAGACCATTTCCAAAGTTTAAAGAGTGCATCCAAAACGATGAACAGATAGACGAAAACGAACTCGAAGAACGATGAACCAGAGGCAGAATGCCGATCAGGAATGACCTATCAATGCTCACAACAAACATGGGGTAGCCATGACACAGCCAGGTGATATTGTAAACAGGAATGGAGATCACAACGAGTCTGTATCATAATTTGCGTTTGATTCTTGTTTTGAAAAGACCGAAGAGTCGCGCCGATCGCCATATTCAGGTAAACACGATAACTGGGATATCGGGGGTGTCGATACGATATATCGCGTGGATATTGTGTATATCGTGTTCATATCGATATTATCGCGTGCAGCCAGTAACAGAAAGTACATGGCGATACACGGCAATCGACCAATCAGAATGCAGGGATTCTTCTACCCATTTATAAAAACTAATGTACATGAAAGTACCATTGCACGATTATGACGTCAAAATCGTGCAATGGTACATTTCCACGAATGTCATGTGACCTGAATTCAACCAATCACATTGCGAGAACATTCTAAGGTGTTATATAATAGGTTATATGTTAACATAATAGTAAGGCGATTTCAGAATTTCGAATGGAAGGGGCAAATGGTCGCATGTGCCTAGGAATGTATACGAGCTATGTGGTTAGAGCACAATTATCGGTGTTCTATCAAACCAGAGGTCTCGGATTTGTTTACGTCAGTTTCCAGTATGCTTAAATTAATAATTTTGTTTGTGTTCAAATGCATTAGAACCTGTTTCCACCTAAACATTACGTCATGCATATAAATTTGATACATGGTTCTCCATAATTCCATAGCCCATGGGTCGATAGTGTTTCAATCTGAACGATTTTGTTTTTAAAAACAAAATTGGTTATAATCATCAACTTATTTATTTATAATTTTGCTTTTCAGTCTATAATCCTCAGTTGACCGCTGATTTTGTTTTTCTCAAGAAAATAGACATCTCTTCGATCGTTTCCGCGCACCTGTCTCTTGTATTGCCATAGGCATAAAAACAAGGGTGGGGGCTCATTTGAAAACGACACTATTCGGTCAAGACCGTATCATTGTTGGATAAAGGTCATCTCATTGCGGGCAATCATATTATAATTATATAAGGTACAAATCACCTTAGTTCGTTGCATGCGAAAACCATCAAGGTTTTGTGCGAAATCGTCTAGTTTTCGGAAGAAACGATCTAATTTAAAAGCAGTTTAGACCCTTTTTTTCCCTCTATGTTCTTCTCTTTAAACTCACAAAAAAAAAACTGCGCGGGTTTGGAATTTATAGAACCCGAAATAATGTTGGTTTATTTATTGAAAAAAGATGCTAACTTTTCATAATATTTATTTTATAATTTCCTACCTATTTTCTATCTCGAGAAATAATTAAGCACTCGCTAAACCGCATCAAACTGATCTACTATACCTTAAGCGACAACTTGAGAAGATTGATGATAAACGGAATCGCTGTTAGATATGTACTTACTATGAATGCTTTCATAAATCATGTTTAAGATTTTCATAGTTATGATTGATATCTTATGAGTAAAAAGAAACACATTACCACAACGCCCGTAGTTCCGTAATTCCTTTTTTAGTGATACATTGCGACCATCTATCATTCAAATCGTTATAAATTGTTGCAAATTTCACGCGTAAGGTGGAAAGCACGAGTTGCACTGATATTTATTAATTTCGCTGATTTGTTGCGATGTTTTATCAAAAACACCTGCCTTCATTAAATGTCACTGCTAAAAAATGGTACAAGGGGCGTTCACAACCAGACCCCTCCTCCCTCAATCCACCTTGGACTAAACATAATTAATGAGATGGTGGTTCCCACAGCCACTGCTCTGCACCCCCCCCCCCCCCCCCCCACCCCTTCTCATCCAGGTTCAGGTAATTAAAATGACAAAATAATACATGCAGTCAATCCTGTGTGTGGAGTGACCGCATGTAAAGCCCATTGCGTTGTACAAATACCCAGTATTGTTATTGTTTTTATAACGTTTTCTCTCATACACTACTAGCCACTAATTATTTGATACAATGCTAAATCTGCTGATGAGCAATAACATGTGTGTGACGCACCTCTGCTAGGATTAAACTGAATCATGTGTGTGTTATTTATAAATGTTCAGCTATTTTTAAAGAATAACTCTCCATATAGATAGTCAGACAAAATAATTAATGCATGGAATATATTTACAAATATTATTGTTCATTATTGCCGATTAATTAAGTACGTTTGCAGTAGGCTTTAGAGGCACATGTAATATATGGTGTTGGTACCTTATAACCTACATCTTCCAGGTAAATGCCCTCTCATCACATTCGAGGTCATTAATATTGCTAATCCATTGCTTACAAACACGTTATGTGCTATGTATGAATGGTTATACAAATTGCGAAACTATAGCAGTGAACGGTTTAATTAGTGTATACCAAAATAATAAAACAGCGCATTCAGTATTGCGCGGATTGTTCATCGTAGATTATTTTGTGTCATGGCATGGTATCGTAAAGATTAATCAATGTTTGGTTCTAATCAAATCAAGTATTAGGATGTGAAACCGTGCGTACACCTTGTTCAGGGTTTATAACAAATCCATTTAGTCTGTTTATTTGCTCGAATCCAATTCATTACCTTTATTAAGCAGCATTAATATCGCCGGAAATAAGAATGAGGTGTATTTAGTATAGATGGCGCGTTGGTGTGTGTCTGGTTTCGTGAGTATTTATACAATTAAATGATAACATAAAAGAACGGATTGATAAAACATTGCTAAGAATAATATCAAATTAATAATGATATTTATGCCTATGTATACGTTTCGCTGCGGGAAGTGTAAATGTTAAATGAACCTTATCACGTTCATGAATGACAGCAATATTGTAAATATTGAAGCCAATTTCCGAAGTTTTCATCGTAATGTATTTTGGAAAACTTGTTTTAACCTCGTTTCTATATGCACCGAGCATGGTGGCTTAGCGGTTAGAGTGTCCGCCTCATGCACGGGAGGACCCGGGTTCGAACCCAGACCGGGTCATACCAAAGACTCTAAAAATGGTACCTTCTGCCTTCTAGCCAGGCGCCTGGCATTTATAGAATTAGACCGGCAGCCCAGAGGACCTCTTTTGTGCATCGAAAAGCGTACTGATTGTTGAACATATGAATATTTAGAGGAGAATGTAACAAATCCAAAAATATGAGTCTCCCGAGGTGTACCCGTGGATAAAGGGGTCCTTTGCGCCTCCAAACTTTGGCCCCTCGGGATTGTCCGATGCTTCTATTTTTTGCGAATGTACCGTGTTCAACATCGCTCACGGCGGGGAGAGCGAAACAGATTACAAAAGTATCCCCGATGCGTATCTGGCAATTTCGGAAAATTTTACGTTGCCTGTTTTGAAAGACGAAATACACGTTGATGCATTGGGGATTATATCCAAAAACGCTTGCAACTTAACAAATATGTCTTACAGATTACAGAATACATATTGGATACAAATGTCCTCCGTTAAATTACCCTACAGATGCCTCTGAATGTTGAGGATCGACTAGTCAAAGTTGTCTTTAAAAAAATGAGCTTCCATTTTCAGAAATTGTATTTTCGTACGTAAATGTTATAAATGAACCCATACGACACGATCGCTGCACAAAATCAGACCTTAAGGTCAGTTTTATGTGTGTATTGGCGCCATAGCTGCATGTAGAGGACAATAGACCTTCTCTCGCAGGATCTCAAATCGGCTTGTAACGCAAAAGGAGGCGACCTCGTGACGCATGACCATAGGTGAATGTGTGTGTGTGTGTTTGTGTGTGCCCTGTCGCTATGCCATGCGCTCATATTGGTTCCTCTGCATTCGGCTATTTTCGAGACGGGTGTTTATGTAATGTCTTAAAGTTAAATTGTAAGTGGAAGCCCTGTTTGATCTTGTTTTGGTGATGGGGTTCATTCAAATGTATTTATATGGCCTTTCGCATATTCAAACGTGCTATCGATATGTATTCTGTAATCGGTAAGACATATTTGTTAAGTTGCAAGAGGTTTTTTTGATATAATCCCGAATGCATCAACGTGTATTTCGTCTTTCTAAACAGGCAACGTAAAATTTTCCGAAATTACCAGATACGCATCGGCGATCCTTTTGTAATCTGTTTCGCTCTCCCCGCCGTGAGCGATGTTGAACACGGTACATTCGCACACAAATAGAAGCATCGGACAATCCCCAGGGGCCAAACTTTGGAGGCGCAAAGGACCCCTTTATCCACGGGTACACCCCGGGAGACTCATATTTTTCGATTTGTTACATTCTCCTCTAAATATTTATATGTTCAACAATCAGTACGCTTTTCGATGCACAAAAGACCTCTGGGCTGCCGGTCTAAATGGGGAAGGGAAAGTTAATCACACTAGTTACCAGAGTACTGGCACCTTATGTAGCTTTCGCTACATTTAGTAGACGTGCGGCCTAGGGCTAATGAATCGGACATAGGAGCCGCCTTATGTGCCAAAATTGGCACGGGAAGGACTTTAACTTTAACTAACTTCTATGGAAACCTAGTAGACTATGTACACAAGTCGAGAGGGATTTCAGACTATAAACGAGTTAACCTGCTGAATTCCATTGACTATAAGCGTGGGTCATATAAGAAGGGTTCAATGTTTTCTTACGGTTGGATTAAATAAAAACTATCATCGCAGAATATATATGCATAAGTATTTGTACATAATGCATTGACAGTAAACAGTTCCTATTTGTCAATTTCGATGTTTACGGAACGCATCGTTGTTGTTTTAAAGGGACTGTCCGCCTTTTGCAAGCCAAATTTCAAAATTTGCGAGGTTATTGTCTTATATGAAAGAAAATGTCATTTAACAGCATGCCTGAAAAAAAGTTAAGGCTTGAAATCTCTTTTTTGTGGAGTTATAGACCTCAAAATAATAAAACGACACAGCGCGTTTAATTGTGCATTATACGAGTGCGAAATTTCGCTCACGGCGCATTCCACGGAGTACTACGTTGCTGTGCGTGACCAATACGTGACCCGCGCACAGATTGTGATCGAACAACGAAGTAAACGAATACTAAACAAAATAACCAAAACTCGCTAAAACTGACTACATGTAATTGTATATTCTTCATTTTAGAGACCTTTTCCGTGACATACCTTTACAAATGTCGGCTTCACAATACCTTTACAAGAATAAGTACAATATTGTTGTAATATTATGCTTAATCAGTTAAACTCCTTTATTGACCGATATATAGTTTGGTGGAGGGGCGCATTCGTTTTTCATTCGTATAATCAAAATTACAGGGCTGTTCGATCTGAATGTTTGTGTGTGTGTTACATTCATCCTCATCCGTCTACTGGAAACTCTCAGACGATTTGTAAAAGCCGGACAGTCCCTTTAATGAAGCGTTCCACATAATTTTGTCTCTGCATTGGACATTGGACCATACATAAAAGGAAAAGCTGGACATTAGCAGTGGACAGTCATGTATGTAGATCTAGAGAGCAGTATCCGAGGGGGGGGGGGGGGGGGGGGGGGTGGAGGGGACACGTGCCCCCCCCCCCCCAATAATTTTACAATTAAGTAAAACATGAAGGTACACATTCTCAACAAATAAAGAAATACAAACAGTGTGCCCCAAATTGCCCCCCCCCCAACCCACAAAATACAAAGAAATCAGTTGGATTACGCTACGCCACTATCCAGTCGAAATGGTTCGAAATATGATGTTGTTTGCTTTTAACCTCAATTGTTCTGTGGCCACTCATCAGTCAGTTGCAGATACAATTACGTGGAAAACCCACTACTTTGCTTATAAGAATGAAATATCATCCTTTATAAAAACATACATCATTTTATACAAAAACAGAATCATTTTTATGCTTTGATTTTCCCGCAATATTTTGTTTTCGTTCCTCGTGGTATCATTTTAAAGAAAATGTCTCAACCGGAAACATTCACATGAGGTTCTGAAGGATATTTTTTTTTCCGGGAAAGGACTCTTCATATATCTTGAACTTTTCACTTTTTACATGTAACACTGGTAAGGACAAGGACTGTTTCATTACAATTTGGATTTTATAGCAAAGTAAAATATAATCCTGTGTAAACAAATTCAACAACTTGTTGAAATTTTTGAACAACCGCTGTTTAACATAAGAACCATCCAACTGTTGTTGAAAACATTCAACAACCCCAGTTGTTTAGAATAAATTTCAACAACCCTGTTGAAATAGCAAATACAAAAAAGACGTAGAGCGGCAAGGTCGGAATCGAACCGGGGATCTTTGGGTTATAAGTCTCACTCTCTTCCGTCTGCGCTATCTCGGTTCGCTTGGTTTGCGGATGGACAAAAGAGGTTTTGACGCGGTGATTTTGCGGTCGAAACTATCACGTGATTTAACACGTTTCAATAGCGCTTGAACAATGGCTGCTTCACACAACCCTTCTTTGTACAACTTATCATGCTACACTTAAAGTTGTATGAAAAGATTCAACAACCACTTTTACACAGCGTTTTTTTTTTAACACAGCGTTTTAACCTACCATGTGAACAAAATCATAAATTATCTGTCAATGTATAAAAAGTGTGGCAAAACAGCTTTGAAATTTACAATTTTAGCAATAAAATGTTCGAAATGAAAAGGTGCTTAACCCCCGATTCAATTTAACCGAACATGTTCACCACGTATAAAACGCTGTCGAGCGTGTAGCCACATGTACTCAACCCGGTGTCACGCTATATTCGTACGCACTGCGAAATTCGTACACAGTCGCAAATACGCATGCGCACTGTGGGAAAATTGCCTGCAAAATTCATTCCCATTCATGCCATTTGTAATAAAGCATGCAAAATCCCTCCTTGATGCTCCTTGCAGCACAAAGTGTTGTCAAAACCCGACGGTGGATTAAGAAAATCCATTCACGCCATTTAAAAATTTGATAAAACATGTGTCAATTTGTTATTTGAATGAAATTGCGGCGTAATAATGGACACGATTTTCGCAAGACACGCACCATATATAGGCATAACTGTCTAAGCGCATACGCATTTGCGACTGGGTACGGATTTCGCAGGTCACGGATATAGCACCACACCGGCTAACAAGGGCGAACAAATTGTTAAAGTTTAGCCTAATCTCTGCTGCGCGCATGGAACTTTCAACTTTAGTCTGCATTGAGTGACACTATGGTTCAGATTTAACCCAACTAACCCTGTTTTATATTATTTCAACAACATCAATCAATAAGTTTGGCCAATATAAATGCTGCTTTTAAGCTTTAACTATTAAAACTACTAAAACCCTGCATGGTGGCACTATCCAATAGACACCTTTCAATGCTCGATCTTTTCCATGAAACGAAAGCATAACAGAAAACATAAAGCAATGACAGTCGAAGCATTGTGCACGGCAGACGGTGGACAATTTTAAAACAATCTATGACGCGCGTAAAAGTCGGGGACGCCTCGCGACGGAAAGAAAACCTGATAAAAAATGATGAATGGACTTTTAAAACGTCTCATTCTGAAAACAAAGACATAAGTTGTGGTCCATTTACGGGGGATGATTTAGAGAAACGTTTATATGAGACTTCGTCGTTCCGTGCCCCCTCGATGTAAACACGGAGTGGGCCTAATTTGCCAATGTCGCCATCAAAATGTCGGAGATATTTGACATCTCGTCGATCACGTGGTGTTTGATAAGGGAGGAGAGCCACTGTTACTTTCTCCTTGCGTCAACATAGCATGTGTTATAATGCCTCAGTCACACCGATTCGCCCGACTCGTGGTCATATAATAAGGGCCAAGTAATGATGTCTAGATACCATTTGTTTGTATTCCCAACGACTGTGGGCTGAGGTAAGAGAGAGTCACTGTTACTCGCGTTTACCCTGCATGTCGACATCATTAAAGGGACCTAGTAACAAATCCTCAAAACTTACTTGGAACTCTATAGTGGTTCCTTCATACCTTGTCATATTCATATTGGCAATAAAAGCACGGGACAGCAATAGAGAATAGGGTTTCTGCAACGGGGCCAAGATCTGACTTACAATTCATTAATTGCGCCTGACTGCAACCACTATATAATCGTATATGATCGCACGCTAGTACCATAACCATTTAATTTCTCATCAACCTGTAACTAATTACATGTTTAAATATTTGAATTAATGTGGTTTTCAAAATAATATATATATCTACATGTAATTTAAAGTTCGGAATTATGGTTCGTGTTTGTATGAATTACTTTGTTTGTTTTTTATATAAATTGTATGGCTAAGCACGTGCAATTCTGCTTTTTTGCTGCCGTAAGTGTTCACAATAAAAAACATGAATAATAATAAAACCATTACAAACAATAGATAACTGGCTGTAAGTCTGGTGTTTTGACATACCCTCGACATATTTATTTTCTGCTTGTTTACATCGCACTGCACTGTTAAAACACTGTGTAAACAAATTCAGTAACTTGTTGAAAATTTTCAACAACCGCTGCTTGACATATGAACCATCCAACTGTTGTTGAAAATATTCAACAACCCCAGTTGTTTAAAGTTTACACAACTGTTGTTTTAATTTGTTCTACAACTGTTCTACAACTGTTGTTTAGTATAAATTTCAACAATCTCGTTGTTGAAATAGCAAATACAAAACAAGATGTAAAAGCGGCAAGGGTAGGATTCGAACCGGGGGTCTTTGGGTTATAAGTCTCACTCTCTATCGACTGCGCTATCTCGGTTTGCTTGGTTTGCGAAGGGACAAAAGAGGTTTTGACGCGGTGATTTTGCGGTCGAAACTATCACGTGATTTAACGCGTGTTATCAACGATGAATATATAATTAAATTTTTACTTTGGGGCAAAATCATCAAGTTTTTTTTTTTTTTTTGTGGGGGGGGGGGGGGGGGCAGTTGATCTTGGTTTGTGCCACACCTTCTTATTGTATGGTTAAATATTATAATGTTCTGACAAAACCGTTGCAGTTTGGCTACAATCATACTATGTGTGTGTAGCGGGTGGGTGGGGCGTATAATGGACAAGACCAGAAGGACGTTTATGAATCTTTAAAACAAAAGTGAAATTCAATGGCTCCATCATTCTAGCACCACGACCCCAAGAGAACGGTCATTACAATTAAATTATTAATAACATTTGCATGAGAAGATAAATAATATCAATTTAATATTTCACACCGTTCATCGACTTATGCGAAAAAAAGCTTCACGCATAACAATGTGTAAATATATGTATTAACTAGAAATCCTTAGAGAGAAATAGCCCTTACTGAATGGCATTAGAAAAATCGATAGTGAGCATTAAAAATAAACAAATGTCCCGCGTGACTGCATTGACGTGACCTATACCGGATTCATAAAGAAAGTATTGTAAACTGGCGAAGTCAGGATTAGTCTAGAGTGGAACGTGGGGTACATAAAACACGAGACGGAAATGTGAAATTCAACCTGAAGATCTCTGAAATAAATATGAACTAAATCCCATTAAATCCTATTCAGATCATATTCATGTTTACACTTTGTTCAGTCCGCAGGACGGCTAGTCTAGGTTCTATACTCGGTTTTATACACCTTACCCCCATATACGCGTAACCCGGTGCATCTGTACGCCCGGTGGATCTACGGAAATAGACCGTAAATCCACCGGGCGTACAGATGCACCGGGTTACGCGTATATGGGGGTAAGGTGTATAAAACAGAGTATAGAACCTAGACTACAGGACGGCCTGAATGGGTTTCGTTTTTTAAAGATATGTATCTGGTCACAACAGACCAACTATATATGCGAAACTATCCACACACAACAATTTTACAAGGTTATATAATGTTTTAAACAGTTCAATTCTTAGCACTATTATACCTGACAAAAAAATTAACTAGTTTGCAATCCCCAAAATATGAATACAGGACCCACCCGGTTTTCGTATATGCAAAGGTTTAAAACGTGTGTTTGTTTTTATTGTATAACCTATTAGGGTGAATGGGTGCGATATTTCGTATAACGGGTTGATACCCCCACTCTCCCCCACCCCTCTCCCCACCCCTCTCCCCCACTCTCCCCACCCCTCTCCCCTCCCCTTCCATTAGCTTCTCCTTCCGCTGGGAAAGGCTTCGCGACCCTCTACATTAAGACATTTAAACCATGAACACCAACAACAACATCAACAACAGCAATTCATGACTGAAAAGAAATTGGGAATTGTTTCTCTTTTTGTTTGTTTTATTCAATGGATAACGGATGATCCCTACAGGGCATTGAGGGGTATCATCATTCATAACTATCGGAGGGTAAATAACGAACGTGCCGAACACTGACACTATGTTTGACACGCCGGTCTCCCGGGCGGGCGGATCTTAACCGTTTGGGGGTCTGATGATGGAATAATCCACGTTTACTATTTTAGTCTATAAGTCTTAAATGTGCTTGATTATTCTAAGAACAAATGTATGTTTATTTTTTTATATCATGCCTTGTCGTCATTGCGATTCGATTTTAGAAACGTTTTCTATTTAGGAATAAGTCCGGAATGGGTTCTCTCGTTCTAAGAAAAAAAGGGATGTTTAATTTTCTCATGTCTTGTCGTCACTGCGGGGTCGATTCCCTTGACCGATAATACAATCATTCAATATTTATTGTTACTGTTTGTGTGTTAGAACAAAAATTAAATTATTTATGAATAAGTCCTTGATGCATGGTTTACTCAATAATTCAAAAGGACAAATGTTTATGTTGTATCATGCCATTACGTGTCGACGTCCTTGTCAGATTTTTAAATATATTAATTAAGTATGTATTTACTTTTTGTATTGTTGGAACGGTTTCTTTTTAAGGCCCAGTCACATATCACCGGATAGCGTAAACGGATGCCCGACGGAGAGTAAAATTGTCAATCCGTTCATCTCCGTTTGTATGCGTTTCTTGTCCGTTCCTTGTCAGGTGACTTACGTTGTTCTATCCGGCGGAATGATTTGTGCATGAGGCAATGGAGACGACTTTCACCACCGAAAATTTGATTTCGAAAATTTTCTATTCGTCAGGCATCCGTTTCCGCTATCCGGTGATATGTGACCGGGCCTTAAGGAATAAGGCCTTGATGGGTTCACTCGTTTTAAGGAAAGTGATGTTTACTTTTGTCATGCCTTGTCGTCACTTCGAGTCGATTAAACTCGAATTCTTTGTCAGAATGTACACTATATATATATATTTGTTGTTTATAGTATATGCCCCAACCCTTTGAATCTATCGGGATACGTCGTCACTGGTTTTAGTATTTCCATATTTCAACCATTCATCACTTTTTGCACATGTCAACAAAGTTACTAGATCCCTTTAATATGTCTTTGATAGTTAAAGCTATTCTTATCATAATTTGTTTATATAGATGTAAGCCATGTTATTTTTCAAGTAGATTTCCTTTTAATTGTTGAGCTGAAAGATGATTAAAACAAATTTCTCACATGCCCATTTTAACATTTCCAAGACTTATGACATTATCTGAGGAAAAGCGATAGAAATACAAACGCGTTTAATTAACTTTTGGAGTTGTAGGTAATTTAAATTTAAAGGGATTTAGTACCTTTGTTGAGTTGACAATGTGCAAACCGATAAAAATACGGATAGAGCATGTATTTCTATAGGATATGATATGTCCACTATAAAGTGATGTGTACAAAAGGCCATGGTAAATGAAGGTCATATGACCGAATAATGAGAGAAATGCAAAGTGATGTTCGCTAATTCATTGTATTGGCTTTGTATACAGTTACACAGTTATAATCCACTAGATAATTAAACTTCTGAACACTTTAATCAAACATATCCTTATAAAGGAAGAGAAATTTGGAAAACCGAAAGCTGTTCCATACTTATATTAGTAATACGAATACAATGATGAACGTGAAAACCGCTATATAATAGTTCCAAGTAAGTTTCGAAGATATTGACAACGTTACTATATCCCTTTAAGATTATTTCACAAACATAACGTCCCCACAATAATAAAACATCATGCAATTACTTTAAAATATCGTTCAAAACCGAGATATATTTATAGAAAATGTGTGTATAGATGCTGCATAAATGCTACAAAAATAAATCCTTACAAATAATATATAGAAGGTAGAATCAATACGGGAAATTTTCCCTTGGTGACATGGAGAAGAGTAGGAGTCTCTTTTTAAACTCAAAATCGATGCATGAATCGGGCGGGGATGCTTTTTCATGGAATTTATATTATCTCTTCTTCATATGAAGTTTTTATTTGAAGCGTGTAACTTCTTCTTTTATATCGATGTTTGAACATGCTCTGTGGTCCCATGGGTCTCAAGAGTGGGGAGGTTTTAAGAATTCAAACAAAAAGAATGAAACATGTCGCTGACAATCATGTAAATGTATATACAACCAAACGTCACATCGTGTATATAAAAAGACTATACTAAAACAAAAGATCCATGCGACCAAAAGTGTAGCATACATATTTGTGATGTTTGTTGACTTATCATAATGATTATCTGTGAATCCCGAAGGCTTACCTAATGTTCATATGTAGGTCAAATGCATTTCTTCTTTTTGAGCGGTTTTGTTCAAGGAAACAAATCCCACCTTGTTTACAATTGACAGTAACAAGCAACATGTTTTCATTTCGTTATTCTGGTAAGCGTAAGTTTGGATTGGTTTCTCAAAATATAAATGCGAATTTGTGCTCATTTCCCATGAGTGATAAGATTCTTATCAGACCCTTTAATGTATTTTTAAAGAGAAAATCCGCAGTTAAAACACTATTCTCATTTCTTTCATAAACATAATAGTACAATTTAAGTAGCACCAGGCGTTAACCAACATTATTTGTGGAGAGCAATTCATAATAGGAGATGACAATAATTTTCTCAGGAGGTTATGGTTTTATGAAATAAACAAATATAATATAAAATAATAGGTATATAATAATGCGCAATATTTTGTAAAGAAAATGCCGGTGGCATATTGAACAAATATAGCAGCATCTATCTAGTAGAAAAGGGAGTAGTTCCTACTCCAGGAACTAACTTATCGTACACATTTATTGTTGCAAAAAACCCCAATTAATATGACAAATATAGGCATTTGTCACGATCTTATCAATTCAATAACAAGTAAATAGTAAAGCTTGGCTTACAAAATCTAACTCGCAAATAGTTTTTTTTTTCTTCAAGCGATGTTGAATATGTGTTGACCCTCTAGTGTGTATTTTTAATCGTGTTTGAAAATCATCTGAAATCAGGAATTACGTCATTAAAACCAAACGTACCGGTGTCAGTTATCAAACTCAACGTAAGCATTTCCAAATCTCGTAATAATTCCTAAGTTCTCGGACAAAATGTCATAACTCAAGAGAAAATTTGACAAGATGACCCCATAACCTTAAAAAAATATATACGTTTTGATAATTATCATCTTATCTTCGGAAGAGCTTGCGGCATTTACCTTCTTCAAGTTGAAGTTCTTGAAGATTACATGACCGGCCAAAAGATAATGGCTGTATATAAGTGGTTACTCTTTGGCTAAATGTCCAAAAGAGATAATCTTTCTCTCGACCGCTTGTCTTATTTGGATCGGAAGTGGAACGGAATGACCGTAAGAGTGTAATTGATGCTACAAAAACAACAGCAAATGTATTCATATTCCTCGACAATGTTTAAAAAGGACCCGGAGAAATAAAACCGTGGCATTTAACTTTACATTGTATGCGTTCAAGTGATACGGCAGATAATCCTTTCTTGGTACAACGAGCTTTTTAAAGGCCGGAAACAAAAACAAAAACATACACTTTTAGAGATAACGGCGATTTCATGCATGCATGAATGAGAGATTTATATTATTGTGTCCCTCGGTTTCGATATCAGAATTAATATAAACAATACGTGAAGTCAAAAAGGGGCGATATACGTTTAAAAGTATCCATGAACCAAATCAGATTGTCCTATCAGTTCCGACTTTTAACCCGTTAGCTACTAGAACTAGCTTGGCACTTTGTCAAAGCATTGTCACAAGTTCCACCTAGATTTCGTATGCAAAGCGTGGTCATCCTACCAGAAATAATACAGTACGATTGTCTCAGTGGAAGCACACTGTGATAAACAATGTTAACCACAGTGTGAACACACTACGTGGACCTCGTTATACCGTATGGAGCATCTTAACGCATTGCCGATACGGGAAGCTTATGGTTCCTGTATTAAATGTATAAGAATTCCAAAATCTAGCAGGAAACATGTTTATAGTGTATAATTATAAATTAGTTAAACTGTATTTCAATATATTTATTGACATGAACTTTTATTCCCGATTCCAATTTTAAGACCACTAGTCGTACTCAGTTGCGCAGTATTTTAGTCTTTATTTCTTTGGTCAAATTCAAGTATAGATTTTTGTTTCAATTCTCTCTTTTAAAATTTGTTTTGTGTAAAGAAATGACAAAACACTACAATCTAGTCTCTAAAATGTATGAATGTTTACAAGATACTCGTCAATCCATGGTATCTGCTAGATTGTATTGATAAACAAATCGCATTTCCCCTTAAATACGTATGTCTACAGCTATAAGCTAGTGAACATAATAAATTTTACATCCGCCCATATAGTGTATAATCAAATCAACATTTTACTTCGAGAATTCGAGATCTTACTAAGAACCGATTGCATGATATAATGTTTCCCATTTTGTTGATTATCTGGAGTTATTCAACTTTTACCGCAAATCAAGAGGTAATATCACATGGAGGAACATGCGCAGAGATATAGCGGCACATATTGGTAGAACGGGGAAGGGGATGGGGCATCTTATAGATGAAACCTGTTTACAAACGTTACTACAATTTATAGTCATATCTCTTTGTTATCATTAATCATTTTTGTGTGTGTGATTTCATTACCTTAGATAACATAATGATATAGGCTACATGTAATTCCATTATATGTGTGTATTAAGTGTATGTAATTTTGATTGATAGGTTTATGTTAATTTTGTTATTGTACTTTGTTGTAATATATATTGAAAAGCACAAAGAGATATTTTTTCATAGTACAATATATACGCTATAATTATAAAAGTAATTTGGTACTATTATCATTAATGTCAGTGAGGGGCTATTATAATTATCAAATATGGATAATACTGCAAGTTTATAAAGTTGATATCTCTTTTTCTTCATAACTTTTAACGACGGGGGTGAAAGTGTTGGTGGGGTGGGGGTATAACGTTCATGTGCCATAACTCTAAAATATAGACGAGAGTAAGTTCATCAAATAAATTGCAACAACGGGTAGTGACAGTAAGGGCCTGCAATTCTCAAACGGGGCAAAATAATGTCCCCTTGACAGTCCCCTAATACTTCGCCATTTCATGCAATCACATACTGCGATGTTCCAGGTGCATGTCAGTTTTAGACGGGCTCAATTTGGGATCCGACGTTTCCATGTTTCCCGTAATAGATCAGACGATAAACATGCTGTAAATCTATTTTTAAGAAATGGGACTAACCTTTCTGTAGGACTATGAAATTAATTTCACCCCGTCCGATGGGGAGTGAACGCCCGACGTCTCCATTCAGTCAGTTGGTTGGTTTAAATAATGACAACCACATTTCAGTAAAAGCTTGCTACTTTATATTGCATGTATCTATGTGTTTTTTTATGGCGCGCATCAAGTGTCAATAAACATCCGGATCTTAGTTAATATGGATATGGGTCTATTTTAGTAAAAAATATCATTTGATCTATTTGTGTAAGGTCGAAGGTTGTGTGTGATTTTGATCAACCACAGATCTTGACTTCAAGTTGTATAAAAAGTTGTATGATCGATCAGTGTTATATCAAATGTATTGCTTTCCTTGCTTCGATTAATTTAATCATTTCACATCAGACCAACTCGAATTCAGCTATCTCACTGGCCGATAGCTAGCGATAGTAAAATGAACATATGAATTGATATATTAAAGGTACTGTGTCGTCGAATACAGAGGGAGCGTTAGAAATGTTATTGGGGGGGGGGGGGGGGGGTGGGTGGGTTGTGGCGGCGCCATGTTTTTGTTTGTAAATGGGTGGAATCGCACGCGAGCGCGAAACTCACACAACTATCTAGTGTGCGTAAGCTACAGAGTGTACGACGTGCGATTCAACATGGAGTTTCCATGTGAGTTATCTGAAGTGTGGCAGCGCCATCCAAAAACGACAACGCGCTCCTCTAAATTCGAAGTTTATTGACACCAGATGCGCGTCATATGATCTCCTTGTTGATGAAACTTATTTCAAATTGTTTTTATAAAGTTGTATCTACTCTTGAAGAATATCACTTTGAATGCAACATGCATGTTTGTTTTTCCTCAAATTAATGTTACGTTTTCATAACATTGTGCCAACTGCAGTAATTTCGTACTAATGCGCATATCCATAATCTTCATCATCTACCATATAAGCTCTTTGAACATAAGTAGTTTTTAATCTAGATCAATGTATGATACCTAACGTCAAATGTAACTGATATGCTTTATTTTTACCATCTAAATTATCGACCATACGGTATAATTTTTTCTCATTTCGATGTAATCTAATTTGTGAAATTGATAAGCCCCAATTGCCTTAAAAACAGAGCGAGGACAGATTAATTTAAAGACCATTTTTTGTTCGGTACAAGAAACCTTCTGGCCGTCCTGATTATTATTGATGTCTAGGGAACACAAAACAGAATGGCATCACATTATTGTTTTCTTAGAAATGTCTGTTCATATTTTAGGTAACCTCTTCGTTATTATTAGCAATTCAATGTAGAATTCAAATTTTGTCAATATGGTTTCGTCAGCTGCGTCTTTATCAAAGTCCGAATTAGGATTATCCTCAAAAGAAAAAGCTACTTGAACTAGATTAAAAAACTATACAAAATTTAACGACAAACGACTAGGGAAATGAGCAAAGTATACATTTCCAAATACTATTATTTTCATCGCCCTTTGTATTACCTTCATTATTGTAGCCTTCCTTCTATATATATTGTGTCTTATTTCACACTTTATCTGCTGCCTTCTCTTTTCCATTCGCCAGTTTTCACTGCTTTAATTTTATTTGTGCATCATTTCTGCTCTAGTGATGTATTTCTTTTATTTCACTTTATCACCAGTCCTTTCCTCGCTACTGTTGTTTTCAGTATTATTCCTTCTTTAAGTGTATATTTGTATTTATTTCGTACTCACTCTCCGTACATGCTGTCCTTTTTAATTGCCCTTTTACTTCTTTCAGCGTTTAATTTGTATCGTCGCATTTGTAATGATTTTTGTATTAACACTACTCTCACATTTAAAATTATTCCATTTAAAAATATTATGATTGTACAATTATTGTACTCTCCATCTGACACTTAGTCTCTCATTGTTCCCTATTGCTACTTTATTTAGGTTATGATACCTTCTTGAACTATATAATACATTTACTTATCTCCCCCTCTCTTTCTCTGACTCTGTCTATTCAATTACCCTTTCCTTACCGCTGTATTTTGTTCAGATTAATGTTTCTGAAACTTTACTTATATTAATTTCTCACTCTAACGCTACCTCATATCAAACTTTTCCTCACATTTCATTTTGTTGAATTATTTCTTCTTTAAGTTCCACACTCTATCTAGGGGTAATAATGGTGATTATGCGCCATGAGTGTCTTCGACTTCTTCTTCTATATACTTATTATGATGCCACCCCGCTCACTTGACCTTTTCGAATAATTAATGTTTTTAATGACGTTTTCTTGCGCTATATATATATTATACGCTTACTTCTCATTCTTAATTGTCATTTTCTCACTATTTTATTTTGTATTCGTCCCTTTTTTATATTTCACACTCTCCTTCTAACTGGCGTTGCCTTTCTCAATGTACCCTTTCTATCAGTTGTATTTCTTAATCATGATGTCTTGCGCTATTTATATGTTAACTTCACTTTCTCAATCTTCCTCACTTGTCCTTTTCGAATAATAAATATTTATAATGATGCTTTCTTGCGCTACATATCCGTTTACTTCTCATTCTCAATATATTGTTATTTTCTCACTACTTTATTTTGTAATCATGCCTTTTTTACGTATAATGAATTCACACTTTCCCTCGCCCTTTTATCACTTCTTTCATTTTCAAATTAATCCTCTTTACGCCATTATGTCAGAATCAACTCTCCCAATCGACCTTTTCTCGCTACTTTCCTTCATTTTTATATAATTCTTTCTTGAACCATATGTATAATATCGATTTCACTCGCTCTGTAATCTACACTATACTTCTGTCATTCGCTTCAATAACTCCCAAGTGATACTGGCGATACCCCCACCGGTGTGACTTATTAATCCCCAGAGTCACCTGTAAACCTAGAACCCAGCGCCATCTGGGTGACAGAGATCATCAAGTGGACCTATGACGTAGATACAAGGTTGAATGGGGCGTATATAGACGGGGGCACGATCGATTCAGAGGCTATAATCGATCCCAATTTGCTTTGTGAAACAGAAGGTAAAATCGATATCGATTTTAGTGCCGATCATTCCCCAAAATCGATCCTTCAATCGATCGGATCGATTTTAGGATCGATTTGAGTGCTTAGTGAAACACCCTGGGTGACAGAGATCATCAAGTGGACCTATGACGTAGATAAAATGATGGATGCGCGCAGGGAAGGGGGAAAATAACCCACCCAACCCCTTGTAGATGTAATCCTCCCCCTCCTCTCCATATGACGGGGAACTGTTGACACTCATTGCCAAAATAATGTTAAACTTATACAAGCAATTTCATAACATCGATGTTATTTGGTTTAACAAAGGCTGCCCCCTCCCATCACGAGAAGGGAGCCTTTCCCCTCCCACCCCGACCCTATTTGGGCCGAACCTTCATACGCCACTAATAACGATACTCACTACGACACGGAAAGTGTATCTATTATATCTTAATCTAACTTCTTAAATGTTACTACTTTTCCCTAAATAATACATTTAACTCTGGAGACGTCGAACGAATTAGCTCTGTACAAGGTGGTATATCTATATCTTATTATATTGGATATAATACTAGCAAGAAGGTAATCGAGCACAAAAGGTGCTGTGGTGTGTATGCGTTGAACTTAAAAGCTACCTTGAAAGCTGTTTTATTTTTCTCGAAATTAAATATTCTATGGAAAGGAAATCAAGTTAATTACCATTCTTCTTCGTCTTCGGTTACGTATCAGATGCCTCATTTTGATTTCTAAATGAGGTAATATACCGTATAGGTTGCAGATTGCTTTCGTTTATTATCTCAAAAATAGAAAAGCATTGATATCATCAGATAAATTACGACGGAATTTAGTTCCTAGAAGTGGCCTCATCTCACCTGATTTACGAATTTAAGTAATCAACAGCAACAGATGTATAATATAAGACGGAAGGGAACGAATAAGAATACTGTTAAAAGCAAAAACGTCACGTTGCGTAACATTGATAAATATTACGTTCTCTAAGCTTGTCCAAGCCCACGCTCTATGGCACTGCACCTTTGCGAATAATTGGTGGTGTATTGAGGCAAGGCACACACATGGATAATGACAAGGTTAAAGGGGACCACCAGGCAAAGGACAACATATTATTATATGTTTTGGTACCGTTTTGTGATATCAAATAGATACCCAACATTTTGCAAAGGGTTGTGTAATTCATAAACAAAGCAATTAATTTTCCACCACTTACGGAACCACGGCTATCTCGTGGTTCCACACGGGCCAGGCATTTGCGAGTGCGCCAATGCAATTTACGCGTACGTCAATAGAATCCCGGATGATTCGTTCGCTCTGCATAGAGCGCCGCTGGCTGTGCTCGCATAATAGTCTGCGCATTCAGACCGCATGACCGCATGGCTGAGAATGGTGATGCGTTTTCCAATTATATATTTTTTTCTGAAAACATATTTGTGTGAACTTATTGAAGGAATGGAATACTAAAGATGTTACCTTTCTATAAAAAGATTATTATTTTTGGGTGGTGGTACCCTTTAATAATTAGATTAGTATGAAATATAGCATTTATAGTATTGTAGTGAATGAAAGAAAATGAAAAGAACTGCAGTAGTTATTCTCAGATACCTTGTTGACCAATAAAAGCATGTAACAGCTTTCGGTTGTTTTTTTCGATTTTCCCTTTCGTTAAAAGGATATTACGATTGAAGCGTTCAGATTTCTAATTATCTAATGGCTAATTAAAGATGTGTTCAAAGTCAATGTAATGAGTTTGCGAATATCACTGTGCATATTCGCACATACCTTGGTCGTATATAAGACCCATTTCACGTGAAAGTTTCTTTAATTACTCAGTAGACACATCATACCAAAGCGATACCCTTTTTATCAACCATCCATCATTTTTTGCACTTGTCAACAACGTTTATACTAAATCCCTTTAAGTTTATCGCAATAAAATGCCTATTTGAAAGCCACTTGTTAACAGCGCCGTAATTTTCAAACAAAAACGTTTGCAGGATTAGCGAGTAAATTTGCTAGCATGCATGCGAACATCTCTATTAGAATGTTAGTTTTGGTTAAGATAAGTAAGAAAATTGCAATAAAGAAGATAAACAGAATGCTGCTTTCGGAGAAGTTTTACGTAACTGCTTTCATGGGCATTATTTTCGTACCTTCATTGCTTTCGCCCAAGCTTTTGTATAACCAGGCCACTAGGCATACTATACGTTCACGTAAGACGGTTGATATTTAACTTGTTTAACCTCGACATTTAATAGCTATGTAATTTGTCCCCCTACAATGTTATACCAAGTACCATTAACTATGCACGCACCAAAAGAGCAGTGTATATAGGAAGAGATATTAGTTATTGTTAAAGAAGAAGTGAAATGTCGCACAATTTAGGCTGTTTATGAGTTAACGTTCTTGTTTTGTTTGTCACTGGTTGCACGCTATACTAAATGAAATTACAAACCTAATGAACGACCTCCCTAACCACTGACTTCTAAGACAATTGATTTGTGCATGGTAAAAAATCACCGCTTTTTAGCCTTGACTAACAAGTTCTGCACTTCGATTGATAAAAGCAGTTGGTCAAGTGTATTATGTAAATAGAATGTACGAATGTTTTCACTTTCAATTACTTTTGTTTGCGAAATGTGGATGATTTTTTGTGGGAGTGACGCATATTAAGGCCTTCTGTGTGAGCAGGCTCCAATTATGACGATTGTGCGACGCGTCAATTTTAATAGGATCTAGTACATCTTTGACATGTGCAAAAAGTGATGAATGGTGGATAAAATGTGTATTGTTGAGATCTGATGTCCACAGAGTAATGTGTGGGAATTTCATGTTAAATGGTTATTATATTGCCAAGTAATAAGCGAAAATGCAAGGTTATATTCGCTAACTCGTTGCACCGACTTTGTACGCAGTTATAACTTTCCAGTGGATAATGGAAAAAAAAAAAAAATCGAATCGCAAATATCTTCTTAACAAAAAGGACATTCATACAACCGAAACCTGCTACATGCTTCTATTGGTAATACGAATACAATACGGTATGAATAAACCACTAGAGTTTTAGGTACGATTTTGAGGATTTGGACAATGTTACTTCCTTTGAAAGTAGGGATGGCGAATTTTTATTTTTTTTGTAAACGTGTAATAGTTTGAACTAAATTTGATACATTTGGAATACATAAATTTAAGCATTTCAACTTTCAGAAGCTAAGAGTGTGAGAATGGTAGACAGTGGCTATGACAATATATTTTGTGGTATCACGCTTATATCTGAAGAAAATTAAGGTAATCACCGTTTCCTTCACCTTTGGTTAAATATTGGGTGTCTTATTTTAATTTCTAAATGTTTTATAGATTTCAGTCGATATAAGGATGTGGCGATAACGTCATGTAAATTGCGAAGAGATGTACTTTTATTGAGATGTAACTGAGCTCTACTTCGTCCGTGTGGCCCTTACATTATACCTATCAATTACATTTCCCCTGAAGTTAATTTTCACGCCAACATGATAAAGTGTTAATATTATACACTATTCCTTATAGGCCCATACCGATATTTTCTTTCGAAGAATCAGCAGTGTATAGCGTTGGATGGGGTATTTAGAAACTATATACACTTACGAAATGTTCTTAAGTAACTTGATAAAATGTTGAAGACATTAAACAAATATGTGTTCACGTTTCAAAATCGCCATACAGTAGCACTTTATATACGTGCTCTATAATACTCCTCAAATAATTTGATTTAAATAATTGCCATTTTCGTCCTCGTTTTTTTTTGTCCGTTTATCGTCAAGATATCGACGAAAGTTAATTAATTGTGAACAAAATTAGTAGTAACATTTTTATTTTGTAATGAATGAATATTTTGCCTATAGATTCAGTGAAATATCATATATAATTGTTATGTGCCTAATTTAGAGACAATTTATGAGTGTCTGTAAATCCCTGATAGTTCGTTAAGTTTAATCGCAACATTTTGATACCGGATTATCCAAACATAATTATCATTAAATTTTTCTGATATTTCAAAGGCGTAGGACGGTGGATAATGATAAACACTCCGATCAATTCGTTTCAATCTCATTCACATATTTAGAGAAGATAAAATCTTTACAATTTATGCTTAACTACAATCATCACTCGAGGCTTAACAAAATGTCGAATAGGTCAGAAAAACAAAATGTCGCAGTCTTGATAATTATAAGGGTTTTAGCAGCGATCAAAATCGTTACTGTTAACACGCTGAAGGCGTCTTGGCGCAATATATATTAATTAACGTTAAAGGGTTCTAGAAACTTTGTTGACATGTGCACACAAATACTTAGGGTTGATAACATATGTATTTCTGTAATCTGATAATGTCCACAGAGTGCTGTGTGAAAAGTCCATTGGGTAGATGAGTGCCATAATTCCCGTTTAATGAGCGAAAATACAAAGTAATATTTAAAAAAACTAATAATGGTGGCTAACATTGTATACATGTATCATTCTCCAGTGGATATTTCTAAATCTGAACGCTTCAATCATACATATATTTATAACGAAATGGAAAATTGGAAAACTGAAACCTACCCTATGCTTATATTGTCAAATAATACGAATACAGCAAGGTATGTATTAAATACATGCTATATTAAAGGGTTCTAAGTAAGTTTAATGTTTGTTTTAATGTTACTAGATCTTACGGTAGGTCTAGTCTGGTAGAACCGCGTGCACGCGACTCGTACGTGGTAGATGCGTGGTGGTTTGTGGCATTATGGTTCCGCCACGTATATAAAGTTGATGAAGTTCTAATGGTGCAATTACGCAGCAATATACCTCGGCTGTCCGGTATATAGCTACGGGGCTCATCATTATAAAATACCTGGTTTACGGGGTGTTTACAGCCTGTTGTGATATTTGTGTTGGCTTAATTTGCCCTAGGGTGGCCTTATTTGACCTGGATAAGTGACCATGACGTAAAGGTAGAGGGTGAAAATTAGCAACTTGGGCAGTTTTAAAATTTAAATGACAGTCCTCGAGGTGTGTTTTATTAATCATTGAATTCAATCTTAATGCCATTCGGGAATTTTCGCGTCCATTTTTATTTATTTCAAGAAATAGTTAGTACGATAATTATTATTGTGCAATCTCAATCAAGATTTTTACTGTGGAGCAAAGCGCCTTTTAAAGGGATATAGTAACATTGTCCAAATCTTCAAAGCTTATATACTTGGAACTCTAGTGGTTCGTTCATACCTTGTTGTATTCGTATTAACAAAAGAAGCATGGGACATGTTTCGGTTTTCGAATTTCCCATTCGTTAAAAAGGTATTTATGATTGAAGAGTTCAGATTTTTAATTATCCACTGGATAGTCATAACCGTGTACAAGTCAGTGTAATGAATAGTGAATATCACGCATTTTTGCTTATTACTCATCATATAACATCCATTTAACATGAAATGTTCACACATTACTCGATGGACATATCAGATAACAACAATACACATTGCATCAACCATTCATCACTTTTTGCACATGTCAACAAAGAATACTAGATCCCATTGTACATGGTACATTATTTTAATAAAATCTAAAGGAGTGGTCACACTGAACACGAATCCCCACGAATAGACCCACGAATGCAGTACGAATTGGTACAAATCTATGGCAAGCCGTTTAAACATCTATTCCTATTTCTTCATATCAATAATTGAATTATTGATATCAGTTTATTTCTTGATATCAAGTATTACCAGTACCGAAAAGTATTTCTTGATATCAAGAATGCATTTCTTGATATCGAGAATGCATTTCTTGATATCAAGAATTCGATTTCTTGATATCAAGAATTGAATTCTTGATATCAAGAAATAGGAATAAATGTTAAAAACGGCTTGTCATTGATTTGTACCAATTCGTACTGCATTCGTGGGTCTATTCGTGGGGATTCGTGTTCAGTGTGACCACTCCTTTACGAATAAATGCTTGGGGGCACTCCTTGTTGTGTCTACACGTTAACTGCATCTTTAATATATTCATCTGTTCTAATAATCATGGAGGCTTAAACACCATAGTTTAGAATAGGCATAGGCCGGCAAAATTACACACGATCAATGTAAAGTAAATCTGATTTCTTCCAACTATCAACCTTTATTGGAATGTTTTAAATTAGACATTATATCAGCGACAAATGACATATCATGTGTGCAAACTAGAAGGGAAATGGTTTGTCATTGGTTCTTTATATTTTATAATGCTCATATCCTGTCTCTTTTTGTTTTTATGTGAGTTATGATAAACCTCGTATAACAATTTAAATGATGATAATTTTGATATCAATCAATTTACGAGCGAACATTTTTCTCCGAAAATAATTTGAGAGACAAAAGGTTATTGAAATGGATGAAATTGGGATAGCCTTATAAAAATTTGTATTTCGTATTTGTATTATCAGGATTAGTAATTTAGCATTGACACCGACATCACCGTTACGAACTATTTTTGTTTTTTATTACGATGCTTTGAAAAGTTGGCGGGTGTGAGGAGTCGATGAAACAGGCAGGTGTTCGTACGTGTAACATCGAACATGATCCCACGTAATACTTCCGCTCTGGAGACAACTTCAAGAATTTCGACACCCGAAAGTCGGTTCACATGTATGAAGTTTATACCCAACATGTGACGAACTTAATTCCGAAAGGCACTTAATCCACTGTATTAATTTGGGAAAAGAGCGCGTCTGTCCGTATGTCTGTATGTCTGTCCGTCCGACTTTGATCACCAAACCTATGGTAATATAAAAATAGCATTCTCCATAATTTGGTTTTAGATTGATCAGATTGTCTTTAGGCGTGGATTTATAGTTATCTACCACTTTACGTAGCATATCATTGCACTTATTTTGCTAACTCAATTTACGTATAGATAGTAGATTTAGCCTGTTTTTGAATTAAGTTCCTTCGTATATAGGCCTATTTATATATCCATGAACTGAGCGAGGTAGGGGAAATTTCATATCGATTGGTTCGGGAATTAACCCACTGCCTATACGGGAAGCCGGTAGACAACGTACTTGTTCCATAGGAATAGCGTGGTGCAGTAGTTGATGCCCACTTAACCCTCTGCGTGCCGGCCATGATCGACTAAAAGCACAATACTCATATAATTAAACAGGTATTCAGGTAGAATTGTCTAAACAAATTTTGTTAAAGAAATCTAGTAACTTTGTTGACGCGACATTGTGCAAAAACTGACTAACGGTTGACAAAATGTGTATGTCTGTGAATTTATATATCTACTGAGTGATGCGTGTTAATTTCAGGGCAAATGAAAGTCATTTCAAGGTGTTATGAGCGGAAATACAAAGCGATATTCTCTAATTCATTGCATTGCTTTGTAAACAGTTTAAATTCTCCCGTAGATAATTATAAATCCGAAAATTGTAATCGTACATATTCTTTACAACAACAAAAATGAAATTCTGAAGAAAAACAAACTTTTCCATGCTTCTATTGGTATGTGAGAACCGTTAGAGCTCTAAATAAATGTTGTGAATTATGATGTTTCTATATCCTTTCAAGAGGATCCTTACAATTGTATTTGGCAGTCAGAGAGTTAATTTGTATATGACTATAAAGATATCGTTATATATACGGACTCCATCGGCTGATAGCTGGCGGGACTGTAGCCAAGAATCACCTGCCCTCCTCTCTCTCTCTCTCGGCCCGACTATTCAATTTGAGTTTACGACCAAGTAATACGTCTGGAGGCGAACGAGTGGACAGAGAGTGGATGCTATAAAATAGATGCGTTCTTTCTCCATCCCCCTAGCTCTGCCGGAAGTCGGCAGAAATACCAATACAAGTAATACAAGTTGTCCAACGTTAAAGACACCTGCATAATTTTGTTTTGTATTAAAATATGTGTGAAGAGATATAGATTTTGATATATATCATTGTTTGTTTTCATGTACAACCAGGTGATACATGCATACATTTTTGGTATGATTAATGTTAGTTGTAGAGTCATATACATGTATATACAACCATGTGGGTTTTTTTTCCAAGAGCATATGTTATATAAACCTCGCGGTATATCTCCTTATTAATGTTGTATCACCCTTAAATATTGACAACAATCACATCTCATTTACAAGATAATACGTTATCGTGAACATTGAGATTTGTTTTTGTTTTGTAGCGTAGGCTTCCGAGTACATGTTCGAGTCCATGATTAATAAAGACATGAACGAGATAGTAGAAAGTTATAACTCTAATCAACCAATACCAAGCTACTTGGCAATGGATTAGCTAATATGATTTATAAAAAATAACATGCGAATTATAATTTGTCCTGCCACATAGCTATTTATACAAAGTCTATTTTTCAAAAGGGGGAGAGTTCAACCCCTTTCACTAAATTGACATATCCGAACATACGATTAATTCGTTATTTAACTTTTGATAATCTACTATTTCCACATATTCATGTCGTGCGCAGTTCTTTTTTTCAGGGTCAGAGTCCAGCAAAATATATTTTAAATAACAAAATTAATCAGAAATCAAAGCAATCGGAAACGACAGGTCAAATCTTCACCCCATTCTCGACCTTTCACTGGAGTTGTATTTAGAAATGTCGTAAAACATTTTAAAGCAAGAACGTAATATATAGAAATATGAAATATAAAAAGCATGTTACCTTGACGACCACGCTCTTAATCACGTGGTATAGGTTCAATCAGCGCAGTAATTAATCATTCATTATAATCAACCATAACAATTATAATCAGCAATCATACACAACAAAGTGTGTTACACCCTCCCAATTCTTCAGCCAGTTCCCATGGCAACCATTGATTGGGCATTTTAGCTGAAAGGGGAGCAAATGAGGGATTAAGGACAAACAAAAAACGCCCGAAGCACGTCAAACTTAAGATCCATGACGTGTGCAATGCGAGGCTATTACATCGTGTGTGGTATAGTAGTGAGTTGTTCAGGTCACGTGACCGAGTATGGACGGCGCCGCGAAATCGCGAATTCGCGCGCGCGCTGGTATAAGAAAGGCGGGAGTATGATCGAAGCGACCATTGCAACAGAACAGAGTATACGTCAAACATCACGAACAACGCGAACAAGAGTGTCAGTTACTACCGTTTCGTGTGTGACTTGTGTTTTACAATTATTAATCGAGACTCGTACAAAGTCAAGAGGAGGGGAAAAAAGAAAGAACGATATAAAAGAATCAAGCACGACATTTGAGTGAATTTTCGGCGGTTTCCGCTCCGGGAGGAAAAACGATCGAGGTTTACAACAGGCATTTTGCCTCGGTAAGTTGATTATTCATTTCTCAGCAAAATCTCTTGTGCTTCTGAAATATACTTTTAATAACAATATCAAAGCTCGTCGGTCAATAATTTAATGTTAGTTGAAGTTGTAAATTGTTTATATAAATATCAAAGTAATCTATTAGCTACATAACAATTATTTCCAAAGTGATATTTAGGAATTCAATCTTAATCATATACCAACATCATTGATAGATTCATCTGAATAATGTGCGATAGATTCGTTAAAAAAGTTGGTAAAGTTGGAAATTGATGTGGGATTGAATCACGTACTGTCTATTGATTTTGACTACACTTGAAAATAATTCCAGGAAAGCTTTTGAAGTATAAATATTGTTATAACTAGGAAGACTTTTTAACAATAAAAAGCCATTCCGTTTTCTCTTAATATAAGCCAAACAACAAGGGCAAGAGAAATGTGAAAGCTCCAAGTGATTTGTGCAAACATCAATTTCTCCGATTATCTCGGATGTGAAATGTTTTATAAATCAATTATTTTGAATTCTAGAATATAAAATTAATCCTGTAGGTCTATGATGTTAAGCCAGTTCAATGAGGAGCTTCAAACGAGCCTCTTTCGACGTTTTGGTAAATGCCACACATAATAGCTAATTCATATCGGATTAATAACAAAAATATTTTTATAAATCAATAGATTAGACAATAAAAATGTATTCGACACAATTTGTTAATAATTATTGCACTTGAAATGCGAGTGCCCTTTTGTCAAAAATGCTTTGATCTTTCCAGCATTAAGCCTAACGTTCCACTTTGCATGATTAGTCCCATTTATTCCGAATATTACCAAAATAATGACGATAGGCATGTACAAATAAACTACTAAACTGTAGGGTTTATTTACAGCGCAAATCCGTTAAGTGCTCGGGTATTTGATTAAACTATCTGTGATAACATTTTGTTTGATCAATCTCGCCGGTGATCGTAAACGATTTATGATTAAAGGTATTTTTATGTCGAAATCGGCAAAGGTTAAATTCAGTTTAAAAACTGTTGATTTCGAAGGTGAAAAGTAAGTTATAGTACAAAATGTGTAATAACGTTTTGTTTAATGTTTTTCCCCCAACATATTCAGGTTTGCTTAATGCTGTGATAAATTCTTGCAATAGAAAATGCAATCTTTATACGCAGCATTTATTGGAAATGATAGATTTACTTTCGTTAAATATCCACATTTAGAGGAAAACCAGATTGTCAAGCACAATGTGGGACAGCATTGAATTCGAACAATTCTTGAGGCTGACTAACTTTTTTTTAAACACAGTATTTTGAAATTAAATAATGCCAAAATATATGGCTAACTAGAGGCGTATTCAATTGGCCAAATTTAAAATACTTTATCACGGAATTCTAATTAGCAAACGTACTTGAGAACATTTCCCGAAAATCAACAACAACGATGCGTACAAAATAGCTACAGGCTCAAACCAAAAGTACTTTTAAAACGTGAATCAGATTCTATGTTATAAGCTGCTTATTTATGTAAAGAAAAGGAGTTTACCGTAATTTCTGTTGAGCTATACATCAATTTTATATGAATCTTTTCCAAATGTACATTACTATTTTAACAAATCAGTATTTAAAAAAATGTTTTACTAATGCACTGTTGGGTATAAGTTAAATAATGTTATTTGATCGTGGAATAAATGCCTTTAAAGGTTGGTTCTTAACTACATAGTGACCAAGAAAGCTGACATTATCCATATTTATAAATACAAAAATCGAGTAAATTATGTGTATGTTATAACCAATGATGTTTGTTTGAGTTTATTGTAGAAAGTACAGTTCAAAATCTAGAACTGAATATCTCCACTCTATTATAAAGCATGGCCGTCAATTAAATCTCAATCTTTATGTGCTGTGGTGATGATAATTTATGTATGATAAATGAATTAATTGTGTTTATTATACATATCATCTTCAGATGGCTATAATTTAAAGTTAAACAAAAGGTAATGTATGATGTATGGCGATAGAACGAGCAATTAATAGGTTTTTGAGAAATACCCACATCATACAGTCATGTCAAAAGAACATTGTATTTCAGTGGTTAGAACACCCGCCTACTGATCCCGATGTTTCAGGTTCGATTCCTCTGCGAAGCCACCTTTTCTTTGCTCATTCCCATGAACATTATTAACAAAAAGACAAACATTAAGCAAACCAGAAGAAAACAACATACATTTGAGAGTTTAATCTGCATGTTTCTATAAACATAAACAATAACTAATCTGCAAATGTATCAAATCAGTGCTTTTGTAGTAATTTCATTCTCTCTGTGCTTAAACATGTGTGTAATGTGACTCGGGCGTTGACGTGGTCATGTGGGTTGTGTTTTTGGAATAAAAGTGGCTATAAAAGGCAAACATTTATTAATTAGTAATACGAACTTATTTACGATAAAATCAGGCATACTACGTTAATATCGTCTTCGTTATCTGTGTATGCTATGTGACGCGCACATTGACGACGCGAAGTGTTTTTTTAATTGGTAAAATAAAGGTGTTTGCAAAACATGTCAAAAAAGTAAGACGAACTAATTAACAATTTAACAAATCAGCTGCGACATCTTGTTTAGGTGTTTAGATAACATAATTATGATTGTAACGCGCGCGTTGATGTGATGTTAATGTGGGTTTCATTCGTAACATTAAGGTGGCGATTCAAGAAAAACATTCCTAAATAGATACCAATACATTCACAATCTTTGAAATCAGTTGCACTATAGGTTAACACGTTAATATCTTGAGTAGATCGCTTTGCAACGTGACGCGTGCATTTACATCCCGATGTTGGATTTATTCCTAAAATAAAGATGTTGATAGAAGGCAAACGTTTGACAAAGAAGGGAGAAAACTTCAAGAAATGCTATGAAATTTGGTAACATGCATAACACAACACCAGGAGCCAAATCATGCTCTTATTCTGGAATTAATCATAATAATACTAATATACTCAATTTATATAGCGCCTAATGCTAGATATTTATACGAAATGAGAACAAAACAGTCAAACCTGTTCTGGCGAGTAACCTTTCTTTTTTAAGTTTAGATTTAAGTTTTGAAAGTATAGCCTACTAGTTTGCTGACCAACGATGAAGCAAATAACTGAATCATGTATCCTTCAATTCACTCAATATATAACATAGAGTATCCAAAAATATAGAAAACAAACCAACACAAATAACAAACAGGCGATCAGACAGACACAAGCCATGCGTTGCTTTCCAAATCACCCCCCCCCCCCCCCCCCTCCCCCCAAATTCAGAAAGGTCCACTTTTATGTTGGTCTCGGGTCCACTATTTATCGGTCATCTAAACAAGTGGTCTCGGGCAACAATTTATATTGGGCCCCGCCCCCCCCCCCCCCCCCCCGCTTACACAACTAAACCTGTGGTCTTGGTCTAGGCCTCGAAAATTGATGGCAACGGACACCCCCGACCCCAACCCCCCGCTTACACGACTCAACCAGTGTTCTCGGTCTCAACCACGATAGTTCTCGGTCCCAATTTGGAAATTACGCACCCCCCCCCCCCCCCCCCACCCCCATTTGAAAATCCTGGCTACGGGCCTCTCAACGGTAGAATAATTGGTCTCAGTATACCAAAACAATGTCACAGTTAATTTTCTTTATTGTATGCATGGGTCTCTATACTTAGGATGGGGGCGTTGTACGTTGCCCCGCCCCATGAATAACTCTGAATAAACCCTTATACCCTAAATACGCCACCGGTAAAACTCGGCAATTCTCGCAAATCAAATGATACTCTATCCACCGCTATCAGTGATCTTGCGTAATCGTGCGGAAAATTAAATCGAAAGGGGATCCTATATTATGCCCACTAGCTCCATTAAAGCGTACAAAGGTATTCGATCAATGATATTTCCCGAGGGAATGTAATTTTTTTGCCGTTTTTAGCCAAGTATAGCTTTTGTGCTCAAAATTGCCCTACAGACATCGTGTCATTTGTGGGGACAATATAAAGAAGGAATCGTTTGATAAAAAACATTTTGTGTTATAAATACCGTTTAATTTATGATAGACCCAGATTTATTGACGTTCATCCATTGTTGGTATATGTTGCCAAATTATTTTTGGGAGGATAATTCGGCTTCGCAATTGACTGCAAAATCATGTCAAATGTGTTTATAATGAAATCAACATTTGTCGGTAGGAAATGAGTGAACGATATTCAATGAAGCCTTATTGCCCCAGTTCAAAACTGTGTTAAATACGAACAAAAGAAATCTTGGTAAAATGCACAAACACACTTCATCAATGGATCAGAATCATGTTGAAAAGCGGGATTAATAAATTAAAATGAAAAATTGGGTTAATCATGAATACTTGGTGCTGTTTTATGAACTATAATTGCGTCATTGTTCAATTACGCAGTTACATGACAGTAAAATTGAAGAGCTTTCAACCAAAAGGCGCTAAATCCACTTTTTCAACTTTCGAGAAAACAGGTTTCTTTGTCCCACTTTGTACACGTGTCTAAGGGAATATGAAAATTGAACTTTCTATATTTTGATTTTGAGTGAGTTATTTGTCGTAAAATGTGGATTCCTAGTCTAGCTACGTAGATTATACATGTAGATATATCGTTAACTCAATTTTTATGGAAAGTGGATTTAGCGCCTTTTAGAAGTGAGCTCTGCATGTAGTGATACATAATCATGACAAGTAAAACATTCATTTGATAGAGTGGTATAAGTCGAATATTGTATTTACGATTGACTGCATGCGTTAGTTTTCAAATTGAACATAATAGTACAATGGGAGAGGGACACTACATAACATGATTATGTTTGATGATGAAGTATGTTTTACTAACTTAAAACATCACAAATAACCTTTAAATCTACCCTGACCACCAATTATACTAAAACTATACACATTGTACACATATATTATGGATACATGGGTCAAATATTTTCGACACGGGCTAATATATATAAAAAGATCAGGACATTTTGAAATTAAATCTTCAAAATCATATTCGGCTAATTTGACACGAATCCGGCGCGTTTTAAAAACTAAATTAAAGGTATTTTCAAATACCTCCAAACTAAACAAATATAGATACGTATGAGCAATATCTCAAAAAGAACCAGAACTCAAATACCACTTTAACACTTTATCTGTATCATGTCTTCTTTTTGGCGATAGTTGTTTGAAAATGACTTTAATCAAAGTTGACATTTCGCCAGACCACCGTTGGTCGCGTTTCGGAAGCCCCTATAAGCACAGCGTGTGTATGTATACATAGTACCAGTCATGTAAACCAACGATGACATTTTGAGTTGAAAAGGGTCAAGAAAATCTCGAATTCCGAATTTAGCTGCTATCAAGGTTATTACTTCACTTGCACGTGCGGTTAAGTTAGAATTTGATGTTATTATTTCACCACGATAACAAAAAGCCCTGCTTTATTAAACCGGAGCTGCTTTTCAGCATGGCAAAGCGTTACAGAATGAATACTTCAAACAGCATAAACATTACAAAGTGTGTCTTTGTGTGTGTGTGTGTGTGTGCGTGCCCATAAGACGAGATTTTTAGTCTGATGTTTAAGTCATGATCATGCTCATGATTTGAAATTTGAATGCAATTTCCTGCTGTTTGAAATAATGCTCATGTATTTTAAGCGTGTTCAATCATATTTATTCGGAATTAAGTTATCGTTCATTATTTTACAACCGTAGAGAATCTGCCTTTAAAAGATTAGAAGGAAAAAAATGAATGTAGTTTTCTGATTGTTTATTAGTTGGGTGTTACTGAAATGCTCATGTATGTATGTGTTTTCTTGGTGTTAATGTATTGTTTATAATCTATCAACTGTGGAGAAAACTACCATTGAACTTGTTGACGAGGAAGATTCAAATATTAGTTATCCGTATTAATGTAGATCATACGGATGTTAATTGATATTAATGACTTTTAAACCCATTTTAAATCACTATAATTCGCTGAAATTGGAAATGTATTCCTGAAAATCTCTGGACATGGTGACAAACAAATTTTTCTTCCACCGTTCCATCATCGCTGTATAAAATTCTTTCCTTGAAAGGCTTTGTAATTCAGGTGATTTTATGAGCTATATACAGGAGTGGTACATAATATATATACTTCCCCGAACGCGCTTACGGCTTAGTTGGTAGATAGTTATAACAAATTAAAGGGGTTATTTTACGCAGGTTTTAACCAATTGACACATTTTTCATATCATGAATTTAAAGTAAAGTATTAATTATATAAACAAGGGTAGACGAGTCCTTGTCACATGTTAAAAAATACCCCGAAGGCTTTAATACAGCGATGTTATTTACATTCACTTCCTGCTGTTATTGCTGTTTTTTTTAAATAAAATGCAAACAAAAAAAATCACGTGAGCTCAACGCGCCTGTTATTTATTCAGCGTGCAACGACTTCGATTAACTTATTCATTTTCAATCTTTTTATTTATAATTTTGGCATTAAATCTCATAAGCTGATAATGGTAGAAAATTCCACCGGAAATTGACGTTTTATGAGATCGATTTTCAATCAAAAATAGCAGGCTCTTGGCATTCGAACACGTTAGAGATGAGATTGGTAGGAACTAAAAAAGGATAATGTAATAAACATCTAATAAGTATTCGGTTTTGTCATAAATGCGTCACACTTGAACATGTTGAAAAATGGTAGTGCTCATGGATGTTCATTGATCTATCGTTTTTGTCTATTTTTATTTTGTTTTTCGTTCGCATTCGCACATTCTGTAATGAAGTTAATGAACTCAATAACAAACACAAGATTCAATGTACGAATTCGTAATGGTTTTTCCAACCTCGAAACGGGCTATAAATTGCGTTCATTAATAGAACGCGGGTGTTTATTTGTATATTCTTCTGTAAAACATAGTAATTTTCATCGATTAAGAGTCAATCTATTTGAAATTGAAATTGAAGTTGACATTGCAAATGTATTCACCATTCCATAAAAAAACATTAAAAGGTAAATTAACAAGAAAACATAGCAACAAAAGGTACAATTGTGACGAAATACAAAAAACAATGTAACAAAATTAAAAGTACAGTATACGTTTAACTATGGGAATGGATGGACCTTCTAAAAGCAGGAAAATTAACTTAGAAACAGAAGCCCCATTCCGAAGAGATTTCTAAATATACTCATCTTCTGCGAATTCAGTCGCTTTTGTTATGTCACTTCAAATTTGAAGAATATTGTTGAAGTAAACAAAACGTCCTCATTCGTCAATGCGATATATTTGGGGTTGTATCTGCTGAATAAAAAGTATTACGTGATACTAGTAATCAAGGTTTTATAATAATGTAACCTTGATATATAATGAGAGAAGCATGATTTGAAAGGTAATTGTTGTGTGTTATATAATGGCGAAAGTGGCGTTGATTGCGTTGATTGCGATTTGTAACCATGGTAACAACATTATGTACATTCTTATCTCTGTTAATATATTAAGTTTTCTTTGTGAAATACAATTCAATTCAATTTCAATCGTTTGTTCAAATACGAACGTATAGTACCTATTTTCAGCTTCTATTATGCTAAACTATAATCGGTTAGGTCAACACACTTCTTTCCAAAATAATGTTCTATGAGTTAATACTCATAAGGGCCTATTTTACAACCAAAAAACACCCAGGGCCCGTATTTCTGAAACGACTTTGGATAAACAAAAAAAAATTAAGGCTAAGGAAACTGTACACATCTTACAAATCTTATAGTCACTAATTTAGTAACGGTTGTATAACCTGTATTTGGCACCTAAAATGGTCTCGTCTTGCATGCTTAGTCCCACACATCTCAAACTGACAAGGAATGGAACTTAGCTAGAGTTTTTTTTGTTTAAAAATAAATAAAAATGACGTTGCCATGCTCAATCTAGATGAGGAGAGTAGACAAATAATAAAGAGCTTTTTTTTTTATAAAGGTGAAGACAGTCCTTGATTCAAAATAGCAAATATAAATTATGTCTGAATTTATTTGCCTCACGGAATGGCTGGAAACTCAACCATCAACCATTTCAACAGGGAAATTTAATTAATCACCCCCCCCCCCCTCCCCATCCCCATCCCCCACCTTTACTCCTTTCCAGTGGCGTAGCTACGAGGGGGGGGGGGCTCGGGAGGGGGCTCGGGAGTCGCGTGCCTTCCATGACAAGAACAATATTTAAAAAAAGATACAAGGGAAATCCGTACAGAAATAGATACATAGCGTGTGCCCCCAATAATTCGCTTACCCCAATCAGTCCGACCACGCTACGCCATTGCTCCCGCCCCCTTGATATACGTCAACTAATTTGGTTCCATTCATAATCGAAGAATGCGAGCTGATGAGCGGAATGAGTAGATGATTTCACCCATTCATCTGTCTAGTAATATACAGGGAAACATAACAAGGTTACAGCCATAGTGAAAGTGGGTTATGCAAATTACATAGTGGGTCAAGAAATGTTTTAATAAGATAACTCGGACTAGCTGGCCATCCACATTATGGTGATTACAAAGCGTGATGTAATGGGGTAGATATCATTGTGTGAACAACAATTCTTGTATAGATTTTAAAAGTTGATCATCATTTCGTTATCATTATGAAATTCGTTTCTAACATATTTTCGTAACACATATTGCTGCCCGGAGACATAATGTATATGACACATATATAATCGCGATTATCATCCGGATAGTGTTGGAACCGTTGAAATATGACTACAATGCATTGTCCTAGGCTGCAACTCGCGTAGTTATCTTACGCACCATCTCAACTCCCCCGGGGGCATCCTAGCCGCGATAAACCAGATTATTGATATTGAAAAGGAACAATTTAGAACAGAATAACATCGGAAAGAGATGATGACGTTCGCTATCGAATCTATACATCAATACAATTGCTCTGAGCATTGAAATGTAGCATTTTCTCTTTCACAATTATTTCACAAGTTTAATATTTCTACATCATGACTTTGTTGAAAAGAGATGCATCCTTGCCCGTACAATGTTCTTGTTTGTCTTTTTTTTTTCTTGGCAATTTCAAAATAGACCAACTGATCTAGAAATCATAGTTGCTTATAACATCAATAACGTGTGTATGTAGAATATTGCCCGAAGGGGATCTAGTAACTTTGTTGAATCAATTCACCCGAGATAGGAGCATGACTGACCAATGATACAGTAAAACCTGTGTATAGTAACCACCCAACGGAAACAAGAAGAGTGGCCACTGTAGACAGGTGACCTCTAAAAGAGGTTCCGTTAGATTTTTGTCCTGCTATGGATCACTTTTGGTGGCCACTGTAGGCAAGTTGTCTGCTATAGACGGGTGGCCGCTAAAACAGGTCTGACTGTATTTTTATTGAATCTAAGTATGATATTTATTGAACTATGTAAAGAAAAAAAATCATGTATATTATTACAGCTATGACTTTATATTGGCATCAACACATAGCGAATTTAAATTACTGGACAAAATAAATGTATAAATGTACAACAAATATTAATTCTTGAATCGGTCTTTAAGAACCAGGCCCCATATTCATGAAACCCCGCTAGCTTAGTTCCTTGCTAAGTGTATTCTAATTATGCAGTTTATTGAGCAACAAACAGTTTAACTAGTCCCCAACTAGGCTTAGCTAGGTAAGCCTTAGGTTCCCACTAATTTGAACTAAGCTAGCTACTAAAAGATCTTGTGTTTAATTCAGAGTCAGGTCATCCCAAATACCAAAGTACTAAGCTAGCAGGCTTTCATGAATATGGACCCAAACTAAGTTGTTTATCCATTCGGGGAGGACATCCGTTTGGGCGACTAAACTCTTAAAGTGCCAAAGCTTCATATTTGCACAATGAATCAAAGAATATAGCCATTATAGAGATGTATCTTCATTGGGTTTAGGAGTATAAGACTTCAAGGTTTGGAAGTCTTGACGTTTGACGTTGGTCAAAACCCATTTTCCAAATTATAATACACCCTAGTCATTTTCTAGCTCTTTGTGCTTTCTCACAAAATATTGTTCAGAAAAAATGGACTTATTTTCTACAAAAACTTTCCGTAAACATGAAGGATTATGGATATTAGAACTGATGAAAAGGAGTTTCCAAACGACGACCCGAGATGGAAGTTCAACATAAAGTGGAAAGTCGTAAAACGCGCGCAAATACGTTTATTTCGACAACTTACCAATCCTACTCTTAAAAGATCAAACGAAATGTGACTTTGTTTTGTTTACCGCTCCCCATGCCTATTACGCCCATGTACGCGTCACTGAAAGCTGCTGAAAAATTACTCTTTATTGAAAATATTTGCTGAATTCGCGAGTAAATACCCCCATTGTCTTGTTATAATATGCATGCGACATAAGTAGCTTTAAGAAGAAAGCATTCAATTCAGATGTTTTCAATCAGTTGGTGACGTCAATATATAAAACTAAACCATCACGGAAGTAAGACCGTGAACCCCTGTCAAGCATTAACGCTTAGACTGTCACTGACGTGGTTGTGAAGCATATGCAATGCATGCAAAATATACACAGAGCTGTAAATACACTTGGCAAGCTTGGCAAGGTTAAACGCGGGTGACCGCTAGTGTTTCTAATTCGAGCATACTTGCATCATACATTTTGTTTGTTATTGCAGTCATTAATTGAGAATTATCTTACTTTATTATGAAAAGTATCAATAATAATTATATATAAGCTGTTGTTTTTTTAGCCCAAGTGTACTACATTATAATATTAATACTAATATTAATAGTATTAATACTGGCCTTGGTTATACGGATTATACGCTTTTGGTATTTCCTTTTTATCGATATGTTTTGGTCAATATACTTATTTCACCCGTTTGTACTTTTGTAAACAAATGCAAGCCATATAAATACATCAATTGTATGTATTTCATTTCATTCCATGTTGTATGCGTGTATAATATACAATATAAAGTCATTAAATAATACTTTTAGAATTACAAGTAACCATTGAGAGTACAATAAATTTTGTATAACACAATTCACTTGATAAATTATAACGTGCCTTGTTTTATTCAACCACCTTGTGGTATTCAGGTGAAGGGTTTGTCTAATTGCATTTTTTATTGCTTTTTGCTTGCCATATACCAACAACAATTATAAGGATGTTGCAGTATCGCCATGATATGACACCTCATGTTTGATCAAACCTTTTCATATTTGGGCAAAACCTTTACATAATCGGGCAAAACCTTTACACATTGAATTGGAGCAAAACTTTTGCATATTCGGGCAGCACCTTTACAAATTCTATGTAATCGGGCAAAATCTTCACATATTGGAGCTAAACCTTTACACTTTCGGACAAATTCTGTACATAATCGGGCAAAACCTTTTCATATTCGGGCAAAACCTTTATATTCAATGTAAGCGGGCAAAAACTTAACCTGTTCGAGCAAAATGTTTACTTATTCGGATAAAACCTTAACATTAGGGAAAATTAACCCATTTAGGGTGAATTTCCCCCCTCCCCCACCCCACTCAAAATCAGCTCTTTCTGTTGTCGTAGATGAAAAAGACGGGAATGATGTTTTATTATTAAAAGAAACGAAATCAGTCGTGACCACCCCCCCCCCCCCCCCCCCCGTGAGCTTAGCTGCGCCATCCCATTTCTCTAATCACTTTTTGTTACGGTTTATGTGGTGCATCGTAATATCAAGATTAAAAGGACGTTTTAAAATGGACAGGAATAATAAGTCTTTGGCATGTAGTATTTTGTGTTGACGATTCATATACAGGAATGATGGGAATAATGTGATAAGGACGATCGACCCCAGTTCTGACCATGCCGCCCCCCCCCCCCCGAGCTTAGCTGCTCCATCCCATTCACTAATTCCTTTCTTACGGTTTATGTGGTGCATCGTATTATGAAGATTAAAATTATGTTTTTAAAAGGACAGGAAGAATAAGTCTTTACGTTCATAAATACATATGTACTCTCATCCCCAAGCAATTACCTTAAAAGCATACTTACCGACCACAAACTATACAACGGAGGGTTCAGTATCGTAGCGCCAGGGGGTATGGGGAGGGGGGGGGGGGGGAACTAGTCCGAAAAATCAGCCAATGTTTCGAGGGTTCTTTGACGATTTTTTTTTCTTACCCGTTCTCGGGATGGGGGTGGATAGTATGACGTCATAATATTAAAAGACCCCCATAACGAGGTGGATTTTTCTGTCGAGGGGGTCACGTGCCCCAAATAATTCTCCCCCAACAATAACAAGACACGAGAGAAAAATCCTTGAAAATATACAGAAATACATAGAGTGTGCCCCCAATTTCAGTCTGGCCCCAATGGGTCCGACCACTACGCTATGCCGCTGCAACAACAAAATAAAAACCTCGAGAAAGATGAAGAGCATTTATTGTACTTCATTTTTGTACCTTTTTTTTTGTGTATTTCATCTGAGAAGAATCTCATTAACTAAACAAGAATATCTCTGCTGTGCTGTGTATTTTCTTTCAAATACAAATTATGATACGCTAATGCTTTCAGTAATCATAATTTAAAAAACGCACCTAATAAACGTCAAATTCTTAATATGTTTGTGTTAATTAAAACAAATATAAAAACCGCATGAGAGATTTCTCGATTTTTCGATTATTAGAATATGAAAGATTTGTTTAGTAGGAATTTTAATTAACGATGAAATTGAAATCCACCAAAAATGCCTTACTTGCAAGAAAGCAGTAAAATAAATTATTTTGTAACAATTTTCTCATTCGTATAAACAGTCCGATTTAGATTAATATATGCAAATATTTATATTACAGAGGCACTCCATAACTCATGTGAAATGTTTTCGTAGATACTGTGTGATTGTAGTTAAAATATGGTTGCAGTATTAAGGTTGTATATTGTAGTTGTAAAAGAAATTATAGACGAAATGAAGCGATAAATTGTAAGTTTATGTGTTTGTCTCGAGAAGACAGAATAAAAGGTGATTGATGTTTGACAAGCACTCGAATTCAAATAAACACACAGATAGTAAAGCATGCACTTACCGAATGATAAGACAGTGTAGTGCAGATAGTGGATTTGATCGAAAAATTCGTCGTCTGCTGTGAGCCCATGATACCCTGTCAGCTTAGTTTCATGTTTAGTCAACTGTATAGATTAAAGTGTGGAGTACTGATTATGCAACAAGTTAGCCTTTTAATTGCTAACTAGGGTTTATGTAGTAGGTAACAAACCTAGGGAACCATAGTTGGAGACTATAGGAAAACTATGCGTTGTTTGATTTTCTTCGCTCTATCATCATCATGCAAAATATATTATTGCCAACATTGTCACGAAGTTCTCGTTGTTGCGTATAAACTCATATAAACCTTTTTCTTATACATGTTTGTGATTAACCCACTGAAACCGGAGTTAAGTAAAGGGCACTTGATGTATCAGGCACTAAGGTCACAATAGTGGGTTACGAAATGCTATTGTGTTCTCCGCCTGACACGTCATTTCAATGGCCGCCGCCTCCTGTGTGCATTGGAAGCAGACGACAGTGGTCCATTAAATATTGATTATTTTTGTAATCGGGAATATTCAAGAGAAAATAAGTGACGAGTAACAATGACATGAGTTATGCTCTCAACACATCCAGTAAGTCAAAAGAATATGATTTCCATCGGGATTGACGTGTGTACGTTTTCCTAGATATAGGTTGGTGCCTCGGTCCTGTCCAAACATCATGTACTTTCCGTTTGTAAAAGTAACAAGTTGTATTTGTTCTTTTTTCCCCCTCCCAACCTGAAGAACCAGTTTATGACCTCATTCCTATTCAACCCCCCTCTTCCTTTTCCCTAAAACTAAAAGGTATTTATTTTAACGTTTTCCGACCTCGCGTCAACTCATTGCCCATTTATTTCGAGCAATTTAGCCAGCTCTACCTTAAAGGGATCTAGTATTCTTTGTTGACATGTGCAAAAAGTGATGAATGGTTGATGGAATGTATATTGTTGTTATCTCATATGTCCACAGGGTATTGTGTGAACATTTCAAGTCAAATGGACATTGTATGGCCAAGTAATGAGCGAAAATGCAAAGTGATATTCAGTAACTCACTGCACTCACTTTGTACACGGAAGAAAAACTCACCCGGAGTTTTTCTTATCTGAATACTTCAATCATACATATCTTTGTAACGAAAGGGAAATTTGAAAAACCGAAACCTGTCCCCTGATTTTATTGTTCATACGAATACAACAAGGTATAAGGGAACCGCTAGAATTAAAACTTTATTTTGAGGATTTGGACAATGTTACTAAGTCCCTTTAAAGTCATCCATTAACTTTATAACATCTTCAATACGTGATGTTTGATACTTCACTCATGTACCAATATTATCGTAAGATTCTTGTAAATGATGTGTGACAGTTTCATAGAAAAGGAACACTGTTTACCTAGCGTAAAGGTGATAATATTGATGTAAGACTGTATCACCTACTGCCCATTGGTTTTGGCTACAGTCGATAAGCGTTCCGGAACACTTTCATTACAATTATATATATTTCCATAATTTGGGAGACATTCGACAAATTAAAACACATCCCCTTCTTCATTACCTTAAGCCAACAACGGTGTACAAGAGACTGTGGATGATACAATTTTTTTTGGTTGAAGAAAAAGGATAACGTTTAAAGTCTCAATACCGTTTTGAAAAGCCAACCAAATAAATAACCAAAATTCCGCTTTCACGATGTAATGTAAACGGTTCACTCATTCTGAATGATATACTTGGAATTGGAATTGTATATTTTATGCATATTTGGGAAGAGGTTAAGTTTGTATATTGAATGAGTTTTATTTTATTATCGCGGAGGAAAACAAAACCCGCACTCTTTCCTACAACAGAGAGGTAACTTTGAAGTAAGTCATTTGTAATTGTAGGCGTTCTTGGAGACATTCCAAGAATTGTATTATTGATTTCCCGAAATTGTCACGGTGCTTTATAAACTCAATAAAATGCACGATTTGCGACGACCGAGTTTATTCACCTTTGAGCGTTTGTACAAAATGACGCGCGCGAAAGATCGGAGCCACGGCACACAAGTCATGTTCCAATTCGACGATGTACAACTGTCAAGAAAGTTATGCTAACCGTATTAAATTAGTCGCGGATGAAAGCGTTCATCGAATTCTATGACTATGTCTTAATGTTAACTCCTAGCTCATCCAATACAAATACATAACACCACACGATATTCAATAAGAAAAATATTATTTGTTTTGATTACATTACAAACAGGTGTTTTCTTTTTTTCAGCACTGAGCGTTGTACTGTTGACGCGGATATCGATTTTCTTTTTAGCGTGCAAAACCATGATAGAACTATTAACAAGACCTTCCTTCAATTGAACACACCCAATAACATGTTCCAATTTAATTTGGTGATGTACATCAGAAAATGTGTCACGAACGCATTAAGCGCATTAAGTTATTCGCGGATGACATGTTTAGACGCGCGAAGTAACATTGATCAATCTTCTAACAGAGATCGACGTTTGTTGATACTAAATGCCCCTCATAAATGTAAGCCTTCCTCGCTGATTTGTAACAATTTCGCGAGTCCTAATGACATGTTCCTTATATCAAAGTCGTTGCATATTAAAAAAACTGAAAAGGGTGCAATGTAAATGCATTATTGTAAATCAGATCATGTGACTTAATGCGCAAATCTGATTAATTGAATAGCGCAAATTTTCTGACTTACAATTAATTGTAACTCACAATCGATCGAATCTCTTTCTGCAACTCGGCCCAGGTGTAGTAAAATGGGTACCTGGCAGGAATTTATTCCGTAAAACGCTTGATGCGCTATACATCAGGGCAGTTCGGCTAATGCCAGTTTAAAGCATTGGTAATTGGAGTCCGTTTCAGATTCACCCTCCGATGAAACGAATGACCCGATACACCTAAACCAATGGAAGATGTTAATGACTTTAATGAATCACACTATTTCAGGACTACTATCGCGAATTTGCATCAGATGTGTCTTGTCTGAGTTTATGTGGTTACCTTAATTACATTTCTATGGGCATTGTTTGTGTAAAGTTTGGCGTAGCTCTCTGAATTTAGCACGATACGGTTAATTGTCGCCTAATTTGTAATCGAGTGGGTTTAATTATCACCTTTTTATTGACGTTATATTAAACGACCATCGATGTACTTTGATTTCGTGTTATTGCAGTATCTCATCTTCTTCTAACTCGAGTGTTTTAATTAGCACCTTTCTTTTGTTCCAGACTAACGCTTAATAACAATCAATTTACTGTCTTCTTTGTCATTGCAGTTTAAAATCCAGCAACCAAAAACACACACACACACACAATCACCATGCGAAGCCTGAGTTTAGCCCTCCTCCTCATCGCCTGCCTTGCCGCCATCATCTCCAGGGAGTCGCTAGTCCACGGAGTCCCACGGATGAGGCCCCCTCTCATGCAAGGAGGACTGCCGTTCGGGAAGAGGGGGTACGCACCGGTCATCGACAACACCCAACAGTGTTTCCTCCGAGCCTTGAGCGACGAAACGGCCAGCAAAGAGCTCCTGAGTTTGATCGAGGCGTGGTACAGGATGAAAATCGAGGACGGACTTAGCTGCGTCAATGAATTATCGGCGTTCGACAACGCAAACGCATAATGGGTTAGTATTTGACATCTTTGAGTGGGAGTATGTGTTATCCCACCCCCATCCCCGGGACACTAGTCTCAAATAACCGCCTCCAAATACTGTAGTTGTTTTCTTTGATGAATACTACTTTTCCACCCCGTCGAGGGGGTCAGGTATAGACTAAAGAATTATCGGCGTTCGACAACGCGGACGCATAATGGGTTTGTATCTGAGTGGGTCAATGAATAGACCGCTTCTGTAATGTATGCAAATAATATGCGTATGACGTAAGACTCCCCGTTGGCAAGCTTAACAATAGTAACTAGGTCCGGCAAGCTAAGTTTGCCGGAGCTTGCCGGACCTAGTTACTATTGTTAAGCTTGCCAACGGGGAGTCTGACGTCATACGCATATTATTTGCATACATTACAGAAGTGGTCTATTGTGTGATCCCCATCCCAGTAACAAGGGTACTAGTCAGATAATTCCGCCTCCAAATTGGGTTTTTTAAATGTTTATAAATGTTACTTTTTCATACCGTCGCATATAGCGGAGGGGTCAGTGAGGCCAGACGGGCTTGGTACGAACAGTCACGTCACGTTCACGTTCACGTCACGTGAAGGTTCTGTACCTTTTGTGAAACAGGTCACCCAAATCTACGAAGTGTAGGGTAAAGTGACCCAACAATTCGTGAAATAGGTCACCCAAGTCTACGAAGTGTTGGGTTACGTGACCCAACAGTTTGTTGATATACTATATGCAATTGATGAAAGCTCACGTAAATTGGCGCTTGCGTACAAAAAATGAATGTAAATTGTCGTTGAGAAGAGACTAATTCTCGGTATATTAATCGTGAACGAACAAGTCCTACCTATACTGTTATACCAATTATAGGCGTACCCAGGCATGGGGGCAGGGGGATGGACACCCCCTACCCCCCCCCCCCCCCCCCCGCCCCTTACATAATTCTCAAGAAATGTCTTGGTCTCGGCCTCGAAATGTGTGACCGGTCCTGGTCTCGGCCTCGGCTGCGATCATTTTCTACGGACACCCCCTACCCACACTCCCCCGCTAACTTCAATTTGTCTGACGAAATACCCCCCCCCCCCCCCTACACCCACCCCTTGAAAAAATCATGGGTACGCCACTGCCTACAAGTAGCTATTTCGGATGCCAAATACTTTAATTTATTTATTTAGTATTGATTGGTTGGTGTGATTAATTGTTTCATTGACTGATTAATTGATTGATTGATTGTTAAATTAAATGATTGATTTATAGATTGACTCGATTCAATCACCATAATGTAACACTATTAATCAAATCATTGTTTTATTACTTTTAAACTCATTGATCACTCACTCACTCACTCACTCACTCACTCACTCACTCACTCACTCACTCACTTTCACATGCAACGCCACTAACGCCCACGCGCAGACGTCCAGCACGGGAACTTCAGGCGTATGCGAACCGAAGGTCCGCTGCGTGTAGCATGCAGTTCAGCTGGAAATCAACATTTGCCAAAATCCACGCACGACACGTCCTTAGAAATACTCTAATAACAAGACAAATAATGCAAGTGGTATGGTTGTACATTACCTAAATGACAGAACTGCATATTATCGTCTCAGATTACTCTGAATTATGCACGTATATATTATAAACATAATGATTGAAATGATTTAATAAGGCGGTTTCGTCATTTTCGTCGACATTTTTAAATGTCTTTGTGCGTGTATGTCTAGTCTTAGTAACAAGCGCTTGCAATTTTTAAAAATCTTGATTAAACACTCACGTCACGTTTTGGTAGACGTGACGATTCGAGTTTTACTGGCATGGAAAACGACAAATATGATACAATATCGTCAGTCTCTAAAAAAACGCTTTACATATATATTACCCCAGTAATAAGATACGATACCAGCCTGCACACATCATGATTGTGTGCTCCTTATCCACTTCCTGGGGAGCATTATATAGTAGCTGTTTGACACTTCGTGATAACACAGACGCATAGTCACGGTGCTTGAGTTTATAGTATTAGACAGGGATTTTGGGGCTTTTTATACATATTGTGTGCACCATATTCACTCCCTGGGGAGCATTATAAAGTAGAAGTTTGACAACTCGTGATGACACAGACGCATAGTCATGGTGCTTGAGTTTATAGTATTAGACATGGATTCCGGGCGTTTTATGCACATTGTATGCACCATATCCACTCCCTGGGGAGCATTATAAAGTAGAAGTTTGACAACTCGTGATAACACAGACGTATATTCATGATGTGTGGGTTTAGACAGCGGTTCCGGGCGTTCGATACCTCAATGGTATTCGACACTACCTCCTCCTGGGTGATAGGTTTAATCAACTGATATCTTTTCGCACGATGTGTTCACCTCTAGGTGTGAAGAAAAAGAAATATCGTTAGCCTGAACATCCCTCGTCCCTTGCGCTCTTCGACCTGAGTTTGTTACCTCTGCCGTTGCCACAGGGGCAAACTTGCACCCTCTACAATGTAAAATGCCTATATTGAGCTTTGATGCATCGGGCATTTAAAGGTTAATACTATGAGTGTTATTACACGGGTCACACGCAAATGTCGCTATTGACAGTTTTTGTCAGAGGTGCCAGAGCTTACCTAAAAATAAAATATTCTTCTGACAATTAAAAATTGCCAGGAATGAAACTGAGAAACGAATAATGCGCGGTTCCAAAAAGAGGGGTAACATGACTTCTCCGACCCCTTCCCTGGCAAAAATAAATATTGCATGATATTTCTTTTTAGTATGCCGTGGATATCATTTCCGTTTTTGATATATAATGTTCATAAAGTATTACTGATAAAAAACTGTTCATGGCATCTTTACACATTTATTTGTATCAAACAATTATTAATTTCTTTGATAGGACGCTGTACCTCGCAGTGATGCGATTTCTCTTGTTGTTGATGAAAACAAAATACTATTAAGAGATATACGACTGCAGTTTTCTTCATGTATTGGTTGGTGTCTTGAGAAAGGCTACCGGGTCACAAACGTGCAATCGCCTTAAAGGGTCAACGCTGTGAAACTATTTACATTACATTGGACAATTCAAAACTGAATGAAATCCTTAAATTGGCATCGCTTTGTGGTTTTTTTAACCGCTGATATTAATTTGTTTTCAAATTGGCAACTTAACTAAAACTAAGGCGTAATATGCCTCAATTAAAATTATAAAAACGAAAAGACCTGCCCTTATCCCCTAGGTATTTTCTGAACTTTCTTAGTAAAGGTGGATAGCCTAACCCCCTTAGGCTATCCTAAGGTGATGAAACATGAACAGAAGGTTCATGAGAAGTCACGTGACTATGCAATCCATTCAACACTCTGTGCACATTTAGGAACTAGTCTAACTTACTGCTTATGTGAGTATTGTGACTCCAGTCGACCGTGAAACTCAGAGGGATAACATGTGACGAGCTACGGTTTTTTGTTTCACACCTGTCTTACTTACATGATTCTAAAAAGGGTTCATAACCGGATAACATGTTTCTGATTTGTGTTAGTATTGTGACGTCAGTCATGACCATCGACCATGGCACTCGGAGGGTCAGCATGTGAACAGTTTCGGTATTACCATTTGGGGTTTATTGCACACCTGTCTTACCTACATGATTCTTAAAGGGTTCATATTTACCCGCTAGCATGTTTCTGATTTTGTGAGTATTGTGACGTCAGTCATGACAGTCGACCATTGCACTCATAGGGTTAGCATGTGACAAGCTATATTAGTAACCACTTGTAGTTACAGGCCGTATAGCACACCTGTCTTATTTATATAATCATAAAAGGGTTCATATAACCCGCTAGCACTTTTCCGATTTCGTGAGTATCGTGACGTCAGTCATGGCAGTCGACCAGTGCACTCAGAGGAATAGCATGTAACAAGCTATATGCTAGTAACCATTTGGAGTTACAAGCTATATAGCACACATGTCTTATTTATATAATCATATAAGGGTTCATATAAACCGCTAGCACGTTTCCGATTTCGTGAGTATTGTGACGTCAGTCATGGCAGTCGACCAGTGCACTCAGAGGGTTAGCATGTAACAAGCTATATACTAGTAACCATTTGGAGTTACAGGCTATATAGCACACCTGTCTTATTTATATAATCATAAAAGGGTTCATATAACCCGCTAGCGCGTTTCCGATTTCGTGAGTATCGTGACGTCAGTCATGGCGGTCGACCATGGCACGCAGAGGGTTAGCATGTGACAAGCTTAATATTGGTAACCATAGGCTTATTTATATAATCCTGAAAGGGTTTATGCCCCGCTAGTATGCGGATCGACTAAATACAAGTCGCCTGAAGGAATCAAAGTACACGGACGGCCACTAATCGACAAAATAAGCATACACGTACATACGAACATAAATGTCACTCCTATCGTATTGCGAATTTTCATCGCTGGAGGTAGAACTACATATTTTAAGATACATGAGTTATTTAAATCATGTCATATAAAGTATGGGGAAGAACTTTTTGTCCTCTTACAATAAAATGTAAGGATACTTTTCTCATTTCCATGCAATTTTTACCAAGATTAAAGAACATGGCACCTCCATAAAAAAAAATGCATAATACAGACATTATATGAGCATTATTTCCTATTTGATATTTAAGAACACGAATATTTAAACATGCCGTCCTTTAGGCAATTCCAGTGAGGCTGCGCAATCGGTATAAGTAATATCAAAACGACCCTTCCCCTTTAAATAAATAAATATGTACGATGTGGATATGTTGTTACGATATTGGTACTAAGTGCGTGTGCCCTTTAACAAAGAGGTCATACATTTGATTCCTATCCGTGGCCTGCATCTATGTCCGTTACATATAGGGCGATATTTAATCCACATGGCTACTCTCGACCAACATGACCACAGGGTGTGAATAAAATACCTGGTCAGGTGTGAAAAAAGCAGATGCGCCTTTCGCGGGTTTAGTTTTGCGGCTCTCAGTATAATTATGAGTTGAAAATTTGCAAACAAATACATGACCGAGCGATGTAGATAAGTGAAAAAGCAGATGTGCATTGGCAATTTTATTTTGCAGCGGCTCGACAAAGTAAGTTCCACGGGGAGTTAAAACTGAGCCGGTGTGTATTCCAGCGTCCGTACAATGACACCGCGCGTCTGATTTAAGAGTCCGTACCACCTTTAAACGCACTGAGTTATACCAGAGGGCTATTAGTCCCCTTCTGTAAATTGCACTACTTACACTTCAGTAGTAGACACTTCAGTAGTAGTAGCATTGGGCTCTTGAAAATGAGATAGGGGCCACTCAATGTGTCTGAAACGCGGGAATATGATTTTGTACATGGCGATGTCTGTTTACCGATCTCCGACTCAGTGGTTATGAGCAAAAACTTTTGAAGGGTTTTCAAGGGAACAAAGGTACGGAACCATGGGTATAGGGACATTTTGGAATTTGGGGAATTAAAAACGGGTTGATTAGAGATTTGAAACACATATAAATGAATTTTCACTTCATAAAATGCCTTCTTCTTCTTTTTCTTCTTCCTCTTCTTCTTGTTCTTGTTCTTGTTCTTGATCTTCTTTTTCTTTTCCTTCTTCTTCTCCTTATCCTTCTTTCTCTTCTTCTCATTCTCTTCCTCCTCCTGCTCCTGCTCCTCCTCATCCCCCTCCTCATCCTTCGCTTCCTCCCCCCACATTCTTCTTCTTCCAATAAAGTACTGCTCCAAGTTTTAGGATTACGCCAGTAAACTCCGTTCCCGCCAATCCGCCATTGGTTCAACAACCTACCTTACGTGCCTTTATACTCGATAGCTATGGAGGTATTTCGGGAACGTGCGTCTGAGTGCGAACGCTTCTGTGATTACATCCCTGCTACGTCCCGCCACTCAAATCCTCCTCCTCCTCCTCCTCCTCCTCCTCCTCCTCTTCCTCCCATCCTCATCTTCCCCCTCCCAGGCCTCCTCCCCCTCCTCTTCTTCTCATCCTTCTCGTCTTCTACTTAAAATAAATGTTCAATTTGAAGATTACGCCATTGATCTCTGTCCACGCCACCGGTTCACCAACCTACAATGCGTGCCCACAGACAGCCATGCTAGCTAGTAAAGGGAGGTATTTTGGGAACGTTCGTCTGAGTGCGAACGCATCTGTGATTACATCCCTGCTACGTCCCGCTACTCAACCTGTTCAAGACCCCCTTTTTACACGGGGACTTGGAATTGGATGATGTTTAACTCTCAAAGTACCATGGTCGACTCCAGTGACAAAATATAGGTTTTCCCATCCATTTTAACACTTTTGTCATTCAATTTCATTAATTTGTAATTCAAATTCATCCCGAGGAACCACCAGAGCGGAAATCCTAACTTCAATTTCGTCTTTCGTCGATCAATTTAAAGGGACAGTCCCTCTTTTACAAAACGTTTGAACAGTTTTCAGCTGACGGATGGGGATGAATGTAACACACACAAACAACATCAGATCGAACAGCCCTGTAATTTTGATTCTACGAATGAAAAACGAATGCGTCCCTCCATCAAACTATAATATATCGGTCAATAAAAGAGTTTAACTGATCATTAGCATAATAACAATATTAACAATATTTTACTTATTCTTGTAAAGGTATTGTGAAGCCGACATTTGTAAAGGTATGTCACGGAAACAAAATCTCAAAAATTAAGAATATGTAATTACATGTAATCAGCGAGGTTTGGTTATTTTGTGTAGTGTGCGGTCATGCTATTATTATTTGTGTGCGGGTCACGTAGCTAGCGCGGGTTACGTAGGGGTCACGCATAGCGTTGTGGTACTTCGTGGAATCCATGTACGAACTACCTCACTGGGTGAATACACGTATAATGCACAATTAACCGTTGGACGATGGTTTATTAGTTTTAGGTCTATAACTCCACGAAAAAGAGATTTCAAGCCCTAATTTTTTCAGGCATGCTATTAAATGACATTTTCTTTCATATAAGACAATAAGCTCGCAACTTTTGAAATTTGGCTTGCAAAAGAGGGGCTATCCCTTTAACAAAAAAGACCAGACAATTTCGTCATTAGTCACACATTTTCGTCAATTGCAAATCAAATTCGTTGGTCACAGTTGCTGAACACATAAAATCGAAAGCAATTTCGTCAATTGGCAATCAATTTCATTAAAACCCTATTCAAATTCGTCCCATGTATTTACGCTGTCATTTTCTGAATTTTATGAATTTGTCCCTTTATATCTAAAATATAGCATAATAAAACAATGAATAACAGGACTCAGTACTATATTTGACCCCTCGTGTGCATTTAGCGTCGTTTGGCTAATATTTAAATAATACAATGATACAATGAATGTGCATTTTCTGATACCTTGTAATCATCGTAAGACTAAATTATACAGTTCATTGCTTGTGGGTCATCACACAATTCTAAATTGAAAGGGTAATGTATGTTGTGCATTATAAACAAAAATCTGGACCCAACCTAAATTGTTATATAATATATTGGCACAAATGGAGATATGTTTGTGTTATGTTAGCACGCATTCTCCGTAAACCAAATCCAGTTTTATCACTCAAACCGTCCTTGAATCGTTTAATTTTAGCGGGTCGGCTAGACCTTAATATCAAATTGATTAACTAACCCGAATTATTTAAGATCCCCTTTCATTCCTCCCCCCAAATAATTTTAGAATAAAATGCCGACGCGTTAGTGATATGTTTTTTCACTTTAAATGTCAGCGCATGATTACTTACTTTAAAAAGGTACACGTTCAAAAATGGAAGAAGAGAAATTCGGAGAGAGATATATCATTATAAAATAATTAGACGACCTATATTAGAATACACATATGAATGGTAATACTTTGGAGGTCATTTAACCCGAAATAACACGGGCTAGCACTTATCATGCTTTATAAACAATTTATACAAGGCGCAGTATGGAAACGTGAGAGAGGCATTATTAATAATAGCTGTTAAAAGCACCTTAATTCGAATACACATCTAAACGTTAATGATTTAGAGGTCATTTAACCCGGAATAACACGGGCTAGTTCTTATCATGCTCTAATATACAATATATACAAGGTAAAGTATACAAGTATCGACACAAGAGAGAGAGAGACATGCAATTATACTTGTAAAAAGAATAAAAGCAACTTAATTCGAATACACTTCGGAGCGTTAATGATTTAGAGATCATTTAACCCGGAATTACACTGGCTAGTACTTATAATTCTGTATAAACAATAATGTTATACAAGGCGAATTAGTATGGAAGTATCGAGACGAGAGAGAGAGAGAGGGAGAGAAAGAGGGAAATTATGATTTATAGCTTTAAAAAGAATAAAACAACCTTAATTAGAACACATATTGACACATTAATGCATGGAATGATACCCTAGTTGTCACGGTCTGTATGATTGTAATATGCTTTCAGAAATGTAGACGTCCAATCTGAATCGTGAAGTACCATACAAGGGATGCCGTGTTATCGTAATCAAATAAAACTCTCCTCGTTAATTTGTACAAAATAAAATATTATTAGTTTTCCCCCCTGATTTCCAAGAAAGTTCAATTACACGTCCAAGTTTCACCTGCACATCTGCGCCAAAAAGTACACTTCATTTCATACCAGGCAGTGGCGGATCTACGGGGGGGGGGGGGGGTTAGGGGGTTTAAACTCCCCCCCCCCCCCCCCTTGGGCTGCCAAGTGAAAATGTGATGTGCATAGAAAAACGCTATCATGTGTCCAGACCCACACAGTATCCGCATCGTCATTGGGTCAAACCCCCCCCCCCCCCCCCCCCCCCCTTAGCAAAAAGCTAGATCCGCCCCTGGCAGAGTCTGTCCGGGAATCAAATTCGACCCATCAAAGCCTTTCATCTCGACCGGCGCACACTTCGCTCGAGTCTGGTGGCCCTTGCAATAACAAAAAACTAAATCGTCTTTACACAGTTACTGTATAATAATGTCCTAAATAAACGCATAGTTTAGAAAGGCAAAGCAGGAGTCAAGCAACCCTTGACCCTTAAGCCTACAAAGCGCACACAAGGCCGACTCGACCCAATCCGACTGCTCTTCAGTCGGGTCGGCTCAGTTTGCGTTGCCTCACGACTCCGGTTTTGCCAGTCAGGAGCCAGTCGGAGGTCATTCGAGGCCGATTCAACATGTTGAATCGGCTCCGACTGAGCGAAACCGACTCTAGCCTTACTAAAAACCAGACGGATCGGATCGACTCAGCTCTGTGGCTTTATGGCTCCAAATCGAACGGTCCGACGGGGCCTAGACACACACATTAAGTTAGAGGTAACAAAAACATGCAAGTATAGCAAACTTCTGACTTAGTTGGCGAAATCACGTGATTGAAAGGCACAACAAATTTCCGTTAGCTATGTGGTCTTAGCCTATTTGTTTTGCTTTATAGGTGAAAAATGAAAGGATGTTATCCGAGCACTGACAAAAAAAACAAAAACAAATTCGTTGTTCTCCCCAAGTCTCATTGGTACCTTCATCCCACTGGAAAATTCTTAACTACGCCACTGACCATATCGCCCTATGGCAAGGGGACCTCGGGTTTACTCTCTTTTCACCAGGCATGAACTCCCAAGACAACAACATGAATCAAAATAATCTAGAACAACTAATATACAGATAATGTGTTATTAAAATATTGATGTCTCGACAAATATGATTAAATATAGATGTGTCGACACAATATGTCTCATAAAATATAGACAAGAATTGGTTTATACCCGTTCATGTTGACCTTTAACAATGACATGAGGGAATGAGGTATTCCATTTCTTCTGTTTGGATGTGGGACAATTTTAACTGACATTATTTATGCTTCTTCATGTTTATCATTTTTTTGTATAGAAATGCAGAATGATAATGCTCTGTTTAACCCTATAATTTAACAGTAATGCCTTTATTTTTAGAAATACTCAATAGTTAAACAAGCTACCCTGACTAATCCCATATAGCAGCTGGGCACAATTGTGTGGAATTACTGACTCAGTGGCATTATAATCATGGCACGGATCTCATATAGTTAAAGGGATAGGACAGTCTTGGTCAAACAGCATTTGAGTAATTAAACTTGCAAATAAAAATTAAAAACGAGAAGTTATAGTTCAAATATGCCTGAAGGGTAGTAAACATTATTCAATAGAGAGATCATTAATACAATTTTAAAACCATGGTGGTAGATTTTTAAAAATGTGCAGCATTTAAAAATATGTTTGTAAATTATTGAATATAAGTTGGTCCCCCCACAATTATTCCTACCCGATATACTTATGGATATTTCAGCTATTTCTTAACCGATTTTGATCAAAGAAAGTTGATTCTGTCATTGAGATTGTATGCTGTTTCAAATTGTACACTCAGTTTTTCATTACCTCACAAATATTTATTTCTTGGAGCGCCCTCGTTACAAAAACTGAACCATCCCTTTAATGTACGCTACAAGGGGTTATTATTAAGACGACATATATATTTGACATTTTGCGCATTTGCAGTTGTCTTTGTAGCTGCCTTGTTTCTCAAAAAAAGCTTACTAGTAAAAATATCTTCTTTTTTTTAACATCTGTACAAGAACAGGTGCATTCTAATTAATCTGAGGGTTCGTTGGTTTCTTTTTTTTTTTTTAGAGAACGACCGTGCAAAGTTCACTTTGTCGTTGAGGTGGCTTATTATTGCAAAGTAGAAATGAATTAGCAGACGGACGGCATTGCTATACAGCGCGACGCACGCAGGAAATTATACGTTTCCCTCTGCTAACAATGGAAAGGTCAACGATCGGGATTATGTAGGCGTACAAAACGCAGAGTCATCGGTAGGCGTTCAAGTCATTTACTTCCAATAAGCGTTTCAATTTCAGTTTCAATTTAAATTTTCGGTTTATTTCGCTCAGCGTTTAATCATAAATAGAAACAAAAATTGTGTACATTATGCATCGGTAGACGAGACGCCTGAGAAAGGTTACAGAGAGCATTCATAAACATATATAATAAGATGATTTGCGAGAGTGGGGAGAAGAAAGGAGCGATGGAACCATTGGGACCTGACCCAGTATTCTAGTAAGAAATATCCGTCTTTAAATGGGGTATTATTCGATCAATAAGGACCGGTGCCATAGCACGAACGAACGCCTTGCGAACGGCGGTGCGAAATACGCACTGGTTCAGTGTTGTGTAGTACGCACAAACTAGCCTAGTTATACGAATGTTACGAACCGCGGTACAGCATACAACGGTCATACAGCTTATCTACAGTAGATATGGACTCATTTTAATGATAATCATGATGTAAAAGATCATGAAGCATGGGGATGGTACGCCGCGGGTCGCCATTTTGAACTAGGCTAGTTGCGCGCACTGCAATCATATCACTAGCCGTATTCAGACGATGAAAGCCAAGTTCTTAAGAATTGCAATTCTTAAGAATTACAATTCTTAAGAACTTCAAAATGTGTGTTCAAACGATGCCAATTCTCGAGAGTTGCAATTCTTAAGAATTAAAACCGGAAGTAGCATGCGCGCCTTTCTCATTTGAGGTCACGCGCGCTCACACTTGACTTGTTTTCACACCGGAAGCATATCTCGGTCATGAGGTCAACCCAAACCACGAGTCTCGAAGCTGATTGTGTTCAGACGGTAAAAAAAGTAGACTGCGCGCGCAGTCGCGCGCTTATCGCGCGCTCATTCTGCGCAAAAATCTTACAAGTATCTTGTGGTTATCTTGTGGTTTGCAAACCACAAGATAACCACAAGATAACCACGAGATTGCGCATTTTTTGCAGTGTGCGCAATCTCGTGGTTTGGAAACCACAAGATAACCACGAGTTTTGCGTGTTCAAACGAGCGCAAACCACAAGATATTCTTAAGAATTGCAAACCACAAGATAACCACAAGATAACCACGAGATTTGCTTTTATCGTCTGAATGCGGCTACTGAGCAAGTGTGTACTGCGCACCGTGCGCTAGGCGTTCGTAAGATGGCACCACCGCGCGCCGCGCCTAATGTACACTACACGATCCGCGAATACGATCCGCCAAACAACTGCGTATCTGAACAAAAGCGAGACATGCATATTTAAAGCATGTAGTATATAGTTCAGATCCCGAATTGTTCGTTGGATCGGATCGTGGAGTGTGTGGTGGGATTAAAACATTTATACAGCGCTATCCCCGGGGGGGGCGGGTGGGGGGGGGGGGGGGGGGCACTCGAATTATTTTTTGACGGGGGTGTGCCGCACGGAACTCTGAAATGGGGGTCTTAAGAGCTGACTACAAGCAAAACATGTAGGGTCTTTGGAGCTACTAAAACCCTGAAACATGAGTTAAGGGGTCTAAGGAGCAGACTAAAACTACAAAATACATAGACTTGGAGCTACCAAAAACCTACAGATACCCTCCAAAAGGCTAAATGGTGGTCCAAGGAGCTGACTATAGAAGAAGAATAATGGACTTGGCGCTACTCAACTACCTAGCCAAGTCATTCCAGGGGTCTATGGAGCGGCAATTTTTGAAAATCGGGTATCTTTAGAGCGGCAATCGGGTGTGAAAATGGGGGTTCTTTTAAGCGGCACATTCCCGTCTTACATTATACATGAGTGCCCCCCCCCCCCCCCCCCCCCCGGGGCGCTATCTATCTAGAAATTATATTCTGAGGGGCAATTGCAGAAGCCGAGCTTCCCTCGTATAAAGCGAATGAAGCAGTTAAACAAATACAAATTCCCTGCCAGGTACGTACCGATACATATTAAAGGGTACCACCACCCAAAAATAATATTCTTATTATAGAAAGGTACCATCTTTAGTATTCCATTCCTTCCACAAGTTCACAAAAGTATGTTTTCAGAAAAAAATATATAATTGGAAAACGCATCACCATTCTCAACCATGCGTTCATGCGGTCTGAATTGCGTAGACTATAATCGTGCAGAGCAAGCGCGCACTGGGCAGAGTGAATGAATCATCCGGGAATATATTGACGTACGCGTGAAAGCATTGGCGCACTCGCAAATGCTTGGCCCGTATGGAACCAGGAAATAGCAGTGGTTCCGTAAGTGGTGGAAATGAATTGCTTTGTTTATGAATTACACAACCATTTGCAAAATGTTGGGTATCTATTTGATATCACAAAACGGTACCAAAAACATATAATAATGTGTTGTCCTTTGCCTGGTGGTCCCCTTTAAGTTGAGAGCAGCAAAATGATTATGTGATTAAAGAGCCTCAGCAGAAGGACATACGTGACGCGCTTGTTAATTGGAATAAAACCTACGATCAACCTTCGCATTGTAAGACGAAGGCCCGAAACCTCATACCACAACACCCCCACTCGTGGGAGTTTTAACTCAATAACCTACAGGAAGAACTGTGTATCAATAGCAGCATTGGTAAAGTTACAGAACGATTGCATAATGGCCAGACAAATCGATTGATATCGTTGACATATTTACATTGCAAAACTCTAAACCTAAAAATCGTTAAATGCAGACAAATTTGGCGAATGTTCATTTTATTAAAAAAATACCGCGCAGCTGAAATAGTACCAATGTTGCACGGTATGTTAACTCGCCTCTTGTCCCGGCTATGTACTTGTGACTACACGTGTAGATCATTGCGCAGCAGCTATCCACGTGCTTTCCATGTGTGGATTAATTTTCTCGTGCAAGGTTATTTCGTACAACTGATTGCTTTAATAGTAGTAAATTTCCAGGCAGCCTTCAGTTTATAAATTTATGAATGAGTTATGATATATTATGAAACATTTTTGGTGATAAAAGTGAACAATTCTCATTTTGTTATAACGTATGTATACACTACAAAAAAAAATCTCTTTTTTTCTTTAGCTCTAAAGGTACTTTACAAAATGGTCGGATTACAATTTGCAAAAACCGTTCTTTTGGGATGTAAATTATCGGAAGTCGCATATCACATGCACAATTGAATATGCACATGGCGACATGAACTATACCTTTGTAAAGTACCTTTACAGAGGATCATACTACATGTAACATGCATACACAACATCAAGTTCCATTGCTTGGCACTAATATGGTTAAAGTTAAAGTGAGGCCTGTAAAGTGTCTAGCTCCACAAAAATTACTTGGAGCTTCCTCGTTTCTCTTCTACCGTGGTGTTTAGCTTATGGTAAGAGAAGAATAAAATAGAGTTAGTTTTTTTTCAAATGCCCCTTTAGTATGACGATATCTATCATTGATAATCATTCAGCTCAAGAGCGTTAATGAACGGTCATAAACCTCATAAACGTCATACAGTAATCCGTTGTAAAAGCGGATGCAAACTTTCGCTTTTTTAACCAGGAAAGCAGTGTTCTTTTTCAATGAAACTTCCACACATCATTCGGACATACTGTATCTTACAATGATTTGGGTATAGGATTGAAGTCTCAAATGTCATTTTGGAAAATATCTGACACTTGACAGGTGCACCTTTAAGTTCTTACTTCCTCACAGTGAATTCCGGATGAGGGGGATTAGAAGCTCACATGATACTCCAATAGTGGTCACAGTCATAATTCTTCATCAGAATGAACATAATTGAAAAGGAAGCTGAAGAAATACACAGCTTATCATTTTCAAGAACTTCACCATCTGATAGAATGTCATTTGAATTACAGTGAAATATCAGTTCAGTTCAAATGCAGAAATATAATCAAAATATATTTCTTATGGTATCAAAATGTCATGATGCTTATGCCCTTTATGTCAAGACGTTGCTAACATGCATTTTATTTATGCTTCCCCTCTCCCATTGTTCAGTTCACTTCATTTCAATCAAACGTATACACAGCGGACTGCTAGAACGCCTACATAGTCGTCGTAATATAATTACGTGTTATTTTCTGTCTTCCCTAGGTTTAGTATTCCGATAATTACATACAAAACAATTATATTGAGTAGATCTGTATGCATTATCGTCAGATAGCCTTTTTGTTGCGAACTCGGAAATTCACTCCTATATTTGTTTCTTTTGTAATCATGTAAAGTATAAATTACTTTAGCGCAATGGATGATATTGAAATCAAGCATGGTAACAAAAAGTGAAAAAGATCGAATACGATAATGTCAAAAAGTTGCCACTTAATTGTATTGAAATCGAGCAATATTATATAGCTTTCACATCCCATATTCTTCCGGAAGCTATACAGTACAAGTGCATAAATATCTTCAAGTTTATGAATACCCTAAAGTCTCTTATGAATTTAATTATTTTGTGAAATAAAACCGAACAGATTGAATTATTTAACTCGCTAAATCCGACTTGATATTGTTATACAGTCAAAGCTGTATAATATTATAGTGACCACCCAAAGGAAGCACGAAAAGTGTCCACTGTAGACAGGTGACCTCTATAGACAGGTTTCTTTACATTGTTTTTCTCTGCGATGATTCACTTTTGGTGGCCACTACAGACAGGTTGGCTGCTATAGACAGGCGACCAGGTTTGACTGTAGCACGTATTTTCCATCGGTCTTAGTCGTTATCGGGTTAAAAAGACATATTATATCTATGACGTAAAAGAAATTGCCAGCAGAGACGTTTTTAGTTACATTAATTATGGGGTTTTACGACATAGTTTGATGGAAAGGTATTCCACAGAATTATATCAAGCATAAAAAACGCACCGCTATACACATACAGCCCACGGGTCAGATCAACTGTGCACTTTTTTATAGCCCGCAATTGAAACGATATAGACTTGTATCGAGACGGAGTATGTGAAGTCATTGATACAACGATCATACTTGACGTAAAAAATAATTATTTAAAGATCAGCCAATTGAGACTTTTCGTTCCGAAGCTATGCTAGAACAAATGAGATGTAATTGTCAAATGAACAGAAAATGAAAAGCAACTTCATAGAAAAAGACAATGCTGAAAACTGTGTATCCAATATCAAACGCTGACGATTCCATGATATTCTCTTGGTGTGTCGATGACCAAACTATCACTCTGACGTAATCAGTTACAATTTTCCTCTGTAAATTAATCTTTCGGGGGCTTTTGGATAACGTCAAGTTCTAAGGAAACATTTTCCATAAAGAAGGGTAGGTGTTATCATCTTGCTTGCAAGAGCGTACTTGGTAATAGCATTATACCAGCTGACGCCATAAAAGCTAAATTACCAAGAATCGCTCTATCAAGGGATAAAATCAATACCCCAACTGATAACGAGATTTCCTTCCTTTTTTAACGATATCTTGGAATGATAAGACCATAATTAAACATCAAGAACGAATACCGAGACTGCTTTTCCCTAACGATATCAATACCACATTCAAACGACATTTGAATATCATCCTCTTCCATATCTATCGGCAATGCTGACGTAATCGGTTTCAGTTATCATGTAGAGTTGCTCTTTTAAGATCATGACTTTTCAAGTTCTTATACGAAACATATCATTCTGAAAAGAGCGGTCAATTAAAACTGACGCCTCCATGCATACAAGAGTGTACTTGAGATTATACTTAACGGTGAACGCATACGACCTGAGAAGGCCCCTTTAACAGGAATACAAAGAATGCCTCTCTTTATAAAGATATTAATACCATCTTTATCAGCCCCCCCCCCCCCCCGTTCTATTTCCAAAGATGTTCAAACCATCTGTAGAAGACATCGTATACTTCCCTTATTTTGCTTTCCTGACTTGGTGCCGTATAGATACCATAACGCCCTTGAACAATTTCAATTGCATTTGTTTTTTGTTTTCACCTCATTAATGTCCGTTCTTATAAAGCGGGCGTAGTACGATTCGACCACGAAGGACTATTGCATATTCGGAAACTTTTGCAAACGTCACAATACGTTCACACTGTTATACACTCCATATATTTTCAGCGCGCCCTGTCGCAAGTATCTTGTCATTACATCGCAGACGGTGTCAATGAATATACAATTCAGGGGTGTGGAAATGAATGTATAGATTATTAGATCACAAATTGATAATTTGTAACGGTCTGAAAATAAATAAAAGTATGCTAAACACACATCCCCGGGTAAACAACCCTTGATTCTGTTACATTCTTAGCAACAGTCATGCATGTAATTGTGTCTATTTTGTCACTCACTTGTCTTTAATACCTCGCAGTGGGCAGGTTGGTGTTAGACACTATCACATTTTTGGCCCTCGATCGTATCTTTCGACCGCGAAAGTATAAGGATCACTTAAAGATCGGCCGTTTGGAGACTATAATATATACCGTGTACATGACCGGCAATACATCGAGTGGTTTTGAGAGGCATTTGCGAAATTGATGCGGACTTGAAGTTTGCCTGAGTGATAAAGTCAAATGTGATACGAGCTGGAACATATCAATTGCGACGGCGCGCATGCTTAAATGACAACCTTTTAAGAGGAAAATACCAGTCGCGTAGCTAAGTGGGGACAAGGGGGCGAGAGGTACTGGTGGTGGTGGTGGGGGGGGGGGGGGGGGGGGGGGGGTAATTGCCAGACTTTGCGCGAATACTGCCCCACTTACTGCACCCTAATACTGGCAGGAAACGAAATGATGCGGAATAAGTTCGGAATGGACTAGTAGGATACTTTGAATTCGGTTCCGTTTCCGATGTCTGCTTGTTCGACTGTGGCCATTTCGTTACTAGATACTGACCGTTTCGCCATATTCTGGTAGGAAACGGAAGGAGAAACGCATACTTATGGCCTAGTCTCACTGCACCAGTGGGACCTGGCCATAATTACATGCATTACACCGTTTTATATGACATATCCTGCCTCGTATGGTTATACTTGCCTGTCCCCTCCCCTTCCCACATTTACATCATATCACTCCCGGCTGTATAAACTAGTTGTAAAAACTGGCTACGCCACTTGGTGAAATAATCAAGTTGTTTGTAGAGTCTAATCGAGTAGCCAGTCTGACATTGTCGAGACCTTAACGCGAGAAGCGTGGTCGCGTTGGGTATCATTTATCACGATACAGGACATCGAGTCTACTTATTGACCTCGACCCCGGCAACACGATATACCTCACGATGATACTTTTATATCTCGTCCGCTCGCCTAAATGCACAATAACATAATTATCATACATCGCGTATACATCGTAGATGAATTTCGAATCCCCCAGGGTGCATCGCCGGGGGCCATGGGGGCCACGACACGCCTAACCCCTTAATAATTCGACATAAACAATACAAAACACGAGGAAAAGATCAGTAAAAAATAAGGAAATACAGAAGGTGCGCAACCAACAATAACCCGTGCCCCCCTCCCCCCCCCCCCCAATCAGTTCGACTTGCAATCCCTCTTTCATTACCCCCCCCCCCCCCCCCCCACCCTCGCTCTCTCTGTATCTATAACATTATCACATAAATATAATCTGGTTTGTACGAAAGTCATTTTCAACGGTTTGCAACACGATATACATCAAGATGACATACTTCTAGCAAATATGCTCGCCAAACTGCACAATAACATTATTTCAAACAACGCAGAGGGATTTTGAGTTTGACTTTATAGACTCACATTACGGGAACAATGTATGGTTACATCACATAATTAAAGTTACTGTAGATGGTAGATTGGTAGTTATTATATCACCCCGTTTTTAAGATCCATGAAGTATTAATTGTTTTTTTTACTTGAACACTCACAAAGTATGCATTGCTACATATAGACTTAGACAGTGCCATGTGGTTTCTTGTTTTAAGTTTTAAAGGGATTTAGTATTACTTTATTGACATGTTTCAAACTGTGATGAATGGGTTGATAAAATGTGTATTGTGGTGATATGATAATGTCCTCTGAGTAATGTGTGAACATTTCACCTTACATGGGTGTTATAATTATGGCCGAGTAATGAGCAAAAATGCAAAAGTGATATCTTGTAACTCATTGTACAGACTTTGTACACGGGTATGACTATCCAGTGGATAGTTAACAATCCGAACACTTTAATAGTAAATATCTTTTTGACGTAAGCATGGTAAGGGAATTTGAAAAATCAAAACCTGTTCCATGCTTCTATTGGTAATATGTTTCGTGGATTTGGACGATGTTACTAGATCCCTTTAATAAAGCAGATAGTTTTATGGCTTGTAATAACTGAATTAGATACTTACTATCTGCTCGCAAACTGCATGGGCAATAACAACATTATCATACAAAGTCATGCTCGTCAGGAAGGTGGTCGATTTAAAACCTTGCAATATCATGACCGCCTCACACTGAGGTTTTTCGAAGGCGAAGTCCTCCACGCTTGGAACGTGGATACACCTAGAGATGATACTTGAGATATATCCGCACATGGGACAATAACATATCATAATGCACCACCGGGGGGATTTTTCAACTTTTAACCCCCCATGCTATACCATGCACAAAATCATTATAATGTTATAGAAAGTAAAGTTATTTAAATTAGTTGGTACTGACATGGTGAAAGGTTTATTACTTTAGCCACAGCGATACTGTACTGTGCACGATTAAACTCAATTTATTTACGCGACTGTATTCACTTTCGTGCCATACTCGGTCACAAGGAACAAAAATAAGGCGATCCTAAACATATTTTATACAATTATATCAGTATTCTGAATATTGTATTCAATTTGTCAGTGCTTAATCGTTTCTTAAACATAATTATAAAATTGGTTAGAGTATTATTTTGTAAATACTTTGATAGTATAGATATAACGCGCACGCTTATTAATGACTTTATTGCTACACAGTAATACTTTGCATCTACTGTATATTTGTGTCCGTATACCTGAAAGCAAAATACATTCAATATTTTCCTGTAATAAATTCGAAAACAAGCTGAAGTGTGATTCTGGTTGATTTCAGTTTTTACGACCCCCCCCCCCCCCCCCCCCGCCCCCGCCCCTTACTAAGATTGAATTAAGCTTAAGACGATATCCTTGAGATGTATTTAACAAATTCGTAGAGGCATAAGAAAGCCAACATCTTACATAAAGGACATATGCATTAAAATGAAATTATATTATACAGTTCTTGGTTTTTTTATCAGTTATTTGTAATGTGATAACGTGTTGATATCCCCTTTTTTTAGGGAGAGGACGCCATTAGGCGATAGTTAAAACCTCAAACAAAGAATATTATGATCGTGTGGACTCATTGGCGTATGTGTTCGGACTGATTGTGGGGAGGGGGGGGGGGGGGGTTCACGCGAGTGATTGGGGGTTATGTTATGCATTCTCTAATTTACAACATAAGTTTCCTTATCATTATTGTTTTTGTCAAATCATTTGAGGTGGGGGCACGTGCACCTCCCCCCCCCCCCCCTCTCCCCCACTTCCCCCTCCCCCATATTTGCACTACTGGTTGCGGTTATATGATATAAGTTGAGGGTGTGTGTAATTCACTGTTTGCTAGCTTCAATGTTACAGAAGAAAAAAAAAAAAACGACTTCCGACATAAACAGATTCATATACGGTAACGGAAATGCGGTTTCTTGTACACGAATTTTGAAACCGCTAATTCGCATGCGTTCGTAATCTTATTTTCGTATTATAAACTTGCAGACTGCCCTTAAATTTATCTAGCAGATTTTTTTCTTCAAATAATTATACCAATGATTTTATTTTTTACCGAAATGTACGAAATAAAAAAAATAAAATAAAAAAAATTGGGATATATACCGATAAGATGTAAGATTTGTATTCATTTTGTTCATGTATACATTATATTTTGAAGAAATCATAGCGGAATCTGTGAATATTAAATAAAAACGGCTATCGGGCTCCCGATCGTGTCGACTCATATTTGCTAGTCCCACACTGTCATATCCAGGTTGTGGTTAAAACATAACCTTGTGCCATTTTTAGTTGTGTCTTTGTTGTATATTTTGTTCTCATCTAGAGCACTGGTTAACCACCAAAACTGATCCACAGGGTTTTACTGAAGTGAATAAATAATCACCACCAGTCCTCGATATAATGATGTAAATAAATTATTTCATATTGAATATTGGAAATAAATAATATCACATGCGTTGCAAAATCGTTTCATATCTACTCAAGACGAAAAATATCAATAAGAATATTAAGTTATTCATCACATTTTCCTCAAGTGGTCTTGGAGGGGGTGGTGGGGGGGGGGGGGGGGGGGTGGGGGTGGGGGGTGGGGATCATATCAACCCATTAGGAGGGAGGGGGAACAGTTAACCCATGTTCTTCCTATCCATTGTAATTCTTGTATATTTCCAAATGGGATGAAAAGCAGATTGTTTATTATTTATGATTTCTTCACGAAAGGGATGGATTGCCCTTGTCAGCAACAAGCTTTTTCTCAAAGGACCCTAGAATCCTTTGTTAAGCCACAACCAATGAAATGGGAATGTGTCTGTAAAGAGTCGAGAAAAAAATGATGCAACATATGCTTTAGAAGAAAGAAATGATGATTGTATCTTCTTTTTTTTTAACAGCTAATTTTTTATATGTTTTATATTTGGTGAATAGATAGTCAGTACCTCTAGAGATTTATCTTCAAGCTCATTGTTACCATCTTGGTCTTGATCTAAGTAAAAGGGGGATATTATAATTATGACACGATTCAGCCCGAATATTATATATTTCAGTACGATATAATTGTGCCCGAAAATTGCCATGATTTTGCCCGAATATAGTAATGTGCAATACTCTCGGGGGAGCAGCAGCCCCCTAGCCCCCTGCCTCATCCGCCTATGCTGGTCTGGTTTGCAAATATTTTATAATATTATTATGACCATGCAGTCGACCTTATATGTATTTGTCGAGCCGATATAAATTGACTCGTTCTTGCCTAAATAACGGAAATTGATTTTATTTTTTCACCAATAAACTACGTTTGATGATATTTTCGCGAAATGGTCGGAGCTCTAAACCCTGACTCAAATGTCACTGCGTTTATCTTCTGGCCTTCACATTTTATAACGAATTGAAAAAGCACGCAGCCATGTTTTGATAGTGAATGGGTGCGAAGTAATGGAGATTAGCGAAATGGAATAGCGTACGGTACACGCTTGTTTACTGCGCACACTCTTTGACATGCTATAATGGTGGTTCCAATGCTTTAGAATCTAATACTCAGTAACTTATCGAACCACCTTAATTGGCAAAACGCATGCCATGGTACACCTACTTTTTAAGTAACACAAAGCGTTTACTGCGTTTGAATATCGATGTCAATCAACATCAAGATATCTCAAAACCTATTATATACAATTCATTTTTACGAATGACTTTATTTTCAGTGCAACAGGTCGTGCTGTTAAAAGTAACAAAATAAGGACTGGAGTCGAGACGTGGCGCCTTTTTTGTCTACTTTGCATTAACCCACGTATACCTACGTTTACCTGTTATACCTGTATTATCTCAATGGGTATCGTGAAATCTAGTACGGAGTAGGTTAAATTGCTTAGTATACCAACCTTAAGTCAAGAACTCCACACCAAAGGGTTAATTGTAAGTCTTAGTATGTTAAGTAGCCCGTGGTTTAGATTTGGTTAAACTCAAAGTCACCACAGTAGGTTTGTCCCTGCGCTAAAAATCAATTTAAATTAAGTTCATTAATAAACAGAGGGAATAGTTATTATACACTCGACACTATTTCGCGATATAAAAAGGTCGTCATCAGATCAAACAATTAGGAATACCATCCATCAACCTGTCCCCCCAATATCGGGTCGGCACAAGTAATAAATTGCGGCAACCATTCATACAAATCACAAACAAGACACTAAAACTTAACAATTCTCCACTATATTTTCTTCCAATAGTCAAGAACAATATTTAATGAAGCCAGGAATTAATTACCTTAAGGTTACAATTTCGGGACCAAAACTCTCTCCAACGGTATATGAGGCGTAACAATGGAATGTACAAAGAAAACCACTATTTAAAGTAAAACCAAGCATAATATTTTCCGCAATATCGGGATCGCACAAGTGATAAAATATTCTGCAATATTATACCAATTACAAGACATGACGCTAAGACATATCAATTACACCATTATTATTTTGAATTCTCTAATAATGTCACCTCAATACCATATGTGTATTTGTTAACACTCAATCTCAGTAAAGAATCTGAGCCCAAATGTTGCAACCCCGCACGGGTGTGGGCATAGTATAAATACATCAGCCAATCATTACGAATGAGCACGCTATAAAGCACTTAAATCTAAATTTTAATGTAAGAGTATCGTGCATTAGCTGCAGACGTTTCATGGTGATCTTTCAATTCGTCTCATAACCCCTTAAAATCCGAATAAAACAGGATTGCCACATTTTGTAGACGAGAAAGACGTTAATAACTTGTTCTTCAATGCTGTGGTAACTTGTGGGATCGAGAGGGAAAAGAGTTGTTGAGTAAAACATTTTTGTAGGCTGATTGCAAAAGCGCTTGTGGCGTTAAAAACACGGCGCGTAGGGAGTATAGGAAAATACGTAGGTACACAGGAAATTGGAATGATGCATGTCGCCGATCTAAATATATAAACCCCGGGCCTAGGTATATGAGCGGGGAGAATATAAGATATAAGATGAATAGATAGAAAGAAAGTTTTAGTAGATAGATAGATAGATAGATAGGATAGATAGATAGATAGATAGATAGATAGATAGATAGATAGATAGATAGATAGTAAATAGATAGACAAATATGAAATAGATAGATAAAATGAGATGATTGAAAAAATACATATATTAGATAAATACATATGAGCAGGGTTATTCATATAAAAATACCTGTGTAAGAAGAAATAACTTAAGAGGAAAGTGGATGAAATTTTAGAGCACATCAAACGTTTGTTTGATCATAGTCATTCAAAAGCGGTTGACGCACTTCACACATAAAGTAATTCGAATAAAATAAACTTTATTCGCGATTTCACAAAACTAAACTACACAATCGTTGAACAAATGTTAATTTGTAATCAAATGTGAATTTAGACAAAAGTATTCACATATTCCCATTGTCTTAATAGCAGCGCAACCTGGTATTTAAATGAAAAACAGCCTCCTTAAAGAGACGTTGTTTCTTTTCCAACCCTGAATAGCATCCATGTACGAATTAAGTTTGACACAAACTTTATCTGTTGCATGATACATGTGCGAGCCTATTTAAGAGGGCACGTATAACACGTATAAATATCTGGGAAGAATGATAGACAAAGTGGAGTTCCTTTGATCCAGCGGTTTATAATCAGGAATGCAAGGGATGAGAAACCGGAAAGAGGGCTGGGTGTTCATACGTGAACACACCGTTCTTCTCACAGTGTGTTTACACTTTACACTGTGATCCCCATTGTGCGTTACAGTGTGGATCACATTATGGGACAATTGTACGAAGTTTATGATGAAAAGACAATTAAAAGAAGACTCCTTCGAATATTAAAAAATAGAATATAATCCAGCACATGCAAAAAGAAAATGTTATAAATTAGATCGTAGTGTATATATTTCAGGCCTATTATCCTACACAATATGCTGTATATTAAAGCCTAAAAACTTCTCGAAAGACCTGATATTACACTACGTCATTGCAGCATGACGTCCACTTGTATGGACATAAAAACTCATTTCAATCCACCGATTGTCGGGGATTAACATGTATTTGGGCATCGATTGGTGTAACCTAGACGCGTAGTCACTATTCTCCGCATCTATATATTTCCAATCTAGGTTATGTGTTGGAATCCGAGTGAAGATGGCTTCTGCCCTGCCCCCGAAAGGGAACATAAAGGAGATGAAAGAAAGACAAAATGATAACTGAAGAGTATTTTTAGGACGCTCAGAAGAAATTGAAAAAGCGATTAATCGCGGACGAGCCTTAAGGGTAGTTCGTATTGGTAGAGAGGGCGCTGCACAACACAATTTTTTGTGAGGTAATGAAAAACTGAGTGTCGAATTTAGAAAGAACATGCATTTTAATGGCAGAATAAACTTTATTTGGTCAAAATCGGTTCAGAAATGGTCTGAAATATCAATGAATATATCCGTTCGTATTTATTTGGGCCCCAAATAAATACGGATGATTTTTTGAATTTTTAAAAAAAAATGCTTACACTTTTTCAAAATGTTCAAAGGCGGTTTTAATTGTTGTTGATGATCTCTATATTTAAGCATTATTTCAACACAACATCACATGCATAATATTGTATGAAAAAAATGGGATGAAACCAATGCCCTTATTAGAGGAGCGCCCCTCTTGAGTTAAATGGCGCTTTTTGAATGATAACATGCATTTTACTTAGTCGTTTGTATTTTGTGTATACCTTTCGAGCCATGGTGGGGTATAAATATTAGTTTGTATGTTACTGTGCTGGTTTTGGTACTAAAGTTCAGCCTAGCCAAACTGTACTACTCCATTAACAATCGACACTAGTGGCGTTATTAGAATTGTAGCCCCCGCAGGCAGAAAAAGGCGGGGACCTTTTTTTTAAAGGGGGTTAACTAAATAATGTCCACAATAACTGGAATAGAACTGTTTTTTGTAGTCTTTGGTCATTTGGTCAGAATTAATGTTATGGCTTAAAAACTGTTTGTTTTTTATTCAGTGATTGGTGGTTCTACGTTTAAGAGGTACATAGACTTCACATGCATTTTGTTTTACCCTTTATTGAAAGAATTATACTACTGTAGTTTTTTTTTATATTTGTAAACAATGCAATGAAATAAATGCATGCCTCAGAAGTCATTTCATTTTCTGAAAAATCAATGTCTTAGCAAGGCACAAGTTTCTACATATTATGCCCAGTGGTAAGTGCGGGGGGCGCCCCATCCCCCATTCCCCTCACAAAACGAACTGGAAAGGCGTACTTCCAATAACATGAGACAGAATGACTGGTTCCAGCCGGATGGGGAATCTTTCACTAGGAAAAATCATATACCAGGATCTACAATCTAATTACCCAAGTTTTACTTTTCGTTCTACAGAGAAATTGGTGACAAATATCGGTTTCAAATTAGTCTAATTTTATACAAAACGTTAACCCCAAGAATTCGCCACTTTTGTTATTGTCTAAGGCAGTTAAAAACATGAAAATACGCATTGGTATGAGTTATTTGAGGTTCAACCGAGGAATGGCAGATCAATGTTACAAAATGTGTGTTTACAAGCAAAATAGTCGAACATTACGATACAGTCTGTTGGAAATTTGAGAAATTCGTGTCCAATATTGCCGCCCTAGCCTAACGAAAAGTGCTTTAAAAAAAATTGATGATCTCTGTATTAATTTTCTTAGTAAAAAGGCTACCCATAAAATGAAACTAGTCGTCTCCCTCTCCTTGTTTGGGGGAAGTATGCTTTTTCCGGGGTGTTTTGTTGTTGTGTCCAACCCTGTATATAGTTCGTTCCTTTTATGTGTTATTTGGCCTGGGCACAATCTTCACACGACACCGGAAGTCAGATATTTACAATCGTGACCGATAATATTTAAAAGTTGAGCTAATATCTATGTTGACGAAAGCAAAAACTACAAAATTATGATAAAATGTGTATTTCTGTGATATGAGTATACTGGGGGGGGGGGGGGGGGGGGGGGGGACTGAGTTGTGTGTGTAAATGCTTTTTAAATGTAATGTCATTTGTCCCGAGTAATCTCGAAAATGCAAAGTAATATTTGATAACTCATTGTCATAAATTGTACGCAGTTGAAATTATCCTCGGGATTTTTCTAACTCATAACAATCATACATGTATCAATACTACAGAAAATTTGAAGAAAAAATACAAACCTAGTTTCATACTTTCTATTAGTACGAAGAAAACAAACCGGGCATGAAGATGCAGTGGATTATTGGATTCAGGACAAAGCTTGTAGATCCCTTTAATCCATACTTCTCCGCCTCCAATTGGGCAAACTGATCTGACAATGCAGGTGATGGAAAGAAGAAATCCTATGTAAGGTCTTTATGAATAGATTAAACTGGTTCCAGCGAGGGACCATCTAGCGAACGCCTTGCGTACGGCGCCGTAGATGCACACGGGCGCAGTGTTATGCAGTTTGCACAAACGAGCCTAGTTCAAAATGGGCGATGCGCGATAGCATCCCCATTCATGACATTCTTTAATCCAGAATTGCAATCATTTGCTAAGGCGAACATATACTGTAGTTGATGAAGGAGAAAGAAATGCCTTGCAAAGTCTTTATCATAGGATTAATAATTAATTATAATAGATTAAAGGTGGTTCAAGCGAGATGCCATCTAGCGAACGCCTTTGCGTACGGCGCGTATGCACACGGGCGCAGTGTTATGCTGTGCGCACAAAAACGAGCCTAGTTCAAAATGGCGATGCGCGGTGTAGCTTCATTGCCAAGCGGATCTAAAATGCAAGTTGATGAAGGAAGAAAAAAACGTCCTTGCAAATCTTTTATCGTAGATTAAGGGAACCACCCCATCTGACTTGTATATATCCACATCGTGCCTGCAATATTTTTGATTGCCTTACCTTTAATATGAATACCATTTTCCCTTTTACTTGTCAAAGCTGTCCGCATCAAACTACAATAATGCTATGCATGTTCTATACTGAATACATGATTCATAAGATCCATTGATATACATTTGTAATTCATATTCTCATACCTACCACTTATGATCCTGTATTATACAGGGTATAATGGTCCTCGAATGATGATCATTATTTACTCATAAGGACATGAAGGTGATCTTGATTTTCCGCTCTTATTAATTTTTTTAAATAATTAACACTTGAGGCCCAAGAGCATTACGGACTGGGCGTAGAATTGCTTGGACGTTCCTTGAACGATTACATATTAGTAGTTTATAGATATTAAGTTTTGTTTTACGCTCTCTTGACTTTAACATTCATTTTCATAAAATTGACCGGATGTATGCCATTTCTCTCACCTCCATCCTAGTTTGAATTAATGCACTGCATCGTCGCTCAGGAGAATGCTCATAGGCAGGCGCCATGTGTGCGTACTGATTCGCGCGCTATGAAGCTTATCTATGCTACATAATATTTGTGCGGATGTCGCGCTCAGTTACGATTCCGCTGGTTGCTAAGACATGGGCGCTGCCCTGTGCGCATACACGAACTTGTCAACGCAGTCACTTAACACACTGTCTCAGGAACCCGGTGTTGCTTGCTGAGGACAAAACGCAACGGCCAATAAACTGATTCGAACTCATTGGGATCATACTAGGCGCTATATAAATCGAGGATATTATTTTTGTATCTCTCTCATTACAAAGCGCGCGCTTCTACACCTTGCTTCCACCCACGTCTACGTTATTGTTTTTCACAATTTAAGTAGCATCAACATGAATAGATGCAGCAAACTGCTCTTTTCCACAGACAATGACCATTGCATACGATGTCGTTTACTACAAAAAGATATTTTAAGCATAAAAGAAGTGACCGAGTAAATATAAAGTGTCAAAGGGGGTCATCATAAAATTATAATTTATTGTCGATATGAACTTCATGCGGACAATTTATGTCTTTTGTATAGATCCATAGTTTGAATCTCGACTGATATTGTCAAAAATATTGCGACACTTATGCATGATGGATTTATATCTCCAGCACGACACTGAAATCGATTAATAATAGTACCACCAGCTCATGTATACCTGTAAGAATGGCAAGCGTAAAGTAGTACGTAGGCATACGTGTATATATTATATCACGTAATGG